>LVTN01000017.1:691612-842228 GCA_001649415.1 Musa itinerans | reverse complement strand
TTTATGTTTATATATAATATATGTTTATTTCTGCACCAACTAGGTATATATATATATATATTTGCATGCGATATATATATATATATAGAATATGTGTGTGTGTGCGTGTGTGCGCTTTTATTTCTCGATGGTTGGTAGATGTTCTGAATGAAAACAAAGGCATTAAAGGGAAAGATAACTCACCGATGAGTTCTTCATTGTGACACTAAGAGAAATTTTGCAATCTGACCAAAAAATTTGAGCGCCTTTAATAATCCATGTTGCTGAATTAGCAGTATGCTGTATTTCATGCAGAAGAGCTGCAGGCACCACTTGTCCTCAACTTCCAGTAAACAGAAGAGGTCTAACACAAGAATACAACATGTTCTAGAAGTTATTCACCATCAACTACCAATACATAATTTGTTTGAATTCTTGATTTGTTTATTGTACTAAATCCCAAAGTTCAGATGGCAAAAGGCAAACTTAGTCATTCTCATAGTTGAAATGTTAAAAGAACAGTATCTGACTCCTGAAAGCTACCAATATAATGGTCAAATTCCATTATCATTAAATATATGGGTCACTGAAGGACCACCTCTTGATAATATGGATGCCCTAGAGCAGATCCTAAAATTTAACATGATGAAATATGTGTTTTTTTTTTTTTGCAGATTCCATAATGTTCATTGCCAGATGAAGATTACCTCTTTATGACTTTGATGATATAAGATTTTTTTTTTTTGGATAAACATAAATATCAAATTCTATTATATGTTAGATCAACCTACTGTCAAGGTTCATGGCATGACTCTATTGATTGCATAATATTAGAAATAAACACATACTCCAGAGAATGTCAGCTCCATGACAGTATCTAGCTCTACAATAATATTAGTATATTCAACTTCAAACGGAAGTGTAGTCCCGTAATTACCATTACAATCTGATAAGAATTCTCTTGATCAACAACAGTCGATATTGGTCTGAAGGATCTTACCAATATAAAAAGAAATGACCATAATATAATTGGTATTGTTGTCTGATCTTCTTTACCAAATCAGCTTCTGGTGATCATGACCATAACATAATTGACTAGTCAGCACATAACCAATGTTCCATTTCCACTATACCATGTTCACAAAGGCCATTTGGACAGCCAAAAAATGATGATTATTGAATCCAGCAAATAGACTATTGTTTCTACCAAAGCACTCTATCTAAATTTGTCATTTACCATTGCACTAGAGAAAGTATTGAATCCAAGAACAAATCCATATGAGGCATTGGAGAATCTAGATTAAATATCCATGAAGAATCATCAGAAAAATCAGGAATATGATAGATTACCAATTTTTGCTCCAAACCATGGCTCTTGAATCTGTTCCACAAGAACATGGCTTTCCAAGATCTATAAGAACCGGCAACAGCCTTGTCGTAGCTTGATCTCAAGGGAACACAGCAGAAGAGTGTTCGTGAGATTGTATCAAGATCTTAAAGAAAGCCCTCTTGATTCGGAACATTTCTCCGGCCCAGTATCTCCAATCTATGAAGAAAGGAAATCATACAAACTAGATTTCTCAGGAGAGCGTTTAAAATAGAAACTACTCATGCCAGAATAAATCAAACCCTACCTTTCATGAACATTTTCTTGGTCGGAATCCACCATTTGAAAACGCCGATTCTCATACAATGGATGCACACAAGTTATGGACCTCGAGCACTTGCAGATACTCTTGAGAAGCACCTCGAAGGCGCGCTGTCAGCAGTCGTGCGACAGACGATAGCATCCTCCCGGAGAAAAGGGCAGCGAGGGGGAGGTACTGTGATCGGATGAGAAATAACATGGAGGTATCCGATGGCATCTTGACCCACACCGCCATCGTCATGCTCCCATGGATGGTAGTACTAAGCGGTCCTCCCTAAGTGCAGACCATCGGTGGATGCACCATACACTGCGGCGGTAAAGCCGCGAAACTTCAAGCTCTACGGCTGCGGCCAGCGATGGCGGAGCGAAGAGGAAGAAGAGAGGATAACTGTTGCAAATTTTTTCCCCTCAAATTATTCATTTAATATAGGTTTACTGTTGTTATTTTTGTTGTTGTTGTTATTGTTATTGTTATTATTATTATTATTATTATTATTATTGGTACGAATGTTTTTGAAAAAATCTTTTTATATATAATACCTTAAGCTCAAAAAAAAATTCACGATATGAAAAGATTATTTTAGTTTTACCCGTGGCTCTTATCCTAGCCACACTTTCGCTTGAACTCGGCTACCCAACCTATCACATTTTATTAGTCCGTCAACTCTTACTTGCTCGTTGACTCTTGATTATCCTAACGATGCTCGCTATGAGCTAGTAGGGGCAAGGACCCTGCATGTAGTGAAAGGGACGATTAGCCCTCATGTGAGAGTTATAGCGAAGGAGAATGATCATGTGCATAATTGAGAGAAGTGGCTAACCCTCACACAAAATTATAAACAGAGCAAAGCAACTCCTAAATACGATACAGGAAGACAAATAACCTTTACACAAAAACTACAAGCAAAAGAGATCGATGAGACATCTACGAGGGCTATAAGTAATGGTAAGTCTTTACAAGAGGGTTGCAAACAACAAGGATTGATAAATGAAACTACCACGTGCAAGGCTACGAAAAATTTTATGCTTTGTTGAAAAACTCTATGAGCTTTTTTAGGAATCACTATTTATTATATTATTATTATTATTATTATTATTATTATATTTTGATTATTTTTAGAAAATACTCTTATTTAGGTATCCGATGGCATCTTGACCCACACCGCCATCGTCATGCTCCCATGGATGGTAGTACTAAGCGGTCCTCCCTAAGTGCAGACCATCGGTGGATGCACCATACACTGCGGCGGTAAAGCCGCGAAACTTCAAGCTCTACGGCTGCGGCCAGCGATGGCGGAGCGAAGAGGCAGAACAGAGGATAACTGTTGGAAATTTTTTCCCCTCAAATTATTATTTATTAGAGGAACTATTTAAAAAATAAAAATGGATGTACTGATTAAAAAATACCTAAAATAAATATTTTCTAATAAAATCACATTATTATTATTATTATTGTTGTTGTTATTATTGGCACGAATGTTTAAAAAAAAAAACTTAACAACAGTTTTTTTATATATAATACCTTAAGCTCAAAAAAATTCACAATATGAAAATATTATTTTATTTTTACCTGTGGCTCTTATCATAGCTATACTTTCGTTTAAGCTTAGCTACCCAACCTACCACATTTTATTAGTCCGTCAGCTCTCACTTGCTCGTTGACCTAACATATAGTAAAAGGGACGATTAGCCCTCATGTGAGAGTTGTAACGAAGGGAAATGATCATGTGCATAATGGAGAGAAGTGGCTAACCCTCACGCAAAGTTATAAACAGAGTAAAGCAACTCCTACATGCGATGCAGGGAGACAAATAACCTTTACACAAAAGCTACAAGCAAAAAAAGTCGATGAGGCATCGCATGAGGGCTATAAGCGATAGTAAATCTTCACACGATGGTTGCAAGCGGCAAGTATTGATAACTGAGACTACCATGAAAAATTTTCAAACTTGAGGTGCTTTGTTGGAAAAATCTATGAGCTTTTATAGGAATCACTATATTATTATTATTATTATTATTATTATTATTATTATTATTATTATTATTATTATTATTATTATTATTATTATTATTATTATTATTATTATTATTATTATTATTATTATTATTATTATTATTATTATTATTATTATTATTATTATTATTATTATTATTATATTTTGATTACTTTTAGAAAATACTCTTTTTTTTTCAAAAAGTACCTTTTTTATTTTTTTTTTCAAACAATACTCTTAATTTTAAAAAATACTCAAAATACTCCTCAAAATTTTTCTCATCAAATTTATTATTTTAATTGTTATATTGTCTTCGTTTGGGTTACAGTGTTTTCTACTAGTATTTAGTATGTTTTATTGATGTGCCAAAAATCATAAAATTTACTTAAACAACATCGTATCGTATTTATTATTGATTATAGATCATTATAATGTTATATTTTTAAGATTTTAGTTAACTTATTTGAGATTATGAGCCTATTTAATTTATTTATGATATTTTTAAGTAAACTTTATAGTGTCTTGTGATAGCTAAAATATTATAACAAGTCAAAAACATTATTACATATGAAATTTTTTAGAAGGATAATTTATGTTTTTTTTTATTAGAGGAACTATTTAAAAAATAAAAATGGATGTACTGATTAAAAAATACCTAAAATAAATATTTTCTAATAAAATCACATATATATATATATAATAACCTAAATCCATTATCAAGTAAAGGAAACATTAAATCCATATTAATATTTTAATCATTTAGATATTTGTATGTTGTTAATATATGAGCCATGGGTGGCATGTTGAGCCGGTCCACGGTCTGCCATTTCCGGTTCGGACTCGGTCCGCAGAAGAAATTTTCCAAGGGTTGAACGGGTGATGCTACCTGTAGATGCTTCTAGAATCGCGGACCTCTATATAACATCCGATAAACGGAGGCGCGTTGTCCCCGCGATCCAAATATTGATCCGAAGACGAAGGCGTAGCGTCTCCGTCTCTCCCCTTTCGCCCCGTCCATCTCCACGCTCCCGAGTTTTCGGTCCCCTCCCCCGACGAGAAATGGTGAGGCATTGTCTTCCCCAAATCTAATTGGTTTTCCGCTATCTGCGTAGATCTGTAATATTTCGATTGATAATTAGAACCTTGATTTTAGTTCCTCTTTTAGGATCGGTCGTGTGGAATTCGAATCTGCGATGCGGTAGTCGATGTCGATTTATGTTGAAATTTTAGATTTGTTCCTTTCTCGAATGAGTAATTTTAAATAAATTTGTGTTTGAGTTACGGCTGTGGTAGAGTACGCGTCAGATCTATCTAGTGATGGATCTGTGGCGATCATCGGGACCTTGTTTGACGATGAGATCTAATTAGGAGACCAGGAGATCTACAAAGATGATCGGTGAATTCAACTATATGTTTGTGTTGAAGCTGTTTCTGATGAATTTTTCATTGTGCGCATTGATGGCTCTATTTGTTAGAGAACAAATATGTTGTGGGGTGAGTTAGCACGGCTAGGTCCGCGGGTCGATATCGAGGGCTTTCTGCTGGATGATTCGGATGATGAGGTGGTCGAGCTCTCGGGAAGGAGTGTCGATTGGCGTTGGTCGGGGTCGGGCTGATTGATGACTCCTCGGTACCGGGCGGATCGTGCTCTCGTACCGAGTCCCTCATCGTCAATGATGAGTGGACGCCCTCCAGCAAAAAAGCCTTCATCGGGTGGTACCCGGTTGTGGCCCATCCGACGAGCAAGTTAGTAACCAGAGGAATCGGTTTCGTTCTTTTTTTGTGTATCCTCCTTACGTCCCCTTGGTCATGGGTTTTATACTATGGCACGAGGACTGAGGGTGCGTCAGTTTGGCATCGTCGTTGTCCCCGAGGGATGGGACGGCCCTTCTGACCGGCCGTCGTTCTGAGACGCGCAGAGCGACGTCAGATGGCACCGCCCCGTATGGCGCGAGGACTGAGGGTGCGACAGTTTGGCATCGTTGCTGTCCCCGATGGATGAGACGGCCCTTCTGACCGGTCGGTGTTCCGAGACGTGCAGAGCGGCGTCAGACGGCACCGCCCCGAGCTCCCAAGATGCGACATGTGACGTATCCTCTAGGTACGCGCTCCCTGGACGGGACGTGCGGCGTGAGGCTCTGACTTGGCGTGTGGTGACGTGTTCGCCAAAATATACCGTATCACTATTATTGCTTTTGCCCTTAGCATAGGGCTAGTCACAACACATCTCTCTACGTGCTTGGATGGGGAAAAAGTTGTAGAGGGGTTAGAAGCCTTTTAATTTATAGGTAATTATCATCAAAGTTTACTCCGTGGAGCGGGTTCCTGATGGAGCCAATTTTGTAGTTTCCTTTTCCTTTTTGCATTTGTAGGGTGTGCATGCTTTTGTTGGTCTTATATTTTATCTAGTTGATTGGAGAACAAATGTGCCGTGGCCGGTGAGTCAGCATGTCTAGGTCTGCGAGTTGATGTCGGGAGCTTTCTGTTGGATGATTCGGATGATGAGGTGGCCGAGCTCTTAGGAAGGAGTGCCGATTGTTGTTGGTTGGGGTCGGGCTGATTGATGACTCCTCGGTACCGGGCGGATCGTGCTCTCGTACCGAGTCCCTCACCGTCAATGATGAGTGGACGCTCTCCTGCAAAAAAGCCTCCGTCGGGTGGTACCCGGCTGTGGCCCATCCGACGAGCAAGTTAGTAACCAGAGGGATCGGTTTCGTTCTTTTTTTGTGTGTCCTCCTTACCTCCCCTTGGCCGGGGGTTTTATACTATGGTGCGAGGATCGAGGGTGCATCGGTTTGGCATCGCTGCTGTCCCCGAGGGATGGGACGACCCTTCTGACCAGCCGCCATTCCGAGACGCGTAGAGCGGTGTCAGATGGCACCGCCCCGTATGGCGCAAGGACTGAGGGTGCGTCAGTTTGGCGTCGTCGCTGTCCCCGAGGGATGGGATGACCCTTCTGACCGGTCGGCATTCCGAGACGTGCAAAGCGACGTCAGACGACACCGCCCCGAGCTCCCGAGATGCGACATGTGGCGTATCCTCTAGGTACGTGCTCCCTGGACGGGTCATGCGGCGTGGAGCTCTGACTTGACGTGTGGTGACGTGTTCAGACTACCAAAATATATCGTATCACTATTAATTCTTTTGCCCTTAGCATAGGGCTAGTCATGACACATATCTCTCTACGTGCTTGGATGGGGAAAAAGTTGTAGAGGGGTTAGAAGCCTTTTAATTTATAGGTAATTATCATCAAAGTTTACTCCGTGGAGCGGGTTCCTGATGGAGCCAATTTTGTAGTTTCCTTTTCCTTTTTGCATTTGTAGGGTTTGCATGCTTTGGTTGGTCTTATATTTTATCTAGTTGCCAATGGATGGACAACTGAGCGTGAAACGTAATCAATTTAGTGGATTATTATAATTGGATTGATGGAAGCAATTTGCAAAAGGAAATTTTGACTTAGATTTGGGATCTTATTTTTCAAAGATGAGTCGTATGCTTAATTCTGTGACTGATCCACCTTCCAAAACACGGAGAGAAAAAAGAATTGACACATCATAACTTTGAATTGGAACACATTGTATCCTAGACTCCTAGTTGAAGAATCCAGTGCAAGTGTAGGTTTCGAAGAGCTTGTTTATGTTGATTAGGTTGCACTGGACATTGCATTGGACCTTCTATCTAATATGATATGCTTAATCCTTTTCGAAGAGGCTTACATATTGCCAATTGGTGGTTGGGAAAATAACAAAATTACTTTGAGAATATAGTGTTAATGAACTTAGTCTTTGTTTGCTGGGAATTGCCATGGATGCTTTAAAATGCTTGTTAAGTCAATGCATTCTATTCTATGTTGGACACTGATGCTGAATTTTTCTCATTACATGTGGGCTATTTAAAACTATATTACAGTACATTTGCTGCTTACACTTTCACATAATTTGTTTTTTTCTCTGGTCACATGACTAACAAATACAGTGCAACTTCAAAATACAAATTATGTTTTGGAAGAACTTGAAATTTTCTCTGGTCTTATAAGTTGCAGTGAGATATATTAGTCATGTGGAGGGCAATATTGTTCTAACTATTTCATGCTAGAATAATCATGGTATGATCGGTAGATCCGAAAGGGCCACTAGCCGGTGCTATCATAATCATTACGTACTTTTTCTCCTATTTCTGCTAGCGCTTAAATTCTGGTGGCAGTTGTTATTTTGCTTTCATTTGTGTATATATGATGATCTGACTGTTTTCTGCAGACTACTTCAAGGCGCCTTGCTGACAGAAAAATACAGAAATTCCAGAAGAATATTACAAAGAGGGGGTCAGTACCTGAGACAACAGTAAAGAAGGGAAATGACTATCCTGTTGGTCCTGTTGTGCTTGGGTTCTTCGTCTTTGTGGTCATCGGATCATGTATGCCATCCTAATCTGATCTAGTTGATGCTTTATTTTTTAACCTTTGCCTATAGCTACTGCTAGTTATAATTTTCATGCAGTTTAATCTATGTTGTCTTGCTTGTTTACCCTTCTATTTGACCTCCAAGATGACTAATTAACATGAGATTAAAGTAGATAGAGAACAAAAGTCGACTAGCATATTCCTATATTGAAATTCTTGATACTTCTTAATTGCTTACTTGGTTTTTTACATTGAAACTTATATCTTTTTTGTTGGCCCTTAAAAGCATAAGCCATAATTATTATATGGGCTAATTATATATTATTTTTATAATTAACTAACTTTAGCATCACGATCCCTATACTTTCAAAAGTTATATTGAGATCCATGTACTTATAAAAGTGAAACATATAACCTCGTTTCTCCTTAGGCCATCGACTACGTTGACGGAATTATCACAGGGTTTACCACTGGACATATATTGACTCTATCTCATTTTAGTTTATCACTAAGCACATGTGATATTTTCGACGATATGAGGAGAAACGAAATTAAATGTTTCACTTTCGTAAATAGAGCTCAATGTAATTTTTAAAAATATAAAGATCGAAATACTAAAGATAAATAAACGCATGTCGGCAGGTGAGGTGCCTCTCAGACTTCACTATTATGAAACTTAAATCTATCTTATTGATGCTTATGTTGTAAATGATGTTGCGGAAGCTAAGTTGTAGTGAAGCTTGTTGTAATGGGCAACTTTACCAGCATTGTCTTATATTTCACTAGGTGATTTTAAGAGGCAAGTGTCATGTAGAGAAATTAACGTTGACGGTTAAATTTGTCCTGGTAGTATTTGACTTTCTCAGTGTAGCACGATAAAGTCCAGTAAAGCAATAAAAGAAAGCCGTAGGGCTGTCTTGGAATTGCAGGATGCTACTTTTGTCTCTTTGCCCCCATTTAACAGGAAGCTGCTTGAAATCTATTTGATTGTTACAGTCCAATTCTTTACGATAATTTCGAGAATTTTGCTTACATGTTCGCATGATATTTATGAAATCCATGACGATACAATTTGTTTTACTTTCTTTTTCTTATATGAAATCCATGACAACTAAAACATAAATAATTTCTCAAATTACTAAATCGAGCAGAATTTTGCAACAGAAAGTATCCTTAATCATTTTGTTGACGTAGGAAAACGGTGATCTTATCCTTTCAATCCAAATGGCAATGTTTTTTTTTTGTTTTCCCCATTACCGAGTAGTAGTTGTATTTCTGAAACTAACTAATGTTCTGTCGATTAGAAATATTATAAATTTGAGCACCGATGTGTCTACAATGCTGATATATTTCTTCTTTTGTTTGCTGGGTTGGCAGCTTTGTTTCAGATAATTAGGACGGCAACTAGTGGCGGGATGGCATGAAGCGTAGGGGACAAAGGAAGCCCTGCTCAAAGTATGTGATGGTTTAATTTGCTCGGAGACAAAAAAAAAGGAAAGAAAATGTGTTATGAGATTGCCAAATCTTTAGTCTTTAAGATATATATAACACATATACATAACACTTCTTGACGTCCTTGTCTACCTTTAGTCTAACTGCTAATTCTGGGTCTATATTGAACTCCATTTTCTCATACATGACTTTTCTATCTTAATGGTATGACCAAAGGAGCATCTTGTATTTGACCGGAGGGGAATCTCTGCGAAACAGCTACGAGGTAACATCGTCACTGCCAATGATGAATTATGTTAATTTATCGAGACTAAACGTCAAATTTTCTCAGATTTCATGATCATGCATCCTAGTGCTCGATGTTGGTAAATAATTTCATATGATCGATATTAATTAAATGAGCCACTTTGATATGTTGTTAACGAGAGCTACGGTAGTGGTAAAAGGGTAATCGTAAAACTTTCCTTTATGAGCAGTTAAAGAATGAAAAAAAAAAAAAAGACAACCAGCAAGTAAAGTTCCATATTGGGTAATGAAGTCTTCAAGACAAGAATCTAAATATAAATTAACAAAAATATTACGTCCTTTTTCCAATAAATAAACATATCGATAGAGATCAGTGGTAGAAACGATGCCGGCGGCTGCAGCGTTACATGAATGAAACACACCTTCGGGTGCTCCACGAGGGAAACGCCGACGTGCGTGTGATCAGGACACGTCGACGGGCTTGCAGAGGAAGAGCAGCGACGCCGACTGCTGCTGCTGCTGCTGCCTCCCGCCGAGCCGCTCGTAGCAGTCGATGGAGAAGAGGGAGAGGGAGAGCGACAGCGAGAGGGAGAGGTGGGCCCCGTCGGAGCCGGCGAGCCGGTCCAGTGCCGGCCCGATGCAGAGCCGGTAGAGCCGGCGGTACCCGCCGAGTGCGGCCACCACGGACCGGGTGGCTTCGCTTCCGCCGGCCGCGTGACGGTGGCAGACGGCCTCCCACACGCTGTCCCGGCGGCCGACGGCGCTCCAGAGGCGGCACACGCACCCTGCCACCGCCAGCGACCGCCCGTCGAGCCGCCCCAGTATCTCCGCCAGCAGGTCCACGTTGTCGTTGATAGAGAAGGCCGTCCGTCGCCTCCCCTTTCTCCCCTCCTCCTCCTCCTCCCCTTCCTCTTCCTCTTCTCGGGGTGGCATAGTTCCTTCAGTAGTAACAGAAGAGAAACAAGAGAGGAAACCCAGAGTCGTCTTATACATAGGAGGAAAACGTTGTGCGCATTAATGGTGGAAGGGGAAGGGGAAGGGTATCTGCAGCAACGAGGAGATGGGGCCAAGAGCTGAGAGATGCGTTACGTGACCTCTCCATCGTATTCCTCTCTCTCTCTCTTCTTCTTCTGCTTCTTCTTCTCCCAAGAAACGCTGGGATGAATATAGTATTGGAAAGGGCTTCCAAAGTGGATTGGCATGCACATATCGGTCGCATCAAATTTGGCCGTGCCCGAGCGCTTTACGTGACGTGCCCACGTAGCGTAATCTCTCATCGACTAGCCGTTGCTGCTCTCTCCCCCACACACGCACGCACACGCACACACACACACACACACACAAAGAGATAGAGAGAGAGAGGGAGACGGGAGAAGAGTGTAATGATGAATAGATGAATAAGAAAGAAAGTGGCAGCACCTACAGACATCTCGAGTCACCCATGTCGAGCCTACAAACTAGGCTTTAAATGACTATGATAAAATGAGACGCGGTTTACACGGATGGCCAAGGAGAGTCGGTGGGAGCACCAAACTATAATGGTCTATTGATCCCTTCGCTCATTTTAGAGAAGATAAAAATGAGTGGATATTTTCATTAAATGAATTAAGATAATACAAAGACATCAGATGAGATGAGATGAGAGATGAATTGTCACAATCGGTTGCAACCCATCGGATCGGATCCATGGATGGTTATCGTGCCTCGTGTGCACTATTTTGACGTATCAATAATCAATCCATCGCTGCTTCTTTTTCTTTGTGTCGTCTGTTGGGGTCTTTCCGATGGATTGTAGAGCAGATGAAGACGTGAAAGATGAGCGACGCCGACGCCCCTTCCCAGCTCAGACCTCCTGCAAACCCTCATCATTGTGTCCGAGAAGGTATGCCCTACACTCCCATCTCTTTCTTCCTCTTTTACCACCCAACACGAGGAAGATCTCGGTGGGAATGATGAAGGAGATCTACTTCGACAGGGAGGCGAGAGGCCACATGTTCGTCTCACCCATGGAACATTCTCATCATGGAGAGAAGACAGATTCCTGCACGCACAAGGGGAGAAAGGGAGGAGTCCAAACGCCCTCGCCATTCACGTGCCCCCCGGAGGAATCCCTGCCGATATATCAATTCCGTGGAGCACAAGTCAACAGCTGCAGGCCCGGCCACCATGAGGACACCGAGAAGGCCAAAGAGATCGCCCGGCTCGGGCCTAGGGCTGAGCACCAGATAAGGGTTGGCGTCTTGTAATGGTCGAGCACAGTGGGTCACAGGAAAGCAATGGAACAAGCAAACAAAAAGATGAGGTGATGTGTGTTTGGATTCTTTCAGCGGGCCGCTCGTTTAACCGTATGTGGCTCATAATTTTACTGGTAACAGGCAATGCACAGCCCTGCTGGCGGCCGAGAAGTGATGGTGTTCCGACCATGGTGGCCGGATGCCAGCCGACGCGGGTGTAGAACGCAACGAGGTTGCGACGGCGGCTGGGTTGAGAGGGGGAGGACGAATAGGGTTTAGGGCTTCCTTCCACCCATAAAAGGACAATCTTGCCCTTCCGCAATTAACTATTTCCGATTTATATCCTTAACCTCAATATTCCAATTTCGCCTTATAAAAATCTTTTATTTCCGCTATTATCCTCTTATTTACGTTTTTTGCTCATAAAATTTGGCATTATTCTTTGAGCAGCCATAATAATAGAAATTATTTCATGAAATCTGACAAGTAATTTTATCAAAATAGAAAATAAATTATATACTTTTTTATTTTTATTACTTGTGTGATATATTTTTTTATTATTCAAATTTAATTGTTTATGTTATCTAAAAATTTTAATTATTATTTTTGAATATTTATGTGCTTATAAAATACGTGAGTGTAAAAAAATTATGAAATACTTACTTTCAATTTAGAACATGGTGTTTATTTTTAATTGTTGTTGTTATCTGACTGTGTTTATTCAAATTTATGTTCAATTATTATTATAATTTTTTTAATAAATTTTTGTATAATATAGTATTAAGGGAAAATAAATAATTATTATTTATGATTTATATCCTAAGTTTTATCTGATTGATAGTCTGTCAAATTAGCATACAAAAATAAACTTATGAGATATAAATTATAATAATTTTTTTATTTTTTATTTTTATTATTTTTATATTTATCAAAGTGTTTTAAATTAATAAATTAAAAAAAATAAATTAAAAAATAGTTATAAATAATATTAAGAAAATAATATTGATGATGACACTTATAAGTAAAAGATTTATATAATCTTAAAAGATACTATCATATTAGATTAGAGTTGTATACCGAAAGATAATCTTACTAAAATAAAAAAAATGATATTAATTTTTATAATTATTAATCTTTAATAAATATTATGTCGAAGAACTATTGATAATATCAATAATTCATCTTGATATTTAAAAATATTAACGTTATTTTATTTTAAAATTTTAATAGTCTTTTATTCTTAAAATACTTAGGCATACAATATTTTGATTCTTTTTGCATCAAATTATTCAGAGTGGTTTGAGCATATACAATCTATCATTACTCGTTGAAAGACCGACAGACATTACTTATGATAACACTATAGATCGAGTAAACGAAATGAATACTCATGAAAGATCCAATATGCTTTATTTGATACTCAAAAGAAGAACAATTGTAAATAATATTAAGACGTTGTTTCCTCCCATGAATAGTACATTGAAATACTTAATGGTTATTAAAGAATATTTCAAGATTATAGATAAGTCATTCGCTAGCGTCTCATAAAAGGGCTTACTATAACTTAATATGATGGTATTAGAGGAATTAGATATAATATCCTCTATGATCGACAGGTATTAGAGGAATTAGATATAATATCCTCTATATGATCGACAAAACTACTAAGCTCAATATTTTGAGCATGAATTTTGATAAATTTTTTCTTGTATAATTTATTTTAAATTCTCTCTCTTCACAATTTGGGTCATTTAAGATCCACTATAATAAGAAAAAGAAGAATGTTATTTACTAAGAAAGGATACGTGAAGAAGGATTGTACTAAACGTAGAGTTTGGCTAAAAACATTAGATAAAATATTTATCTACATTTGTTTTGTATTAAACATTACTCAAACCCCTTTTAGTCCTTGTTAGATAAATCATATTGTTTAAAATCATGTTACTAATAACTTATAAGGGTTATTTTCAACCCAAAAATAGTAAAAAATAAAAAATTCGTCGCTATTAAGAATCGCAAATGTGAAAGTAGCGAGAGATTATTGCTCGCACCTCGAGACATATCAGAAATTTAATTTCTATTCCTAAATTAGGATATATCTTATCTTTTAGTTTTGAAAAATTATTATATTTTATAATTCTTCAACATATTTTATGATTTAATAAAAATTTAATTTTAAAATTTTAATTCTTCAACAAGATAAGCTACTAAATTCTTAGACAAATAAGATATTTATGCTTAATATTCACAATATCAAGAGTATTACAGTAGAAAGAATGATGTTACTGAAATGCATAATTATACTCTTATGAATATGGTTAAGAGTATGATGAATTTTTTTTCTATACCAGATTTAATATATGGTGAATCTCTTAAAACTATTATGTATATCCTGAAAAGGATTCCTAGTAAATCGATTTCATCAACTCTATTTAAGTTATGGATAGCTAAAAATAAGAATCTTTAACTCACAGGAAAATAAATTAGATCTAAGAACTATTTTTAGATAGTATGAAAGAAAAGATGAAATCAATTATACAATGATGCATAAGGGACCTTTAAATAGGAGCAACTTATAAGTGGTGATGCATTTTTAAATAGTTATTATAATTGACTTTATTACTTGTAAAATAAAAATTATTTATTTTTATTATTATGTTTGTATGTATTATATTTTTATGTGATAACATAATTGTATGTAGGATTTATAAATAATATTGTAGTATATAGAAGAAAGTGTTGGAGGCCTCCGCTCCAAGTCGTGAGCTATTATTGCATGTGCTCTCTTGCTCCGAGGGATGGGTAAGCAGCATGCATCAGGCAGGTTCACATGAAGTCACATTTCTCTCACTACGTGAAGTCTCTGATAGCATGATTGGGTTTACATGACCAGCCTTCTCTTACGATGGAACAAAGAAAACTACTGAAAGCTACAGTTTAATTTTCTCTCTCTAACAATCATTTACACCTTTTGCAGTACTATTATTCACTCTCGGAAAGCTCATTTGGATTCAGAATGATGATCCACATTTCACGGCCTTCTGCTCTCTGTCTTCTTGCCAATATATGCTGAACATATCCATGGTTGAAACTGTCGGTACAACACCCAACCATCTGAATCAATTTCCATTTGTCAGATTTAACTTCAAAGGAAAAAGAGGCAACTGAAGATTTTTCATTCAAATTTTTGTCATTCGATCCAGAATTATAGCATCAATCATCTCATTGTTTTCATCCACAAACAATCCCAACATAACTATTTTCTAGATTTCCAACCAAGACATCCACATAACAATATCAACATGAACATGAACACATTAACATTACCACCTGTCACTGAAAAACTAACAAAAAAAGATAATTTTGTATGAGATCGGTTCTCGGTTATGTCGGATTCCACCAGCATTTGAGATCAACTAATTTTGGTATGTATTCCATCCAAGTACAATAACTCGGGTGAGTCCAATACAAAACAGAAACGATTTCCAAAGGATTGCTTCAAACTTTAGTTACAAGCCTTTCGTCAAAGTACAACAATACACAAGACAGCATGAGGGCCAAGATTAGCAGGCTGAAATTGAAATTTCCCATAAATATCAATATCAAGAATAAGATATTTTCACAAACAAACTTCTTTTTTTTTTGCCAACTATAAACATCCCTTTCTCATGATCCATGAAGACCTTCACATAGGTGTAACTGTTGCTTGAGAGGATGCAAAGATCTGCTATGTAAATGAAGGAATGGAGTGGCTTTTGCTTCCCTACCTGACTTGTGAATGCAGGGAATGACCAATGTAAATGTTGTGATGCCACCTTTCAGCATTGCTTCTAACAGGACTGCTCCCTTTCAGGTGTACTGTCAGGAGAAGGCTGTCGCTCAAAGATCTCGACGTGGCAGAGCGTACCACCAACTTCATCAGCAAAAGTTATCTTTCTCCCTTTGCGAACACCATTAACAGAAGCAGTTGATTTGTTGTCTGCTGATCTCTGTCATTTAAATGACGAGGTTAATACCAAATAAGAATCAAATGCTCAAATTTTGGACACTGCCGGATTGAGGTTTTGTCAAGGAAACGGCGTCACCTACCATTATTTTACAGAAACGATTACAATCCTTTGTCATAATAGACAACCACTTCTTTGTGGTCTTTTCGAGCTCTGAAGCATTGTCGGCAGCTGCCCGCATCTGTCCATAAACAAATGCAAGCTATCAAATCGAGTCATGCTTAAGCATTCATTAGCAAACGGCTTGCTAAATGGTAAATTGCAGGATAAGATTTTTGGAACAGTTCAATTCTCTCAATGAGAGTAAGCATCTGGTGAACATCTGACGTGCCGATACAGGAAAACAAAAATAGCATCTGATATCAATGTCTGTTGTTGAGTAACACAAGCATGTAAGCTACAAGTAATCAATACAAAAAAAAATGTACTGTATCAAAGAATCAGTTGCTTCAAAAGATTGAACTTAGAGATTTGGGTTTGTATAGTCGAATGTCTTAGCAAACATCTCACATCGCAAGAACATGCTTGTCGTAAGAGTAATTATGATACATAAGTATTGTCAATCCTATTTCATAGCTATTATTGGGGGAAAAAAAAAGATAAAGCAACCAGAACTGAAGGGATGAGCACTCAAATTTGACATGGTAAAACAAACACAAGGCAGTCTTGTACATGGTTTTTTAAAGCTAGGATGAACACTGAATTGTTTGAAGTAGATTCCAGAAGACATGCATTTGTTAATGTGAGAAAAATGAAATAGCTATACCTCCTCAGCAGTAAATTCAGAGAGCAGGGAAGAATGAGCTTCTGAGCTAAGTGTTTCTTCCATGATGTTCTTCATGGAATTTAACCCCATGAGAAGTTGCATAGCAAGTCTTTCTATATCATGCATCTGCCGCTGTGAAAATTCAACGGCCTTCTCCATATTCATGTGAATTGATGAAGTCTTCATGCAAGAACATGGCATCCTGCCAGAAGTCTCTGGTGAATTGACAATTACTTTCTTAACAGGAGGGGGAGGACCATTAGATTGGTTCCTTGGCTTTTTATTTCTTTGCTCAGGCCCCAGACATTGTTTAGCTTCCTTGGGACCTAGAAGTGAGGAGGACATCCTTGCCTTTATCCATTTCTCGCATGAAAGCCTCTTCCTTTTAGCTAGAGATTTTTCTAATCCAAATGGAGCACAGTGACTATTGACAACGATAACAAAAAAAATGTATTAGTACACAGATACAAATACAATGCTTACCAGTTGGTTGACTGACATCTTGTAGATCAATGTCCCTTAAAGCCTCGCAAAGTTTTTCCTGAGAGGTTGGAGACATGGTCTGCCACAATGTAATGACAAAATGTAAGCTTGGGAGATTGAGATTTAAGGACAATATTTAACGGAAAATGCAAGTAATCAAACCTTCCTATATGATAATAGCTTTTCGGGAGGATGATCCGCCAACAACTCCTGATCACATTCAGATTGTTCTTTGCCGATCACAACTGAATGAGATATTGCAGTTATAGTTGGCTGATCTGAAGTAGCATCAAGCTTTTCTTCCACTACACAAGACAAGTCTTCTGTGTCTTTCAGTAAATCATCTGTGCATTGCAGACCATCGCTTGAACTTATACACAGAGGAGATTCTTTACGAGAGTGGGGATCAAGTTCTGTCGATCCATCTGAATTAGAGAAATTGGATATTTTCCCAGAGAAATCAATTGCTTTCTCTGCTTGGCCATTAGATGCATTTTCCAATTTACAGAAAGGATCTGTCTCCTCACCAGCATGTTGCAACTCTTTGGCCACACTGAAGCATGTCTCGGAGAGTGGCAGGGAGCAGAGCACGCTTCCAGCCATCACATCACGAATTAGATCATCACAACTATGATCTTCCTTTCCGGATAAAAAGATTTCCTCCAAACCAAATACTTCTTTACACAAGAGGTAATGCTCATCAATCACATCGTTTGCCTGACCGTACACTGGAATCTCTTGTAGTGGTGTACCATTAGCTAAATCTTGAGTATCCTCATTTACCATATCGACAGCACAGATAAGTTTTTCTTCCATTGGTTCATAACTATGGCATTTAGGTGAACAATTTATCTGTTTTGCTGTGCTCTTATCTGTAATCTCTTCAGGTAAAATGCTTCTTTTCTTATTTCTCCCATTGTTAACATGATAATTGTCTGCAGGGGCAGAGATGGAGTTGGGACTGGAGCCACTGAGAGGAACTCTCACGTGTTTTAAGCCATTGAGAGGAACTCTAACATGTTTTGATTCTTCCGAAACTGATGGTATGAAATTCCAATTTAGAATTGCCGAAAGGTCCTTGGTTCCACCAATTTGTTCTTCACTAATTTCAGGAACACCAGGATAATTTTCTGGTTCTCTATAGTTAATGGAAATCTCACAAACACAACATACTGGATCTTTACTAGCAGGAGCAAACTCACCATTCTCCCCATTAGATGGCTCTTCAGGACAGACAGGTTTTGCTATAAAACTAGCAGTTGAATTCCCAGAAGCACACGTATGCTTATGCATCAGAGAATCATCTTCAGACTTCTCAGTTTTAACAATGTTGTATCTAGGACTATCAACGAAAAGGTTATTCTTTAGCTTAGAAATTGACAAAGAAGAGGCCTCACTATCTTCAGTGTCTTTCTGAAACAGATTGGCTGATTGGGTGCCCTTGACAGCATGATCATCTTCAATTTGGTAATCCAATGAACAGGCATCTAGAATCTCACCTTTAACATGATGAACAAATTCAGGAATGCCAGTACGAAGGAGATCACCATTTACAGAAGCATTAGAAGAAACCAGAGAATTACTGACTTCCATATAGTGTGTCCCTGCATTCATCCCAAAGTCATCATAAGAAATACGATAAAAGAACGGAAAGAAATTTATTATGCGAAGATGGAACTTGCATCTTTTTCCAGAATTTATCAGCCAACTTGCTATTGACTTAGTGTTTGCATGGAATATAGAAGCAAAGGCAAAGTAGCGCATTGAGGAAAATATAGAGTAAATGAATATCTACAAGTCGAAACCTCACCTGCTGTGTTTTTCACATCGACCTCTGTAGCATCATCCTCTGAAACCCTTCCCTTGGTTGATGCATTAGCTTTTACTACAGGTGACAAATCTTGCACAGGATCACAGAACCTACAGGGTGACAATGTATCCACCTTCTTGGAATCTAAATCATCTGAACACAAATGTGCACGCTTTGGTCGCTTCTTGTCCCGTGTAGATCCCTTTAAACGTTTCAGTTTGATAAGGGGTTCCTCAAGGTCAGATTCCTCCTGTTCCAATTTGACATGTTCATGATTCCGCATCTTGGATTCCCCGGAAGTCGAATGGCATCCAGAGTCAACTTCTGAGGAAAAATTACATTTTGGGGCCTTCCGTTTCCTAGCTTTGCACCTTTTTCGCAAATCCTTCAAGGTTATGCCAATGGCACTTTGTTCATCAGAGAGGGTGTCGACATGATCACTAGATTTGCAGGTAAAGCCGTCATCCTCTGACTCGAGCATCATACCTTTTACCTGCTTGCCGACAGCGGGATCACACTCTTTCTTGTGCTTCTCACTTGCCGCGGATAAACCTATAACTTCCACGCCATTCTCTTCATAGATGACACGTACATGTTTGAGTCTCAACGATCGTCTTCTCGGGTGGTTGACATTATGATTTCTTGAAACTGAATCCCCCATATTTGAGCAGATAATGATTCGAGCGTTTGCAACCACCTAACTCAGCAAGACTGCAAAGCACAGACCGACTTCCTCTCCCGGCAAAAGGGTCTCTTTCTTTCCAAGATCAATCCTGCGGCATAATGTATCCCTTTTCCTTACCAGTGACAAGAACAAGCAGAAAAAAGTGCAAAAACAGAATCCATCAAGATCAGATTGCCAGTGACTGTCTGATAATTTAGGATCACGCACCCTGAAACCTTTCAGCGGATCTTGAGGCCAATTCGTGATTACATACACCAAATCCTGGAACCATATGGTATCGGAATTCCAAGTACTGTGATCTGGAAAGCATCGAATTCATCATAAATGCAACAGCACAACCGATCTAATCAAGCGATTCAGATCTAACCTACAGACCCAGACAAAAGCACCGAACCCCAAAAAAGAACAAAAAATTCGAAACCCTAGCTCGAAAACCCAAGAGAAGATCGATCCGAAAAGGAACCGTATCCGAGGGAATCCGAGCCGGGGGGATCTTACCTTGATGGATGTGATCCGCCGAGGAGATGCGGAGGCCGGCGGCGACCGAAGAGGAAAACCCTAGTTGAGCGGAGGCGATCGCCCGGGGGTAGCGAGGCGTCGAGGGCGGGAAGGAAAGGAAAGTCGATGCGAATTTGCTTAATAGGAAAATATTTTTCGCGCCAAACTTTGGCGGGAACCCGGGTTTTAGTGTCGGCGGCTCCCGCTTCCAGCACATGGGGGTTTCTCGGATACCCTTACGTTACACGGCGGTGCCCTCGCTTTGAGATCCGCTCAGGATCCTGATTGATTGCATCAAGATCCGTGCGTGGTCCACCACGACCCCCGCTTCCCACGCATCGAGGTTTCTCGGGCACCCTTACATCACACGGCGGTGCCCTCGCTTTGAGATTCGCTCTGGATACTGATTGCTTGCATCGAGCTCCGTGGATGACCCGCTATGGTCGGCTTATAATGTTCTGCTCCCCGCTTCCGACACGTCGGCTTATAATGCCCACGCTTTGAGATTCTCACAGAGCGACTGCATCGAGATTCGTGCATGGCCCAACGTGGACGTTGAGATCAATTCCTAACATCCTCTCATAGATTGAGTGGTGGGAATGGTCCAATTATTTGGGTTTTCTTTTTCTTTTTGGAGAAAGTAAATGGTGTTAGGTCCGATGTTTAAGAGAAATGTTGCTCTTATTGCTTAATAATTTGAGAGTGATTGATTTAGTTTAATGATTATAAAATGTGGTAATGATTAATACTCCTCAAATAATATGACAAATGCTTATATGTTGAATAATAATTTAAATATATTTGGTTAATCAAAGGTTCAAAATTATTTTTATTATTATTATTTTAATAATATTATTATTCCTATGAAAGTTCATATTCATAATTAACTATTTATATATCCGAATCAAATATTTTTTTATATATCGAGCATTATTCAAAAATGACAAAAAGGATCAACTGAATCAATGAGAACTTTGACATCTTCTTGGAAGTTTGTTTGGTCTCGATTCAGTCTTCTAAGCTTGTCGACGTCGGAGCTCATCTTGCTTAAGCACATTGTTCTCCTGTTTTGGAGGTGAAGCTAATGGAATTCTCTCCGGTGAAGGAAAGGTGAGGTCTGTGAAAGTGTTCGATGAAATGTTCTTATTCTCTCTTCCTTTGGCTCTCTAGCAAATGCTCTGTTCTTCGTTGCAGATCAGTTTATCGCGACGCATGGATTTCAATCTTCCATTTCCTTGGCAAATCAACAGTTTAAGTGTGCAGGAGTGGTTGCAGTGTGTCCTGTTGCTTCGGTATGGGTTCATTGAACTATCATGGAGGATGATCTCATGGCCTATCCTGCCAGGGAAGTGTGAACAAACCTGGGAGATAATAAACTTGGGGAAATGATTAGACAGAGACATTAATGGAATCTTAGGAGAAACACAATAAAGAAACCAAACTCCCTTGATGATTTGTGTTGGCATGTTGCTTTCACCTCCCTCTTTCGATCCTCGATCAGTGTTCACATGAGAAAGGGCACTTCAGAATGGTTGACTGCTACTCTGATTGATCAGCAGATGACCTTAAAAACATTGTGATGAGGGAAATAATGACGACTAGACCCGGACTGACGTCACCTGCCCTAGGGACGTCACGGTAAGCCTAATAGAGCCTGGTCAAACGAACCGGAACATCGCCCGAGGCACATTAACGTTCCGCCCAAGCCCAGCCCTACACGCCACACTAACTCAACTGTCAGACGTTACCATGAGTACGTTCTCGCCCCCCGAAAACAGATACATCCGGCACGGTAAGCCATTCTATAAAAACCTCCCACACCGAAAAAAGAAAGGAGGAGGGAGGCTCTTTGAGACTCTTGGAGACCTTTGACCGACTTGTTCGTCGGAGGGACCACCGTTGGGTATCACCCGACGGAGGTCATTCCTGCAGGAAGGAAGCCACCCCTGATCCACGAGTGTCCGAACTCGAGAAGTCACCGACGGACATCCCCACGACGTGCTGACCCAGCTGACATCCGAAATGCGGAACGCTGACCCGCACATCGCTGAGAGGACCCGATCAACCACTGCGCCCGGTCCGACTGTCAGAAGGCTCCCGACATCGACCCGTGGACCAGACCGTGCTGACGCATCGGCCACGATACATTTGTTCACTAACACATTGAAAGTATTTGAGACCTGAATTGGGTCATAAAGCCTGATGAAAGTGCCCTTCTCTTCTGCACTTCTTCTTCTTGAGCTGAGATACAAACCCATTATATAACAAAAGGTTTGAATGAGTTGGAAATCAGGTAGCTGAACCTGACAGTCTTGTAAAGGGTGGAGTGGAAATGTGATTGGAAGGCATCCCATAAGATGATGATTAAAACAGAGTACTTTTGAGATGATGGAGAAGTGAGCACTCGAGAGAATTAAGGTGTTCTTTTAGAGTGATCCCCAAGTCAGAGCTGAACTCTGATCAAGGAAGGATAAACAATTGCCATTACAGTAGCTACCACCAAAAGCTCAGATGGATCGAAGCACAGGTAAGACTGGCAAGTGAAAACGATGACTGTAATAAACAATTAAACCCCTAATAATTTATTCCTAACACACAGACGTTCAAGCAATTAAACATATAGTTCAGATTAGATCCAGGAACAAATATATATATATATATATATATACATATATACATATATACATATATACATATATACATATATACATATATACATATATACATATATACATATATACATATATACATATATACATATATACATATATACATATATACATATATACATATATACATATATACATATATACATATATACATATATACATATATACATATATACATATATACATATATACATATATACATATATACATATATACATATATACATATATACATATATACATACACATATACATATATATAGATATAAGTGAATTTTCGAAAAAGGTTTTCTTTATTAAGTGTCTTATTTTTTTTATTTGAATTTTTATATAATGTTATATAGAATTTGTATTTAATAATAATAAATAAATAACAGTATTTTTTATATTATTAAAAGAAATATAATGTAATGTAAAAATATTATAATTGGATGGATTGTCCCCTAAAAAAGATATTGTTAAGGGATTCTATAGATGGGGTATTTTCTGAAAAAAAATTATTTTTTTTCCAAAATTCATCATATATATATATATATATTATTAGGTTGTATTCATAGCTAATATTCTATTACCTTAATGTGGGGGAAAAAAAAGCTAAATAAATATTCTCAAAGGGGACCTTTTGGTAAATCTGCAAATAAAGGAGGGAAACTGGCATTCCACTGTTGGAGGGTGGTGGTGGGCCACCCCATTAATTCGGGAGAATCTTATCCTATTAAAGTACTAAATTGCCCTTTTCTCTTTTATCCCTTTATTTTTCTCACTATAAACTGTTATTTTATTCATTTCCACGGCGTTAATCGCCTATTAATGAAGCGGATAATGGTCTACCCACATGTCTATCAGTGGTTGGATGAAAACGCTGTTCTATGTTTCAAGGATGACGTGTAGTACCTCTCTTCCAATTTTAAATTTATCGGAACAATATTTAAAACGGTGAAATATAAAATAATAATAAAAATGGTCAGAAGGGGTGAGTAGAGATTCCGCTACACGACAAAAAGAGGGTGGGAGGCCGGAACCGAGCCTGCGACCAGCGTGACGGTCGTGATTTCTCCACGTGTCCCTACCAGAGTTAACCCCAGGGTCTGCCACCATTTCCTTACCCGAGTTAAGCCCTCCACCCACCGCTTTATTAGACTTGCGTGGGTACTTTTCCCTCCTCCCTTTCTTCCCATCTTCTCCTCCTGTGCGTCTTTGCAGCCGCTTGCGCCGCCGAAGAAGACCAACTCGGCTCACCGTCGTTACCGAGTCTCGCCGGTTTGTGGGAGCTCGATTCATCGGCTCCGTTCTTGTTTCATATCGGTTTGTTGGAGGGAAACCAGTGAAGATGGAGGAGGGGAGTTAAAAGGTTGGCCTTTTTGTTTTTACAGTGTGCCGCTTTTTTGTCGGTGTCGCCGGCGGACCAGTGTTTCAGTGTGCCGGCGAGGGATTATACAGGAGCGGTAGCCGGTGAAAGCTTCTCCTTTTTCGGTTTCTTTCTTCTTTTGTGTCTTGAAGTTGAGAGGAAGAGAGATTTGGATGATGGAATTGGAGAATTCCTCCGTCATGACCGTCTCCAACTCCGGCTCCGGCGAGGGCAGCGTCTCGTCGTCGAGCCAGCTTCAGCTCCCCGCGCCGCCCCCGCAACCGCCGCCGCCGAATCCGGTGGTCAAGAAGAAGAGGAATCTCCCCGGAACGCCAGGTAAGTCAAATTGGAGATTCTGCTTTCCCCTTCTGCTTCTTGTTATTGAATGGGGATTCGTCGGATAGATCCGGAGGCGGAGGTGATCGCGCTGTCGCCCAAGACGTTGATGGCGACCAACCGGTTCGTGTGCGAGATCTGCAACAAGGGATTCCAGCGGGACCAGAACCTGCAGCTGCATCGGAGGGGGCACAATTTGCCGTGGAAACTGCGGCAGAGGACGGGAAAGGAGCCGCGGAAGCGGGTGTACGTGTGCCCGGAGCCGAGTTGCGTGCACCACGACCCGTCGCGGGCGCTCGGCGATCTCACCGGCATC
The DNA here is from genome assembly GCA_001649415.1 of Musa itinerans. NCBI lineage: Eukaryota > Viridiplantae > Streptophyta > Magnoliopsida > Zingiberales > Musaceae > Musa > Musa itinerans. The sequence continues at coordinate 817,359 of LVTN01000017.1, read as the reverse complement.
AAGAAGCACTTCTGCCGGAAACACGGGGAGAAGAAGTGGAAGTGCGACAAGTGCTCGAAGAAGTACGCCGTGCAGTCCGACTGGAAGGCCCATTCCAAGGTCTGCGGAACCCGCGAGTATCGCTGCGACTGTGGCACGCTCTTTTCCCGGTATTTCGACGAACACCTTCGCTGCATGACGAGTCGTTGTTGATGCAGTCGTGTGACAGTCGATTTGGATCTCGGATTCATTGTTTCTGTTTTGTTCACGGTGTGTCGATTTGGTGTGGGTAGGCGAGATAGCTTCATCACCCACAGAGCATTCTGCGACGCGCTCGCGGAGGAGAGTGGCAAGAAGGGGCCAGGGGCGCAGACTTCGGATCCAAAGCCACCGGCGGAGGAAGAGAAGGCAACGGCAACCGAGGAAGAGACGGCGGCTGAGGAAGTAACAGCAGCAACAGAGGTGGCGGTGGAAACAGCTCCGGCCGCGGTGGTCGCGGCTCCGTTGCCCCCACAGCAGGTGGCCCCGCTGGAGCGACAAGGTTGGTGGTTCTCCGTTTCTATCCTCTCGTCTCCATCTCTTTCTGGTCTAGTTTCGGACTGCGGAGGAATGCTATTAGCTCACGGATAGAGAAGAAGGTGAACGACGGGGTTTTGCGGGATCTGAAACTTCGTATGCAATAAAAAACGATGCATTTAGCGGGGATTAGGACATGATCGTTGGAGTCTTCTGTCGTCTGATGCTCTCCGAGATGCCCTCGTCGTCGATCCAAATGGTGAACAGAAAGGTGGAACTTTTGGAGAGGGTAGAAGGCAAAAAGAGGCTTCTTTTAGAGAGAGAGTCCTGAGAGTTGTTTGGTTCCTTCCAAAAGTCCCTCTGATAAGAAACTTTCCATTGCAGTTGATGAGCTAAAGGAGTTGGAATCAAAGAAATCTACTCATCTCCACCGCATCATTGCTCCTCTTTTGGTTTCCCTCCCTTAACGTGCTTGCGATTCCACTGCAGAGCCGGCTGAGCCGACCGAACTGCCACAGTACATGCCGCCGCCGCCGCCGGCGTCTCTGGCCAACACCAGCGGTGTCAGTTGCAGCAGCAGCAGCAACACCAGCCTGTTTGCGAGCCTCTTTGCGTCGACTACCTCCACCGCAGCAGCCCACAGCACGGCCACCTTCTCCGACCTCATGAGCGTGATGGGCCACGCTGACCGGCCGCTCACGGAACCGCCCTCGCTATGTCTCGCCACCAACGGAGGCCCGGCGTCGTTGTTCTCGCCGCAGGCGCAATCTCATGACCGGCGTCCCTTCGCTCCACCGCCGCCCTCCCCCCACATGTCAGCCACCGCGCTGCTGCAGAAGGCAGCTCAGATGGGTGCCGCCGCCACGGGCTCATCCTTCCTCAAGGGATTCGGCCTCGACGCTTCCTCGGGGCAGCAGGAGAACATCCAGGATGACGGCCTGCAATGGGGTCACCAGCGACGACTGGAGCCGGAGCCAGCACCAATGCTATCGGCCGGGCTCGGGCTCGGGCTCCCTTACGAACCGGACCTGATGATGGGTTCCTCTTCCTTATTCGGGTCGAAACCAGCGACGCTGGACTTCCTAGGTCTGGGGATGGGTCCAGTGGGCGGCACCGCCAACGGCGGCCTATCGGCATTGATGACATCCGTCAGTGGCGGCGGCGGCGGCGGCGGCGGCCTCAACATGGCACCAGGAACTGCTGCCGCAGGGTGGGAAGGGACGGAGAGGAAGCCGTCTAGCCCTGCCATTCGCTAGCAGACTCATTGATCTCTCCATGTTGCTTCATTAGCTAGTCAGACATTCCAGTGATCTTTAGCTGCTAGGGAAGGGAGAACAGGGCACCTCTGTTCTTGTTCTTACTCTCCTTTGCTCAATTTTTATCTTCGTTTTCTTTCTGTTCCCGTCGTTGATCTCATCGAACAGAGTTGTACATCTTGTTTATGGTTCTCAGACGAGCTTCTTGAACTCACAAGATTCAGGCATTCATTGCGAGCTGCACCAGCAACAAAGTGCAAGAACCGAGGCCGCCCTGTTCACCTTGCTTGACTTTTGTCCATCCGTTAGCAAGAAAAACAGGACGCTGAAGCACCATGAACCTCCTGTCCTCGCAGGACGTGGGGGTTTGCTCCCTGTCTTTATTATCGAGTTCACCTCGGGAGATGAATCCATGACTTTAAGCTGCAGGTACGATTTCGAAAAAGAGGAGCTGCAGCATTTCTTTGAAGCTAAGCGGCTGTAGAAATCAAATCATGGATGATCGAGGTAAGATGGTTCCCATATCTCTCCAGATCCAGCGAGAAAGATCAAGAAAACACCGCTCGATATCATGAACCCATTTTAAGATCCATCATCATCCTCATCATCATCAACCTTACGACTCGTGTTCGACCAAAAAGGGGATCGTCCCACGATTATGCCTGCGCTTGAAGGGTGTGTAGCTCGGGATTTGCGTACTTGGATTGCTGTTCTACATAGTTTATCATGACTCCAGTCTGATCAAATAAGAAGCGTACAAAAAGAGAAGGAAGATATGTCAATCTTTTGGAATCGACCTTCTTGTCGTCTTCCGCTTGGCTTAGAATATGTCCTCGCACTCTTCCCCACCGCCCTGCCGGCCTCCACCACCGTCCTCTGCGCAAACATTTAATCGCCCAACAGTTCGTTGATCTGCTCAGCCTCGCCAAACACACATTTGAGATGAAAAATGAAAAAGTCCTCGAGTTTATCCGATGAAACAGGAGAGCTTTTGAAAGCAGGGACTGTTCATGTGGAGAGCCTGCCCTTGCAAGATGGTGAAGAGGCGGCTGAGGAGGCAACCGAGCTGCTCTGCCATGGCAATAAGGGTTGCGTCCACAGGTGAGAACTGTGGAGGAAGACATCAAGGGATGATTGGCCCTCGCAATTAATGGGCAATAACACCTCACTGTCACACTATCCCACACGCAGAGAGAGAGAGAGAGAGAGAGAGAGAAGACAATTCATGCACTACAAATAACATAATAAGCAACTATTACTTTGTTTCGCGAGGAAAACAGTAAATATGAAGGATTTCCTCTTCCCTTCACTCTGGAGTCTCTACCTCGCTTCCTCTTCCTCTTCCTCTCTCTTCTTGGCTTCCGCTTCTGCCCTCTTCCTTTCTTCTTCTTTCTTCCGCCTCTCGATATCCTCCTCCATTGTCCTCTCCAACTCCTCCGCACACGACGCGCATGCTAATATTATCGACTCGCCCTGAGACGCCAACAAGCCCTCGATGGTACTTGCATTAGGCGCATTAAAAGACGCAGCCACCACGTCCCGATCCAGCGCTTGCAGCACCGAACTCTTTCCTGCCAAGAACTGTGGATGGTTGTTGCCCGCCATGCTGCTGAACCCAACGAAGACGAAGGTGTCGTTGTTATAGGACACCTGCGTCATCGGATGGAACCTCGGCACCACGAAGGCGTCCCCTTCCTCGACGTTAAACTTCGTGTTCCGGCATGCGAAGACGTCGTCGTCAACCTTGCCCGATGGATCACTCGGGCAAACCATTTGCACCATGCCTCGCCCTTGTATCACGACGGCGATCTCCGTTGCCCTCGGGTTCCAGTGAGGCCCCATCATAGATCCCTTCAAGCATCGACACCGACGTCGTCATCAGCGCACCATCGTGGACTTGCACTATATTTAGAGTTTCGGACGACTAACCCTCGTCAGGTTCACCATGAACGGCGCTAAGTTGGAGCCCTCGAGAGCTCGAAGATCCTCGCGAGTCACGGCAGTGCTCCACCCATTCCGGTTCGCCACATCTGGTTTGGCCTCGAAGAAGTTGTACGTCTTCGTTTTGGTGGTCTTCTTGTTCAAGACATCAATCGGCCCACCAACGCCCAACAGAGCCTCCACTATTCCTTCCTTCCAATTCGGCTTCTCCGTCTCGTTTTCGTGTGTCGTAGGCACAATCGAAGGAGGCGTCGGAACCCATTTGAGACCTCGGATTGTTTCCTCCGAAACCTACCACAACCATTAAAATCATTCAGAGGCCACTCAAAATCTCAAGTATTTTGAGCTAAGAACAGCCAGAAGAAACATACCCCAAAACCACTCTGGAGAACCTTCTCATCGAACCCTCGAACCATGTCACTAAGATTTGAGTAAGCTGACACAGAAAACCCCTGCAACCAAAGCAAAGAAATCAAGAAACCTACAAGAAAGGAGATGCAATTAACTATGGTCAATTGCCGGATCCTACCAAGGGATCCTCGTTGTCTGTTTTGTCAAAGATGGCATGAACTCTGAGCTTTTCTCTGGTCGGATCAGGATGGCTTCGAACGTAGAAGGTGGTACCTTGTTGTAGTCTATAAACGTCACCACGAACCACATCGATCTCATCTGTTTCATCCTCGCTAATATAAGTCACTGTTCCCCTACCTGCAGCGGCGACTTCTTCCGTGAATTGTAAACGTACATTAGAAGCAGTAGGACGTATAAGAACCGACCGTACCGGTGTGCACGTAGAACAGCATGTCAGTATGGAGCAGCACCGGCAGGAACAGTGATTCGGGCTCCATGGTGATGAACTGTAGGTGGTAGGAGCCCCCGCAACCATCATGCACGTCGACGGCCGTGATTCCTCCGGACTCGGTCAACGTCAAGGTCCTCCTGCTCTCTTTGGTCACCAGTGGACTAAATCCCGGCCACTCCTCGCTGTTGATGGCTGCAGGTGCACACAGGAGGATGACCCCAACGAAAACCACAGCGTTCCACTTCATGTCTTCTCTCTCTCGCTTGCCTCTCTCGCTCGCTCTCTCCCGAGTGTGACGGGAGGAGAAGAAGGGAGCAAGAACGCGCGAGGGCTCGTCTGGTGCGGGTGACGTGCATGGAAGCCACGTTGCGCGGTGAGGACCGGACCGTGCCGACTCGTATGGAAATCGAGGGACACGTGTATAGATGACAGTTGTGTCGTCGTTCCCGTGACTCTGTGGTAGCAGCGGGGGGTGGTGCCTTCGAGATTCGTGCTCTGACATACGGACGGCGATGTTTAGGTCCTCAGTGGGACGGCTCGGATAAATCGTGGATTTTCGTGGATGAAATATTATATTTATTTGAATCATGAATATTTCGTAAAGCGAATTCCCACATAGAAATTATATTTAGGCTATCGAGGCACCTATTTTATTCTATTTTTCATATCCTTAATTTTTCCTAATTATAGTATTTATATAATAATTTTAATACCTTCACAAAATATTAAGCATGTATAAATACTAGAAAATAAAGTTAAAAATATAATATAAATTGATAGGATAAATGTTTATCCCTAATCTGATACATAATGATTTAGTTGAGACTGAAAATATATTTATATTTTTAATGTATAGTTAGGCAAAAGAACTTAGTGAATGTGTAATTGTGAAATGGATTGAGTGTTTGATAGATAATATATTGAAAATATATTTTAAATATGTATTGAAGTAAGTGTTGCTTGGTAAAGTTGTATTTTAAAAGTCCATCAAGTATTTTATAACAAATTTACCCTTTTAATATTTTTTAAAAAATAGTATATATTTTTATTTAAATCAATAAAATATATATTAATAAATATTTTTTTTTAAAAAAATATTATCTTATAAAGAAATATAAATCATATTAATTTATCATTAAATCATTTTGACATTCTTATAATTTTAGATAATGTTATAAAATATTTTAAAATTTTAAACTTATATTAGCATCATGTAAATATTGAAATGCTAATGTATATAACCATTTTTAATGTATTATCTAAATCAAATATGATTTGAAAAAAAAATTAAAGTTTCAATTCATATTTCAAAATGTATTTCTAAACACAACCAGTAATTAAATCAAGTGAACATTATTTCAAATAAAAATTATATAAAAAATATTTTCTTATTATATAGAACACCTTCTCGATCAATTATAAAAGATTCATTATACCTTAATAGTCGATGTTAAATATAGTTTATCTTATATTTATTTATTATATATATATTTTACTAACTTAGAGAGATCATGTCAGTAACTTTATCCGATCTCTAGTATTAAATCGAACAATCAAGACCCTCTTAGTCGCACACGAAACAATCATTATATATGTAAGTCCAAACCAAGTCAGGCTATTCCGACCGTCACCAACATCCACCCCTAACGTAAACTAACTTATATTTTAATAAAATTATAATATTTTATCACCTATATTAAAACATATATTTGAGAAACAAGGATTTAAAATACAGCATAAAATAACGAATTATTCTTGATGGAATTTCAAATATACCTTCTTATTAACTTAATAATAAGAAAAAATATTTTATCGATACAAGAAAAATTGAGAAAAACAAATCTCGACCGAAAACCCCAAAGATGAGAGGTTTTTCTCAAAACAAAACTTGATTTCTATTTATCATAATCAATATTGCATTAATTATCATAAACAAAGCTTAATGTCGAGGAGTTTCCAAGCCACCAAAAACATCATGTTTTATTCTCTCTACTCATATCATCTTCGATCTCCACTGTAACCCTAATAATTTACTCACACAAAAGTGATTCTCTCACCATTCAAACATCCGTAGACATATAAAGTACTTACTTCGCTTACTTTCTTCGTGGTAAAGCAATGCCACTGGCGAACTGAAAGGCTTTAAAGCGATCGAAAGAGAACTTTTATGAAAAGAGAAAGTTGCAAAGTCGACGAAGCATTAGTGCGGCGTCGAGCTTATGTTTATATTTTGTAGGTCGATGCAATGTGTTCGGCGTGCTCGATCGGGTTGGATTATGGCGACTGAAAGGTCAAGATCGGGTGTGTTCTTATTATTCTTCCGGTAGCAGAACGTTAGCTTCGTTTAGAAGCTCTCAAAAGATCGGTAGGTCTTTGTTCTTTAGTAGTTAATACTTGCTTTTGCTTTGTGATTAGGTTTGCATTGAGTTGAGAGGAAGGCAAAGATAGTAAAAGTTTTAATATAATATATATTTTGAATTTGATTTCATCTTATTTATTTTTTTAATATATATAAGCGTAAAAATCATAATCATGTTTCTATTGTGCCGATAAATTTTAATATTTTTACTTAGATTAGATCATAATTATGAAAAAAATATCATAATTATCGAAAAATATTGTAAGTATAAAACTGTTATAAGCTATATGAAATGAAAAAAAAAATTATGCTAGGATTAAAATCAATCTACAATAATAATTAGATTTTTTCTCTTTGTAGGACTATTGTTCAAGGAGGGAGGTTGAGAGAAACCGTAATATCTCAACTGTGTTCTTTATGAGAATTAGTCTCTAGAGGTATTGTCTATTTATAGACGAGTGTAAAATGTTATGATAAATTATTAGGAGAATTCCTCATATTAAGAATATCCCCTAAGATAGGATCCAATAATCTAATAATATAAGTATAAAAATTATAATTATATTTTTATTATGTGGATAAATTTTAATAGTTTTACTTAGATTAGATCATAATCATCGAAAAAAATCGTAAGCATAAAATTATTATATGTTATATGTAATACGAAAAAACTTTTATGCTATGATTAAAATCAATCTACGATAAGAACTAGATTCTCATTCTCTTCTCTTTCTATGACTATTATTCAGGGAGATTAAGAGAAATTATAATTTCTCAACCATATCCTTTATGAGATTTAGCCTCTAGAGATAGACGAGAACAACACGTTATAATAAGTTATTAAGTTACATCCCATAAGATAGGATGACATAATCTAATAATATAAATATAAAAATTATAATCATAATTTTATTGTGCAGCTAAATTTTAATATTTTTACTTAGATTAGATCATAATTATTGAAAAAATTATATCATAATTATCAAAAGGACAAAACGTTAGAAAATAATCATTCACGATAGAACAAAAAATATATATATATACTTAGATTAGAAATTACGCACGTCGTAAGCGCCGGGCAGCGGAGCGAGAGAGGAGGGGCAGGAGAGCCACCCCCGGCGAGGCCCACCGGTGGCGCCCCGCCCGCCCCCCCTTCCCGCTGCCCTGTCGGCCATGCGTCGCCGCTGATGCCATGCATGGTGACGATAGCGGTGGATGGTGGCGGTGCCGTGGAGTCTGCCAGTGCGGGCCCCGCCGACCAAGAGAAAGAAATGCCAAGGCTGCCGGAATAAGTTCCGCCGTGGGGTCCGACATCGGGAGCGGTACGAAGAAGGCCCGCCGTCGATGCGAGGCGACGGCCACGCACGCATGCAGCTCGTGCAGGTAACCCGTCGCATGCAGACCTCCGCTCGCATGCGGCGTTGCATTCCGGCCACCGTTCGAGCTGATGTAACTCCTCGTTTTGTCTCCACCCAATATTATACGTGGAAATGAAGTCCTCGTTCCGGCCATTGGATTTCCTATCCCAGCAAGCACAAGACCGCACGCTAATATCGACTTCGGAGCCACCACCACCGAAACCGAGATCACTGCCACCGTCGCCGAGTGTACCGGATGACATCACGTACAAATCATTTGAGGTTTCAAGTACTTCTCCTCCATTGTTTAAAGCTAATGCTTGTACATTATTCTCCACGGTAGGGTTCAGTACTCGACCTTTTTCTCTTCGTGAGTAGTACGACGCATCTGATTGGCCTCTTAATGTCTTAGAAATCTCTGGTTTGGATCGATCTGCCTCGAGAAGCGTCGGTGTATAGACAGATAGTGTTTGTTAATGGAGGAAAAATACATGGGAGTGGATCGAACAGGCCAAAAATAAAGCTTATCTTTGGGAAAGGAAAGGCATGGGAATCATGGAGGACGAGGGCCACCTGAGTGCTCCCTCTCCCTCACAAAAGCTTCAGCTTAACAAAAATAAAGCCACTTTCCATGACGCTGATCTCCACTACCCATAAATTCGATGGCTTAAAGCGCAGCAACCTTACGAAACAGCAGCATATGTCTGTGATGCATCAATATTCTCATGCATCATGGCAGCTTTACCTCTCTCCATCAGTGATCGTATTCAAAGTATATCTTGGTAGGGTTTCCATCTCCTTTCGGGGCTCGGTTCAGAACACGTTTCCTACACGGCGTGGGGGAGGAGGCTTGTGATGCACAAAAGGAAGGTCGTTAGATTCTTTGCTCTCCATAGTCCCATGGAAAGGTGGCCATCATCGCCCACCGAAGAGAGAAAAGGAGGAGGCAGCAGCAGCAGGGAGAGGCCTGAATGGCCTGAATTCCCTGGGGAGGGTGGAAGAGCACGCGGCCTTGTGATTAGATTAGATTCCATGGAGATAGGTTGGATTTGATTTGAACTCTCTTAATTGATTCACCTCATCTACTTCTTAAAGCTCATATATTCGCTTCATTATGCCAATTTGCTACTGCTCAAGTGGGACTGCCGGATGCACTTTAATTAGGTCCAATAATACAGACCAAGTCTTTCTGATCGTCCTCCGCTTTTGGTAGGGAAGACCTTCCAAGGTCTTGATCCCCAAGAACATCCTCTTCTTCTAAGAACACCCAGTGATTCACCAATAGCATTTTTGGGTGCCTCCTTGTAGATCCTAATATCTTATTAGTGCTAAACTCGAGTTACTTCCCTTTTACACGAATATACGATCCATTCGACACTCAAATTAATTATTTCGAGACGCATCACGGAGGAGTGAAAAGAAAAAAAATTTGATATCGGATATCATTTCGATGTTTATATTTTATAGTCGATTTTTTTTATTATTCATGATCAAATAAATATTTTTTATAATAAAAAATATTTAGATTAACTATATATTATGTATGTTTTAATGTAATTATATATTATTATTTAAAACATAATTCATCACAATATATATATATATATATTATGAATGTTAATTTTAATGAAGAGACATGAGAAGCAGACGAAGTAAGGAGAGCCACACGGTCCCATCAGAAAGGAGGCAGCCTCCACAAAGCAATGGCTTCTCCCCGAAGGCGAGGAGAGGAGTCTTCATTGGGACTCAAACTCTTGTCGCCATGGCCATCCATCCCCATGCCATCATCCCACTCCCTCTCTCTTCTCACTATAACACGCTATCGTTTACAGCCGAAGGCCCCTCACTTGACCCTTTCTTTCACGGACTCCGAGAAGAGCGAGCGAGCGAACGATCGATCGAGGCAGGGAGGGACAGCAGAGAGAACCTTTCTTTCTTCTCCTCCTGAACCTTTCTCTTTTTCTCCTTCCTACTAATAGTTGTGATGAAGCATCCCAAGGCGCTCACTGACTCGCCTCAGCAGCAGCCACCCACGCACCACCACTTCTCTTTGACTTCCAAACCCCTGCTCGACTCCTCCCCCACCGTCGTCGATTCCAACAACGTCTCCGTCACCGCCCTCTACGACGAGCCCACATCCGTCCTCGACCACCACCTCACCTCCAGCCCCGCCACCGCTCCCACGGCCGCCCCCACCGCCGCTGCCTCCGCCGCCGCCGCCGCTGACCTCCCTTTCCTCTCCTGGGCCGGCGGAGGCGACGCTCACCACCATCACCCCCTCCTCTCCTCTGACGACTGGGACACCGCCTCCTTGCTCTTCGCCGAAAGGTGCGATCTTCCCCCCTTCACCGATGACTCCGATCCCCAGTTCCTCGACGCGCCCTTCGACCTCCCCTTCGACCCCTTCGCTGCGGCCGCCGACCACGCCATCCCCTCGCCGGCCTCCAGCTTCGACCGCGCCCAGCTCGACTTGCTCATCGGCGCCGCCCGTTGCCTGGAGGCCAACGACTTCGCCACGGCGCACGTGATATTGTCGCGGCTCAATCACCATCTCCCCTCCGCCGGTGCGTCCCCTCTCCTACGCGCCGTCTTTCTCTTCAAGGAGGCTCTTTTAGCGCTGCTTCGCCCGTCCACCGCTGAACCCCTGCTCTCCGCTGCCGAGCTCGTCCGCCACATCGCCGCCCACAAGGCCTTCGCCGACCTCTCCCCCGTTCCCCATTTCGCCACCTTCACCGCCACCCAGACCGTGATCGAGGCGCTCGATTGCGACGCCCGGTCCATCCACCTCATCGATTTCGACCTCGGCCTCGGCGGCCAGTGGTCGTCCTTCGCGCAGGAGCTCGCCGGGCGAAGCCGCGTCTCGCGCTCCTCGCCGCCGGCCGTGCGTATCACCGCCGTGGTCGCGGAGGAGTCTGGAGAGACGGTCCTGGCGGCGGACAACCTCCGCGACTTTGCCCGCGGCCTCAACATCAGCCTCGCCGTCAACTTCGTCCGCGTCGGAGGACTCGGAACGCTCGCCCTCAGCGGGTTCCGCCTCGCCGGCTCCGGAGAGCCCACGGCCGTCGTCCTGACACCCGCCATCTTCCGCCTCCTCGGCTGCGGCGCCGCCTCTCCGGATACCGCCGCCGCTCTGCTCCGGTTCGTCCGCCGCGTGTGTCCGCGGGTGGTGGTGTTCGTCGACACGGAGGGGGGATCGGGCGGCCATCCCCCGCCGTCGCTGCGGCGGACGGTGGCTGCAGGGGTGGAGCACTACGCGACCGTGCTGGAGTCGGTCGAGGCGGCAGCGGCGGAGACGGGCGCGAGGGAGGACGCGGTGCGGTGGGTGGAGCGGGCGGTGATGCGGCCGCGCGTGGCGGCCGCGGTGGGTGAGTGGGCGGCTGGGCTGGGCCCGTGGCGGGAGCTATTCGCGGGCGCCGGTTGGTCGCCCCTCCCCTTCAGCGAGTTCGCGGAGTCGCAGGCCGAGTGGCTCGTCCGGCGCACTCCCGTGGGCGGCTACCACGTGGCAAGGCGGGAAGGCGGCGCCCTCGTGCTAAGCTGGAGGGGGAGGGAGTTGGCGTCCACGTCTGCGTGGAGGTGCTGACTCCTTCCCGTGTCTTCTTCCTTCATCCATGTCGATACTAGCGATTAGGCTGTGTGGGGTGTTTGGCTTCTTCTTCATGTCACCGTATGTTTACTTCCATTTCATTTCTTTTTCCTATGGCTTAATTGAACGCTGCAGTAGCATCCAACGCAACTGATCGATCTCTTCTTTTTCGTTCCTATGCGCCTCACAAAACGGACGGCCGCCTCTCTGCTTCCGCTCGCCTCCTCCTCCTCCGTCTTGGCTCCCGATGCTGTTGAAAGATGAGATCTTTACCGACGAAAAGTCGACATCTTTAACGAAAATTCGATGGAAAGACGAAATCTTTACCCAAAATGGCGGTAGTTTATTATCCCCAAGGATGAAATTGTTAATGATTTTTCGCAAATTTGATGTCTCATTGTCTTCCAGCAGTTGGAATTTTACTTGTAGTAAAGTGATACGAGCACTAAATTGTAGCTTAGCGGACAACTCTTCTGATGGTAAGATCGACAAGGAGAGTCGATTTCGTGGGCTGTCTGAATCAGAACGATCGTTTCAAGTAGACCGAGTTCTAGATTTGATCTTTCTCCATGTCTTTCAACCTGTCGTTGGTCGTTTCTTTACTCGACCGTGCAAGAACAGGGGAGCACAGCACGGAGCTCCCTCGAGACGAAGCCAAATTAGAGAAACCAGGGTGTCCCTCCCGAACCCCAAAGTCTTCGAGATCTCTCCCGTCTTCCTTACGATCGGCGTCGCCGAGGGCGCTCAAAACGGCACCATTCGGTGTCAACTGTCTCTTCGTCTCTGTTTCTTCCTCTGTTTTTTTTGCGGCCTGTTCTTGAGATTTCTTCTTTTGCGAATTAATCGCTTTTCGTAAACTGACTGCAAATAATAATCCTCGAACGAACAACTAAAAGGATGCCTTTGTTGTTTCTTGATTCTTGATGAAGCTGTTCATGCTTTTACAGAAACCTGAACTGCACAAAAAAGCATAGAGATGCTAAGCTCGATGAATGATTAACCAAAGAGATCACTTGCAGGAACATATCATGTCACACAGATCAGATGTGCCCAGCAAGAAGAAGAATAAGAATCATTCTCATGTAATAATAAACGAGATGATTTCACATGAACTTTTTCCACTTCTGCCATCAATTCCATGCATACAACTTGCAGCGTTTAGATGCACCGATGAACTGTAAGTAGCCGCTTTCTTGCAAGTTGTTGAATCTACTTAGCAAGCAACGATAGATTCGATTGCGGCACCTAAAATATACTGATGAGAACAATTTAGCCTACCGAGATAGCAGTCATAGAACAATTAAAGAATCTGTATACATTGCACGAACAGGTTACTGAAAGCCAAAACAAAAATATGAGGGCGACAGAACCACAGAACGAAGAGAACCACAAAAAATCGAAAGCATAATGCACGAAGCAGTGAAAGGTTTCATCACTTAGATGCCGTGTTCCCAACCCCCAAGGTGAGCTCAAGATCATCCACCGCGACGTCGTGAATCCTCTCTCCCTCCCATGGCTTCACCCTCCCACTCTCGAAGTCAAATTCCGTGCCTCCTCCTGCAGTGCCTGCTGCAGTGTCTGGCGTTGTGGCGGCAGGGTTGACGAGGTTGAAAGTCGGGGAACCCGGGGCTGTCATCTGCATGCTGACCCACCGGCAGGACTCAACAGTGGAAGCATCAGACTCGTCGCATTCAGGTATGGTTGCAGGGTGCCCATGGCGGCGGCCTCTGGTGGGGCTAGCGGGAGCAGATGCAGCGAAAAAAGGGCGGCCGAAGGCATTCTGATCCCAGTCTGGAGCCCTGATCTTAGGTGGGTGGGAGGCGGTAGGGGATGAGAGGGGTGGGGTCACTGGGGCACTGTTCGAGATGCGAAGTGGGGGGAGGGCGGTGAGATTTCGGAGAAAGGGGAGGAGGCAAGATGGGTTTACGCTGGCATTATCGACCCGGCTGGGGCTCGGGAAGGATGATGACAATGGGCTTGCATGGTGGGAAGGGACAGGACTAGGGAACGACGAGGAGAGCGGGCTCAGTAGGTGGGACGAGGCGCAAGGGCTGATGCCTGTAGATGGACCGCCGATGGCAGATTCCGGCGGTGGTGGGGGAGGCTTGCAACCCTGTCAGTAGTTGAATAAACGAAAGCAGAATTAATGCATCATAACCTAAAAGAAGAGAGATGAACAAAGAAATTATGTGCTCCAGTTGATGGCTTTCTAATGGTGAACAGTGATAGAGATGATGATTTTTGTCTGATGCAGATTCAAGCAAGAATGGGGAAATCTAAGTTGGGGGTGAAGCATTTACTTCATCAAGCAGAAAGTAGAGAGGGGAAATCTAAGGAAACATGAAGAACTAAAACATGCAAATCTAACACCTTTAATCATCGGCAGCGGAACCAAAAGATGAAAGCAAGATTCTCTTTTTTTGTTCTTGAAAGCGCTAACGATGATCTAAGGTTCAGAAAGGGCAAAGATCTATTAAAGTTAGCAAGAGATCTATCATCAAAATCACACCTTGGTGGAATCGCCCCCAATCTCTCCAAAACAAGACATGGTATGAGCAAGGTAGTAAAGAACCCTGGCGAAGGGGGAGAGACAGAGAGAGAGAGAGAAAAAAGGGGAGACCTTTCGGTAGGTGGTGCCGTCCTCCTCGACGATCCACCCGGCCTCGTGGCAAAGGGCCTTGAGGACCTCATTGTTGTCGCAGTGCTTCGGGAGCTTGTAGTTCCCCATCGCCCGCAGCCCGGAGAAGATCTGCGAGGCGATCGCCCGCCGCCGCCGCTCCCTCCGCTTGTTGTTCTCCCTCTCCTTCCACGTCGGCTGCCGCCCTCCTCCCGCCGTCATCCTTTCCCCCGATCCCCCCTCAAAACTCTTATCTTTTATCCCTCAAGATCCCTCCTTTTGCCTCACAGAACAAAGAGATTGGGATCAATCGGACTATCTCTCGGAACGAAGGGAGAAAAAGAGGCAAAGTTTGTTCTTCCTTCTCGGTTTTGTTCTCTATCTCTCTCCCTCTCCTCCCACACCCCCTGCCCTTCTTGTTGGTTTTGGCCAGAGGAGTCCGAGATTGCTCACGAGGATGGTAGGGTTTTCTTATTGGAAGTAGATGGCTTAGATTCCCGTTGTGCCAGAGAGCGCTCGCTCCCCGCCCTCATCACCCATCGCTCTTCTTTTGAGGTGAGGACCGGTGCGTCTGCAGCAGAACAGGAGCAAAAATTGACGACTCTGTCCTCCCTGTTTCCCGCATGCCAATCCGAACTCCACAAACCGCAGTGGTTTTCATGTCATTAACAAAAGGCTTCCTTTCATTATCTTCTGGTCTTCGGTCCTTAGTTTGACCCAATGAGGAAGCGAACAAAAGAGAACAGAGGGACGAGGTACAGACAAGTAGCAGAAGAGAGAGATCACATCATCTGCGTGCTTCTTCGGTGCGTTCTAAGCGTTGCTCGTTACTGCCTACTGATCTGCCACTGCAAGCTACAGATGAACGATTCCTGTTTCTGAAAGGGTGGAAGAAGAAGAAGCTCAAGAACTGAACAATCTGTCGAGCAACTGTAGTGCTGCTGATGATTGCAGAGGAGCAATACATGATGATGTTGATGAAATTGGGTCCGCATGTTATATCAATCATTGAAATCAGCAGCGAGCAACAGTAATAATAGAAATCTATAATAAAAGTAACCTTAGCTCAAGAATTAATTGGCTACAGTGGCGGCTTCAACTGGGAAGCTATTCTGGTGCGGGCGGGTTCGCACGTTGGAGGTAGACCTCTCCACCGCCACCGCCACCGCCAACTCCGTTGGCGCACACAGACAGGCCTGTGGTGGTGCCCACACGGCCGCAGCGAGTTCGCACGTGCCGCAGGACGCGCTTATCGCTCGGTCCCCTCTTTGAGGTTCTTTGATCCTCCCACCGTCGGAGGCCGACGACGTCCATTAAAAATGAGCTCCGTACTAATCTCAACGTGCCTTTCTCTTGGAATCCTCGACCATGATCAAGATCCCACGGCTGAGATGCGACGACGTAGACCCATGGAGAGAGGACTGAGGGAGCGGTTCGCACGTGGGAGACCAGCGCGGACGCAGGGCGACGTGACGAGGTGGAAGACCGCGTTCCCATCGCACGTGCGAGGGCGGCGCGGTTGCTTCGGGTCCCACGGTAGGAAGGAAGCGCGGGAACCCTATTGGGAGCGGGCGTGTCTTTTAACAGACCCGCTTACTAAGTCCGACCCATTTCGGATTGATGATCAAAATCGATCCGATATATTTAAATAATATTTTAAATCGATAATCAAAATTAATTACATCAATAAATAAAAATAAATATTTTAAATTAATAAGATCAATAAATTAGATTGATGATCAAAATTGATTATATCAGTACTCGAATAATATTTTAAATCGATGATCAAAATTAAAACACCGTCGGGAGATAATGATTTAATGTAATAATACATGACAAAAAAATCCGATTGAATTCAGGATGGATACATCAGCAGCAGAGAGTCAAATATATATTAGAGTTGAGCTGCTATCAACATTTGAAGTCAGATGCATCTCTACCACTATGCTCAGCTGCTGCTCAGAGGGGATGAAACTGCAGGCAGCTGTTGCAGAGAAGGAAATCATGTCTGAAAAGAGAAAACAATGTATGAGATGAAGCTTACTGCTCAAAATGATCAAAGTGGCACCAATATTTACAGATCTGAAATAGATCAGGAATGCTGGTCTCTACAAAGCAATATATACATACCTCAAGCATAAATGACAACATGGTAAAAGATACAAACACATTTAAGTGACTCATTAGAACATCAACTTCCAACACCTACACATTAGTCACAGGTGCCGAATCATGTAAAAAGTTTTGCCCTTACCGCAGAGATTCCGGGAATCGGAATGGCAAAACCGGCTCGAGGACTTTATAGATCCTTTGTGGTGTGGCTTTTGTGATTGTGCCTCGTTAAATGGTGAAACAAGTGTTTACAGCAGTAGTGTCGATAAATGAACTAAGGAATGCATGCTATGTGAATGTCTTGCAAATCAAATCCAGCAACAAGTAGTAGAAAATTAAGTCCTCCAAGTCGACAATCTACAATGAATGCATATTCTTCACTAAGAACATATTACGTGTTTCTTACTAAATTCAACAAAGGGCTCATGCTTCAGATATAGTGCACATAAAATAAAAGTCAACCCGCTTGATGGTACAGATAAGCGAGAAAGACAGAGTACATACAGTTGACAAATAATATCCTACTCAATACTCGAAGCGAGACAGTTCCAGAGCTCATAATTGTTATTTACACAATTAGGTCATAAGAAAATATGAACCAGCGCAGGATCCTCCTATCAGTACAATAATTTTCTTTTTTCATTTAACAATCAATGAGAGGTTCTCCTCAGAAGAAAGAGAAAAGAAATCAAATTAGGCGAATACTAAGAGACTACCAATGACATGGTCTTTCGATGCTGGACCAGCTCCTTTAACTCAAACTTCTAAACCAAGTTTGTGAACAATCATGCAAACATAAGTTCATGCAGAACACAGGAAAACCGACAGCCAAAAGGACAAAAAGAGCATGTTTATACTTAACATGGCTCGACAATTTCACTCTCCTACTATTCAACAAATGGCAACTGCTGGCTCAACGATTTCACTTCGCTCACAGTGATATGCATTGAAAGAATGGCAAAACAAAAATTCCTTGTTTCTTCTGTGTCTCATACTTTTTAGGTTTTGAGAACAGTTAAATCAGGGTTTTAGCTGAACACTTCATTGTTAGTCATGATAAGATATTATGATAGCACAATGTTGTCATTGAATTAAAATTACGTAATAATAACACCCAGGAAAAAAAGGCACGAGAACAGTACTATCCAAAACAAGACACCCAGATCAAAAACAATAAATAACACATCCTAGAACAAGTAACAAGGTTCCAGATCATCCTAGAACAAGACACCCAGATCAAAAACAATAAATGCACACAATGCCTTGTGGTGTCAGGTCTCGGAGTTTCATGCTCCTGTGGTTTTTTCTTCTTCAAGGAGGCACAATATATTGTTCCCACACATGGGGCACAGGATGTTTCATCAGGATCATCAAGGCCAATCAGGCACTGCATGTTAAACAAAACAAATGAGATGAAACTTACTACTTCTATGGAACAAGAAAGAAACTGATTTTATGTAACCATGATCTGATGGAGCTTTTTTTTTTTTCAGTGTCACGGAATAGCTGATTTTTTAAATTCATTTGTAGACGTACTCCATATGGAATTGAAGAGTGTTAAACCAAAGGTGACACTATGCCTTCCATCAAAAAGTGATTTTTGAAGTTGAAGGAATGTTGATCGATTCTATGACAAACTGGCAGAGAAAAGCATTATGGCAAATGCAGGTTCATTAACTTTCTGAGAATAGGAAATTTTGAAATTCAAGCATTACTTTCCACAACTTGAACTGTAGTCAAAACAAATTAGCCAGGTAACTTCTGTACTTGTGATGTGATAGATTATGCATATGATCGATAGTAAAAAATAAAATAAAACAGAATAGGAGAACAAATTCTGTTAGAAAAAAAATTAAACAGCTAAACTATTATAAGTATGGACCGATCGGTCTGATAATAGCCATAAAAGCCAGTGAAGATGGATAACCAATGCAGGAGTTGCAAAAGGATAGCCAATTCCAGAGTTCCCCAATGATGAAACTGCATAGGACAAGTTCATCCTCTCAGTATATGGTATCTCTCTGTACCTAATTGTTGAGAGCAATCTTTGTATCCTTTCCATTGTTAACCAAACCTACTTAAGTTTTCAATCAGGTCGAGAGCAGACAACATCCAGCAGGTACAAATCAATTACACAGAGCATGCAGGTTCTAAAATTTCTAATAATCAATCAAATTAATCAGCATATTAGTATAAAATATTCACATCAATGATTGGACGTACCAGGCTGCCGCCGCATCTGCTCAATTTGGGTACCTAATAATTTTCTGAAGCACAACTGTCCTTGCCCTTCTAATATCCCTGTTGCATCGATCCGCTTGCTCGTCCAAAGAGTCAACACTCTTCATGAACTCCTCCAACTTCATCCTAATCTCTTCGATCCCGAATCTCACAGCATCCTCATCTCTGAGGGAAAAATCAGAAGCATCCAACAGTGAGTGGATCTGAATTTCCAACTTATCCACCAGAACCTGGATGATATCCAAGTCCTTCAACGTAAGGTAGGTTCCCATATGCATCAAATTGAGAATCCCCTTTTGCCTTTCCAGAGCATCCTGGTAGCCCTTCAGCAGGGAGTCGATCCATTTCCCTGCCGGGATAGGGAGGGATGCTGCAGCGGCCAAAGCTGCTGCGACCGGCGGCGCAGCTACCACAGCAGCCACCACCGAGCAGATAATTACAGCCGTGAAAGCTGCCGCGAACATGATGCTCGATACCTTCTGCCAAGTTTTAAGGTGCTTGAGCTTCTTGTCAAGCTTCCCCTTTCTCAGTCGAAGCTTCTCCAACATCGACAGCTGCTGTCTGTAAACTGTTTGGAATAGCTGAAAGAATTCTTGGGTAAATGGATCGCCGGCCACCTTAAAATGCCTCAATTCGTCTAGAGTCCTTACGTACTTCTTTCTGCCATCGACATCGACTTCCTGTTCATCATCTGCAAAACGCTGGAGGGCAATGTGGATGATCAATTGGCTGTCGCGGGCTTTCTTGAGGCAGTTCTCGAGTGCGGTGCAGAAGTCGATGGTCTGCAGGCTGTTATCGAAGTAGTCCTCGACGAGTTCGAAGAGCTCGGGGTTCTTCCACACGTCCTTCTTGGAATCCAGTATGACCTTCACCACCTCCTGGTTCATCTCGAGGAGGCATCCGATGACCTCTCTGAGGGAGTCGAAGGAAAGGGCGTGGACCTCGACGCCGAGGGCGAGGGTGGAAATGGCGCGGCTCGTGCGCTGCTGCAGGGTGGCGTCGAATGTCTGGAGTTCCGGGTCGAGGCGGCACGCGGCCTCGTAGGAGCTCAGCTCGGCCGTGTACTGGATGCTGCCCGGGTCGACACCGGCGGCGGAAGTGGCGGCCGCAGGACCGGTTGCGTTGCCGACGGCGGCGTCTACGGCGAGTTCCGGTGGCGTGCCGCTGGACATCCTGCTAATGCCGCAGCCCATTGAATCTGATAGCAAATCCCAAGCGAAAGGAGAGATTTTTATCGATCACTACAATGGAAAGATCAGAACTTTGGGCGGAAGCAAGGATGGATTTAGTAAAAGGAGAAGAAAATTACGGGTCACCTAAGGGATTAACAAGAAAAAGACGGAAACTTGGACAAAGACATATGAAAGGAACAGCAGGGAATTCTGAAACTTCAATTGCTTTTTATAGCAGCACACAGAAAAAGAAGAAAGAGCCTTGCCAACTGCGATGGAGAAGAAAACAAGGTTGCGTTTCTTGCTATCAGAATACACCAAACTCGTTGTAGACAAAAAGCAAAGAGAGAGCAATGGGGGTAAACAAAAGGGGAGTTAGAAGGAATGCTTCACGCTCTGTAGTTCTTGGAGTTAAAAGGGGAAGCAAAGAGTGAGGAAGCCATCTTCCTCACTCTCCGTAGAACGCGCTGCAGTCTCTAAAGCAGAAAGAGAGAGAGAGAGAGAGAGAGAGAGAGAGAGAGAGATGGTGAAGAGTGGGAAAGAAATGTGAGGCAAGACAGGCTTCGCTTTGCTTCGCACTGAGGGTTTGTTTCTTGTCTGGAGTCCATTACTGCTTTATGATGAAATGCCATTTGTAGCCTGGAAGAAGACTCCAAGAAACTGCAGTCTCTAATGGACTCATCATTTCAAAAACATCAGCATATTTTAGAGGTTTTCTTTTTTTTCTTGAGGGATTTGTTCTGAGTTCATTTCTGCATTTTATACTCTTTGCTATTTATTTATTTATTATAATAAAAAATATTATTTGTTAATCTAAAGTTTGATGTAAGAGAAGATATTTTGATAATTAAAATTAAAAATATATATGATAAAAAATTAATAAATGAAGTTATGTCTCTCACACGACAATGATATATATATAGTTCGACTACTTAGTATATATTATATTTAATATATATATATATATATATATATATTATTAAGATAATAAGAAACATCATAATCAAATAATTTAATTAACACAATCATCTTCTTATTAAATAAATGATAACAAAGTAAAAAAGTGTATATAAAATTTGTGGATCAACTTTAAAGACCCACTATTATTGACTTCATCAAGTGTGAAGCAACACTCCATAAAGATGGTGGAATCTCTTTAAATCATATTGGAAAGCAGCAATGGACCACAAGGACTGCTTGCATCTTGGTTTCAAGATCCAATAAAGAACAAAAAAAAAAGAAAAAAGAAATCCTTCATGAACTCTTATATGATTGAATATTCGATATTATCCGATTGAATAGTTTCATGAGCTCTTAATTATTTTTTTAAATAAATCGAAGTATTAAGGTATCAAATAGATGGATTAGGTTTTGTTTAACTTAGGAAAACTAATAATTTGTTCTCACGTGATTACACTTTTATTTTTCTAGGTTATTTTTTAAAATTTAAATTTATAATTAACTTTATTAGATTGGTTTAGAAATTCCAAATTGCAAGCCCAATAATGCATCATAATCACTAGGAAGCAATTTTGGATTTGAGATAAGTTCTTTGAATGAATTGGTGCTGAAGCCATCATACATACAATGGAGATAAAGCAAGCTTTAATCAATGTCATGTCTCATCAATACCAATTGGAGGAGAAACAGCAAGCTTTAGAATACACAAACAGTATGTGGAAACAGTAAAACATGTACAAGAAAGTTTTGATAGCTGTCGGTGAACTCACTCGTTGTGGTCGAGAAGTCAACATGATTTAATCCACGGGTCGATGTCTGGAGTCGTCGACATTCGGAAGCGTGTCTCTCGATTAATCAGAGGTGGTATCGAGGTTGGGCTGGATCAGAGGTCAGGGTGGTCGCGTCTCCAACGCGGGATTGAGCTAGATTGGGAGTGGTCGTGTCCCTGCACACAGACCCGGGTCAAAGGATTCTCGATTTGGGCCCCTCGTAGATCAAGTCAATAGTTGTCCCATATTTTTCTCCTCCTAGCCAAATGCCAGTCAGAAGCTTTTATACTAGTGCTCGAGGGTCGATCGTATATGGATTTGATGTGATGATCGATCTCCCGAGTGGTGAGTTCGTACCTTCGTGCGATCGCCATCCGGTATGCGCAGAACAGAGCCATACGGCGTCGTCCCGAGCTTTCTGGAACGGGACTTGCCGAGAGGACATCTCCCTGTACGGGTTTCGGCTCGATGCGAGAGGAAAGAGGCCTTTGTGCTGAATTTGTAGGGGTGTATTCAACACGATGCCTAGTCCATGTCCCGAGGGCCCACGTTTGTGGTAATGCTAGAGGTGGATCGTGACGTGGATCATGACGTGATCGAGATCCGAAATATGCCTTATCAATAGCCTATTGAAAACTTTTTCTAATCATCTCCATTGAGTCATTGCCTAATAATTTTTATGTATGAAGGAAATCATAGTAATAGTAAAAGCTCCCAAGCAAGCCAGCCCTCTAAAACATTTCAACCACATCATCACAAGGTATCATATTTCTTGAATTAAAACCTTGAGGAAGCAATCAGACACCATCTCACCAACTTTCAGGACATTCTTGGATCCAAATTGAAGGTGTGTAGTTCCAATCATATGAATCCCAAATCTCACAAATGTGTGACAAGAAAGACTAATGATTGGAAGTGAAGGAATGTTGAAATGGAGAAATCTTTTAGTGTTGTCTCAGCTATTCGCAGGTGAACATCATGTCTTTGGGGACATCACTGTATTATCACAGCTCATCCCAACATTCTCACAGCTTCCATTTGGTTTGTGCTTCAAGAAATCTGTAAGCTGATTCATTCACACAAATTGTACACTTAACATTGGAAAGAATTCTATAGAATCCAATTCAGTGAGGTACAGAATGCACTTCTGATGATGTATGAACATAAATCTTCTTCCTGCAAAATGGTACTGTCACCAATCAAGCAGGCTTTCCTCAGTCCATCTTCTTCGCCTTCTCTGGTTCTGCGGGGAGGCACTTCGCCCCCACCAGACCACCAACTTCGCTGATGACCTGAGTAATTCATTCTCAGAGGAATAATGTCGATGATGATGGTGATCTAAAGAGCAATGATCGTAAGAATGAGACTCGAACCTTCAAGCCTTTGTTGAGGTCTTCCCTGGTGTGGGAAGCAGAGATGCAGATCCTTGCCCTGGCAAGGAGAACTGGCGTCGCCGGATACCCTACCGTCACCACCGCAACCTGCAAACAAGTCGATGAACTCACTGCAACGAGCATCGACATCTAAAACAAGAATCACAGCTTGCGGTTGCTGACCACCACCTACTCACATTCTGTCTCAAGCACGCTCGCGAGAAGGCCGGGAGCTTCGCCAGATTGTAGAGCATTATAGCCATCACCGGCGAGTCGTTGTCGCCGAGAACCACAAAGCCCATCTTCTTCAGTTCCGATCGGAAGTAGTTGCTGCCCTCCCGAATCTGCGCCAGCTTCTTGGCCCCTGTCGGTGATCGAGTCGTAGTTAGGCGGACGGCATTCCTGAGGAAGCCATGGAGAGTGCGGTCTCACCTCTGTTTGACCCGTCTTCTCCGAGAACAACCTTGATCGCGGATATAACCTGTTGAACGGCGGCCGGTGACATGGAGGTCGCGTAGAGATGCGCCGGACAAGCGTGCTTCAGATATCGAATGATCTCCTGAGAAAGGCATGCGAGCTTAGCATCGATGGAAGCACTCTATTCATTCGAGCTCACGAAGGAATCAACCTCTGATGCTGCAATGTAGCCTCCGCAGGATCCAAATGACTTGGTGAAAGTTCCCATCATGATGTCGATGTCAGCTGGATCCACCCCGAGCAGCTCACAAACACCTCTCCCGGACTTACCCACCGCACCGATGCTATGAGCTTCATCCAGATATATGTATGCCTGATCCAGAGAGAGGAGTATCGTCATCGGTTCTCAGGATTCGAACCCTCGATGTTGATCGATGTCGAACCTTGTATTTCTTGCAGATGGCTACTATCTCAGGCAGCTTGCAGAACTCCCCTTCCATGCTATATATGCCCTCGACGATGACGAGTATCTTTCTCCATGGTCTGCGTGTGCCAGGTTGACGACCCTTGACGATCTGCTCCCGCAGCACCTCTTCCAAGTGCGAAGGGTCTGTCAACGCAGACAAGGTGAGGTGAAGCGAAGCATGGCGAGCAATCGAGCAGCATCTCATGCTCAAGGCGTCGGACGTACTGTTGTGCCGGAAAACATGCACCGTTGCGCCGGATGCGCGAGCGCCACTGACGATGGAGTTGTGATTGAATGAGTCGCTGATGATTAGCCCTCCCTGTTAAGGAACACGAGAAGAGAACGAACTCATATGATTCGCTGAATTCACCATCGTCACGTACAATTGACGGTAGCAGAACTTGCAGACCTCTCCGACCAGAACCGGGATTATGGAGGAATTGGTCACGTATCCCATGCCGAAGGTGATGGCCGCTGGCTTTCCGACGAATCGTGCTATCAACTCCTCGAGCTCGACATGCAACCTGGTGGTTCCTGATAGCCATGGCAAGCTTAGGGGATTCAACATCTGTTCTGTGACGAAGAAAGCAGAGGTTTCCTACCTGCATCAGCCCGAGCACTGCAAGCGGTAGGAGCGTACTTCTTGAGAGACTCGATCACGCGAGGCGTGCAGTACTCATCTCCGGCCGCAAAGCCGAGGTAGTTGTATGATCCGAGGTTGAGGCATCTGGATGCGGTCGAAGTCCGGCTGCATCGCGTGAGAGGAACAGAGTCAGAAACGTCTTCCACTGTCGAATCGGGGAGGGAATTACGTCGAACATACTGGAGGGTCTTGTTGTTGTCATTGGAATACCGCTCCACCACATCGATCCAGGCATCCGGTGCGCTTGCGATCGGTCGGGCGAAGCAGTCCTGCCATGCCCATCGTCAAACATACACGAATCACTTCTAGGGTTCTTCATGTTAGAATCAGAGACAGTAGAAGAGAAAGACGATGCACGCATTATGTCCTTGACGGCCACCTAAACAGTACTTTATCCTGCACATAAATCGTGTTGCCCTCTCTAAGTTTACGCGTCCTTCCTACGCTGTTGTTTCACAAATCTTCCATTAAATCGAGGAAAAGGTGGCTATCAGAGATGGATATACTTCAAGAACTCGATCTCTCAGTGTCGAACGATCCGATCCAGCTGTGATCGGATCTTCTATCGAAATCTAAAAGGAATGAAGACAAACGAAGCCCCCCTCTTCTCCTTTCTCCATTGCTGAGTGCAATACTTAATCGCTGCAAGGTAAGAACGACTAACAACAACACTACTTTCTTCTTCCTCAGCTGCTTGCTGCTATCTTGACCGGGTCGTGAGGATTTAGATACGGATCGTTTGAGGGGACTCCGATCTTTTATGCAGAAGAGAACAAACACTCGTCGTACCAAGAAAATGACCAGCAAGGAAGCAACTTCCAGAACAGGAAAGAATCCGACAGGAAGAAGCTGAAATGGAAGCAGAGCAGACCTGGATGCGGTGATAGATTCGGCGGGTGTAGAAATCCTCAAATGGCGGGCATATCGGCGCGTAACCCTGTCGCCAGATGAAACCGGGATCCATTAGTCGTCATACGGATGAAACGAGAGCATACAGGGAGGTAGATACCCTGAGGTCGTCGGACTTGGACCAGTCGAGGAGCTCGCGGAAGAGATCCCGGAGGAAGCCGAAGACGAAGAAGACGACGTAGCCGAGGAGCGTGGTGAGGGCGGTCAGGTACGTCAGCCTCACCATCCGCCGGACCTCCCCCGGCACCACGATCGGCGGGATGGGGACCAGCGGCGGGATGGGTAGGAACACCGTCATGGCTCGACCGGCGCCGGCCTCTGGTGGTGGAAACGGAGGAGTCAGTGGGGAGAGCGCGCGCCGGGTCGTGCCTTTAATGGCCGCTTCCTCATGGCAACGGCGGCTTAATGTGCGTCGTTGTTGTCTGGTTGGCGTTGAGAGGGCTGCACGCGCCACCGAGAGGGACCAGCCGGCCTTTTGACGCTGTTCTCAATCTACTCTGAGGAGGCGCGGTTTACGTGCCTCCTCCTTCCCTCTTAATTAGCTTTGATGGTCACACCACTCTCTCGTACTTTGTCGCCGCTGCCGACTAATGAGCACCGTGAAACCAGCGGTGATGCTCGTCAATTACGTTGACTAGAGATGCCATCGGCAACCAAGAAATTACCCTCGTCTTCAATAAATGAGCAGTGGCTACTGAAACTGATACTCGAATCCCGGACGACAGTATTGGAGTCGGCGGCGGATTGAATTAAAGGGCCACAAAACCATCCTCGATCCACCGGCATTTGCAAGCCATTCAAAGACCCTCATGATAAGCATGACTTGTTCGATCCTTTACTTCAATGCTTCTGAAAAGGAGTGAGCTGCTTTCATCCTTTTTCCGGAGTGGGGGATATCATTATCTTACCGCGATCTCAGCCACCTGCAACTCTCTGACGAGCATTGAGGGGTGTTCGTGGAGGCAATTACCAGCTTCTTCTTCTTCTTCTTGCGGGATACAATGAATTGTGGATCTGACCTGGTCTCAGCTTTTCCGGAAACGCTAGCTCTGGTGCCATGAACATGATAAGGCATGCAGCCATTGTTGCTGGCTGCAGAATCAGTACAGTACAAAGACATTAAGATGATGGCCATCGTAGGCGTCCTTACCAAACCAAAGCTGTAATGTTTCGCTGCCATGAATGTTTAGCCTCGCCATGTCCTCTCAGATTCCTCTGTCACTTTCCTCCGATCGATAAGCTCTGCATTAGTTTTTAAGCTACACATGTACAGCTTCGAGTCGTCTTTTACCACCGTGAGTTTGAGATTTGCTAATGCTCGTTAGATGACACACAACGGAAGAGGTTTCGAGATGAATTGATGCTTTGGTAAATGAAGAGGAAAGGGAGTGTGTTTGCACTATACGAAGGGGCCTTGTGATGTTCTGATAGCTTCTTCTTCTGCTCCATCTGCACTATACGAAGGGGGCTGATGATGTTTCAGGCAAGTATTGCTCCTTCAATGTTGTCAGTCAGAGTCCACACTCCTGGCACAAGTGTCATCAATAAGCTGTGCCACTGTCACTGCAAATTGTGCAAATGGCTCTGAGCTTGAGCA
Source organism: Musa itinerans (assembly GCA_001649415.1). Lineage (NCBI taxonomy): Eukaryota > Viridiplantae > Streptophyta > Magnoliopsida > Zingiberales > Musaceae > Musa > Musa itinerans. Next base: position 790,288 of record LVTN01000017.1, on the reverse strand, counting down.
TCATGGAAATTTAATTGGATAGCTGAGGGCTGAGGGCTCTAATTAATGAGGAAGAACCTCACAAAAGATAACAGAGACAACACGGTTAAGGATTGCTACTCGGATCGTTTTCCTACCTAAAATGCATTAATTCTTGTATCACTGTCGGTATCACGGACTTAATTAATTTTACCTATATCGTATGCTATTCTTATATGTTCGTCCGTAAAAAGCCAGTCTATTCATAATATAATAAGATCTTCTAAGAATTTGCTAGAAAAAAAAGATAGGTCGGTAAAAACATTAAATGTCAATAAACACTTGATCATAAATTTAAAATATAAAATATAAAGATGAACATCACAAGCTCACAACCAAGTACTCATATTCCAAAATGATTGACTGGAGGTATTATTTTTAGATAATTTTATGATAGTTTATAAAACTTAAACTATCATAAAATCAAATAAAAATAGGACTGTCAATTTTATTATAGACATTCTTCCATACTTAGGCATGAATGAAACTGGAAAGTAGCACTTGATCAGCAACAACTACTTCGAGCAAATAATAGAAACACAATAAGATCAAGTCACAAGCCTATGTATGAGTTTACAGTTGATTTACCACACACTCCAAGGAAGAGCCTATGTATGAGTTTACAGTTGATTTACCATACTCCAAGGAAGAGCTATGGAAGATTATTGAGCTGCTCAGGTGCTATGAAGAAGGGTCGTAAGATGGTGTAGATGAAAGATGCAAGCCATTCAAACCACATGTTCCTTCGAGTGCATATTGAATGGGCAGGCATCAGAGCCTGTGCATGTCCAGAGTTGCCATTTAAGGCTGCTAAAGATGAGGATAAAGATGAGGCCATGCTGCCTGCCTTAAAGGTCTGGCTTTGACTGCTAGGGTTCATGTCCTTGGTGTTCTGCAGGCTCAGGTAAAGCCTCTCAAAAGCAGCTTCTCAGTAGAAACTAGTTAACATGGAGCTTGCTCGAGGAAGAAGACAGGTTGGTTAACATGGCTGCTAAGAAACCTGGGTGTTCGATTTCGGTTACCCTCTGTTTCTTCTTTCTCGAGGAAGGATGAGGACTTCGAGGTTTGCTTTTTGGCGTTTCTTCTGTGAATCTTCATCAAACATCTGATACAAAAGACTCGGAAGAATCAACATCGACTTCTTACCATCCGTAATCCATCAAGGATCTGAAGCCAAGACCAGCTGGTGCGCATGAGGCCCGAGGGCTGTGTTCGAGACGAGTACAGCAATCGTCGGAACGCGCATGTAGCTGCTGCGTGCAGGTCGTCTTCCTCCCTTTCCGTGCCCTCAGGTCGAACACACTCAGAGGACATGGCCGTACATCTCGGGATCTCTCGTCCGAGACGATAGATTTCCTGAGAAGAACGAACAGGAGAGATGCTTCTCTCTCTTACTTAGTACGCTTCTCTGTTTCACGGTCACGTACACACTAGATTGACCGGAGAACTATTTTGATCATACGGTAGCACGAAGAAGATATGACACTATAAAACATGCAGCTCGGTGTTTGTTTACAGGAGAGCGACCTTGAGTCGCTCGCTGCCATGAATGGGGTGATGCAGGGCAAGCCGGTGGTGAGAGTGACCGTGCCTCCAGCTTCTCAGTGCAAGCGTCCTCCATTTCCTGTGGTGATGATGCAAATGTTGGACCAGTCGGACAAGATGGTAACTGGGTAAGGGTCCTTGATCAGGACATGGCGCGTCGAGTGAGCATTACGCTTGGCTTGGAACTGAATCTATCGAGTGAGTTTTCATTATTGTGATCTCATGACGATCGACAGGCTGGTGATTGATGCGAATCCTCCTCCTCCATGGGACCTCATCCATTTGAATGCATGTCCTGGTGAGAAGGTGGGAGATGAGGGTGGGAACAGAGAGTATATGGTGGCTCATTTTGTTACCTCCATTCATGACAAAAGAATGAAAAGAAGAAGAATGCTGAAGAGTAAGTAATTATTTCTTCTCTTCTCTGTTGCAGAGGTTGATCGCTTCCTTTCCACTGCATTGACTTGCCACAAGGAAAGTAACAGAGGAGAGAGAGAGAGAGGTACAGTAGAAGATTAAAGTTGATCTCTTTCGAGAACTTCAAAGATCCATCCACATGTTTCTGCTTCAGATGAGTCGATCACCAAATCTTCTTCCCACCTGCTTTTCTTGATATCTACTGACGCCAAACGGACAAAGAGGAAGAATGAGTCGAGGAACAGAATCGCATCAAGGAATGTAGGTTATGGAGATCACTCAACTGGTCTCCAAGGGGTTGGCTTCACAGGAACAGAGGATTGAAGGTGGCCCATTTGCTTCTCCGGTTGGAGATTTCTCTGTTCGAGATCATACTTGTTAGTCAACGTAAGAGAAAAACCAGCGGAAGGAGAACCAGAAATGCACCTTAAAGCCACAAGAGAACTTCAAAATGGCTTCGTTGAAGCTGAGCAGCGAATTGAAATCAGATGATGGAGAGTAAGGATCAGGAATACAGCATGCCTTGGAGAAGCTGAACAGAGGCGAACTGGCGGTGTCATCCAACAGAGAAGAACGCTGTCTCTGCTGCTCTGGGTCGACTCTCCTCTTCTTGGCACCGCCCGCGGCCAATCCAACAGCTGGAGTCAAGGCAGAGCAGAGGCAGCCGCCGGCCTGAAAGCAAGTGCTGGAGCGAAGATAGCAGCAGGAATGCTCGTTCTCCTCGGGGAAATGAGGAGGCCCGGAGGACGCATCGGAGACCATGGACAGGTTCTCCTCCTCTTCCTCAAAGGAACCACCTTTCCCGCAGACGAGAGGCTGAGGGCACTCACCGCAGGACTGGTCCAAGTAGTCGGTCCAACCAGATTGGCATCCGCTGCTGCAATCCGAGCAAACATCTTCCTCCTCTCTCCGCATCAGTGGATCGATATAGGAGAAGGCTCTTCTCATTCTCTTTTATGGCTATGGACTCGAGAGGCACAAAGAAATGAATCGCCTTGGTTTAAAGAGAGAGAGAGATGAGGCGGGTCGCCTCCCTCGCACGCACTATCTCACACTCCGTCGGAGGAATGGAGCCAAAACGGTGTCACATGGAATACAGCGAGGCAGAGCGTACCACTCGACACCGGTTTCCATGATTTGCTACAACATCCCGTGAACAGGGGAAGAACATCATGAATAAATATATATAATTCATGGTTAATCCAGGGATAATTCAACGCCTAATTCCTTAGAATGTACAAGTAAAGCTCATCGAAAAGCTCGGCATAAAGAAGCATAAGACAGAGATGATCTTAGTTTATATTTCCCACTTCATCAACATCAGCAATACAGTGGCTGTTGCAAGAAGAAGATCGGGGACTGAATGTTTTCCTTTGCAGAATCTTGCACGTAAAGCAATTATAAATGTAAATTATTGTCAGTCAACAGAGTGGCAGAGGAAGCTTTTGGGTCTTCCTGATGTTCCAAAACAACAGTGGCCTCTTTCCTTTGGATCGGTACCGCAGGGGTGAGAGGAGATGAAGTGTCTGTTCTTGCTTGGTTTATTCCCTCCGGGAAACAGGGGAAGCTAAAAAGATGAGGAGAAGCTATGAACATCACATCATGAAATGGCACGGGAGACCTGCAGGCGTGTCAAGTCATGGTCCCAACCAAGAAAGAGAGAGAGAGAGAGAGAGAGAGAGAGAGAGAGAGAGAGAGAGAGAAAATGAGGGAATAATGCATATATAATACATTAAGAAAGAACTAAATTATGACTATGAGTGGAAGAGTTTCATTATATATATATATATAACCGATTTTTCTGAAAAAATTATTCTTTCTTAGCTTTTTTTTCCGAAAGATTTTTTGTTTTCATTTTTTCCTTATATATTTTTTATTTTTTATATATTTTTTAATCCCATAAATATTTTTTGTCATTATCTGACACCTGTCCTTTTGCCTCTGCCTCGCTATAAGGTCATATCATATTCGCAATATGCGTCTTACTAAATGATATTCTTTACTCACTATATCTTTGTCATCGTCTACATTAACTATATGTTATCACCTCTATCCTTGTGGCATCATCATATAGCATTACTAGGAACATGCTTGCCCTACTATTGTGCCTCATACCCTCAACATTAGTTTTATGATTACATCCTTGTCCTCACTTTTGTTTGTCATTATCATCACATTGCTAAGACTGTGCTACCCTCCTTGATGATTATCCTCTTACTATGATTATTGTCGAAGGTGAAGACAGTAAGAGTTGAGTGACATATGCTGAATTAGCTGGTGCTAGATTGGCCATGAAAGGATGAAGGAGGCGAAGTCCTTTCATGGCCATCTCCTTCTTTTTCGTTGAGGTCGATGACCACAAGACAATTGATGATGGTAATGAGTATATATATGTTATAAGATTACAAAATAGAGAGATAATTTGGAAAATATAAAACTCAAAATTATATTTTCAAGAAATCATATATATATATATATATAGGAAAACGAGGGATTTATTTTGTTGATAAAAAATAGTCGAATGGAATTTTAAAATACCGTGGGGCCAGCCACATGCCGTCATTATGCACCATAGGCCCATCATGAGACCATGGATAATTTGGAAAATATAAAACTCAAAATTATGTTTACAAGAAATCATATATAAAACTCAGAATTTTAAAATACCGTAGGGCCAGCTACATGTCGTCATTATGCACCATAGGCCTATCATGAGACCAATAAAGAGAGGAGGAAGCCATTTGGCCTAAACAGAGATCGTCACATTGTCATCACCGTCCTTTCAGATGTGTACTTGATCGATCAAAGCTAATGAAATCAATCTATCAACCACCAATGATCGAGATATGTCAATCGGGAGCTAAATACAATCACCCAAGATGAGGTTTCGTTAACTCACGTACAGAATTCTAATAACACAATAGTCTTGCAGACGTTGAATACTTGTAAAGATCATTCGACAAAAAGTCAACGACAAGGAGAATTGACTTGTTTGACACATGCTACCGGTGACTCTTTCTGTCTTAATCCGTAATGATCATCATGAAAGTATTAAGCATCTCCTCGTTTGTAATAGTTTTGACCTTTGATACTTTCTCCATAATATTTCGGCCTGCTTCCACAACAATTCAAGATTATTTGATTTATTGTTAGGGATTTGATCAAACCAAAGTTACGATTAAGGTTCAATCAAATCTTAGTTTGTTTTATAGGATAGTAAGATGATTATCGTTTCGTAACCATCATGATATACAAAAATAATCAAAAGCCTTGGTGACTATTGTTATTCTTATTAATCTTATGAGTGAAATAATTATGTATATTGACATGGTGGGGGACTATCGTTAAATGAAGCTACAGATAAGTGGTTGCGACTGTAGCATCGTCGTCAATGAAGCCATTAGGGTTTGTCTCTCCCCTTGAGCTTGACAATTCAGAGGTGTGACACCTCTGGAAGAGGTGATGGGTGACCTAATCCAATTAATGCTCACCTTTAAATTGATCCTTGCATCTGTGTCCTGTTATTTATAGTTTGTTTATGATGTGTTAGGATAGAAAAATGGACATTTGAGGTGTCCATTTATGAGTATTCCATAAATTAGGTTGGAAGTATTATTCGGATAAATTAGAAAGCAACATTGTGTTCTATAATTCTTGAAGGAACACAAATAGATTTAGAAATTGGACTCATATATGTGTCCATGATGAAATAATTTGGGCCACAGTGACATAAGATTTGATTCGATTCGACTTTTAATAAAAAATATTATTGTAATAAAAGGATTTAAACTTATTTAAAATAATTATTATATCCATCCCAATTGATCGAATTCTATATCTCATGTTGACCTAATTTCAATATTTCAATCAAAAGGTTCGACCCAAATCATCAGCCCAACAGAGTTTAAGATTGGTGGGCCTCCAACCCAATCGGATGCCGACACACGTCAGACTTTAAGATTCGATTACGTCGATGAAGGTGCGTGATGGATTTCGCTCCGTCGGCATTGACGTAACCGTTTCCGTAACCGTCGCCTCGCGTTTCGCTCGTCAAGGAGACCCGACCGTTAACCCGCCGCGTTTCTCGTGATGGCTCGACATCGGAAACCGTTTCCCGCGAAACGAGGAAAAGAAAGAACATAAAGAGGAACATATTCGAGTTTATTCGTTCCTAAAGAAAAAAGAAAAAGAAAAAAGCGGAAAGAAAAGCACTTTTTACTCTAAAATATTTGTTTATTTTTATTTATATTGCTACTATTCTTCTTTTTCTGAAAACAATATATTTGTTGTACTGTGGAAACGTTCGCCAGACATCACCGTCGCGACGAACCCTCACGCCGTGGACGGGTAATCGAACGGCAGCGGCTCGACGTCGCCGGTGAGGGGATCGGCGTGGCGGAATCCGTAGTCGCGCAGCACCTGGTCGTCGGCGAAGTGCAGCGCCCGCTGCATCCCCTCCCAGCAGCTCTCCCCGCTGTACATCTTGTTGTGGTCGCCGCTGCAGGGCTGACACCCCGTGAAGTGCGTCACGAAGGGCCGGCGCCAGCCGTTCGGCCCGCTCACCGCCCCATCCTCCCCTGACAGGTGCTCGTCCCGCAGCCTGCCGTACGCCCCGTTCGCCACCTCCGCGTGCCGCCGGCGCAGCCCCTGCACCTGCCGCTCCACCGCCGCGTACTTGGCCGTCATGTTCTCCAGCCGCCCCACGATCTCCACCCAGTAGCCCTCGAAGTAGTAGTCGCTCTCCAGGAAGATCTTGTCGCCCCACCGGTCCTTGTGCTTGAGGAGGAGGTAGACGAGCGCGGACTGGTCGTCCGACTCGTTGAACAGCTTGTCCTTGAACTCCGCCTTCTGGAGTTGGCCCCACCGGTCGTAGTCCGGGGACATGGGGCCCGTAGCCGCCCACACCGCCATGAAGTCGAGCGACCACTGGCAGTTGCGGATGAGGAAGACGCCGGCGTTGAGGCTGACCCAGCTGCGGGCTTCGTACACCAGGCGGGGCCAACCGTGAACCACCAGGTTGTGATCCCGGTAGCGATCCAGGGGAAGCTCGAAGTCCATGTCGGTGAAGGCGGCGTCGGAGTCTACCCACCACACCCAGTCCGCCTCCGGGTGGGCGAGCATGGCGGCGCGGACCATGGGGAGCTTCGCCCAGAATGTGTTCATGGCCGGGTGGAGGAGGGCGGTGTTGTAGAAAAGTTCGATGCCGTGGCGGCGGCAGTAATCGACCTTGTTCTTGAAAAAGCGCAGGAGGAGGTGGTCGCCCACCGGGTTGCGGCAGGGGCCCGGCTGGGACCCGGTCACCATGAGCACCCGCTCGCGGCCGTACCCGCCAAAGGCCGGGTGCAGGCGGAGCCAGTCTCGGCGCTTCGCGTCCCAGCCGGTAAGCGGGCGGTCGATGGTGTACGAGACGGAAGGGTCGTCGTAGAAGGTGGCGCCGGGAGGGTCGCGATCGTGGAGGTCAGGGAAGGCCGCAGAAGAGGAGACGGAGAAGGGGAAAGCGGAAGGGTCTACAACGGTGACAGCGGAGAAGAAGGACGAGACGACCCAGAAGACGAGGAGGGCGACGCCGGCACCACCCGCGAAGACGAGGCCGTCGGAGAAGAGCGAGGGCTTGGAGGAGCGGCGAGTCATAAGGACCTTGGAAGTCCTAGCAGAAGTGGGAGAGGAAGGTTCCGTACCGCTCATCATCACCACCACCACCGTCAACACCACCTCACAGAAAGGCGAGAGAGAGAGAGAGGGGGGAAGGGGGGAGGAAAAGTAAGGGAGGAGGAGTTTTGGATGCTATCGAAGGGATTATGCCACCTGGTGCTGCTTTCGTTGCCAGTTTTGGACTTTAGCGAGGAAGACGAGGAACGGAGGCGTGGTTGCTGACGGAGGAGACTTGAGCTTTTACTCCTTAAGACAGCGGACTCTGCATCGTCGGTGCAGTGCGAGAGACATCCGAACATGCATTGGATTTGCTCAGGAACGAACACAGACCGTCTTTATGAATCTTTTTGCTGTTCATGGCTTTGCTCAGCAAAAGAGGAAGGGTTGCGTTGGTGGCGTCACTGCGCCGGCCGCACATTTCAGGGGGACGGTGGCGTTCGCGTGATTACATGCGCAAATTGCGATGGATCGAGGTCGTGATCGGCGGCTGTGATCCTGCCACGTGGGACGGTCGTTCTCAATTAACCCCGTCGTAACGGGACCAGGAAGGCGGGAATCGGCGGAGCCCGCTCATCGAGGCCGCGTCTTTTCGGGGCACTGTTTTTGAAGCGCATCGCGTCGCGGTCAGACCGACACGTGGCGATCGATGAGTTGCCCTCATGCATGTTTCCTTGTCTCGCAGGACGTCGCGATGTCGTCCGAGGACAAGTTTCCCACGTCACAGAAGTCCTCATGTCACAACAGACATCGGCATGACATGCTTCGATTTGTGTGAAAGGTGATGCTGTGCATGCATGACGCCTGTTATCATGTGATCTGATTCAACGGCATGCCATTTGCATGTCTTAGAAACGGTGAAGTCTTATCAGCTCTGTGTTCGAATCTTGGGTGGGTCATATGATCCATTTATCTCCATTTCTTTGGTTGGTGTCTTTAAGAATGAAATATATGATACCAATAGTAGATATATTGTATCGTTATAAGTCAATTCATCTAAGATTGTATTATAACATCGATTAATTTTTCTTACAGAACAATAACAATAATGTTTAATGACTAATAATGAAAATAAGTTATATTTATTGTGCTGCGACCGTGGACGGTCATGCGAACGGCAGCGGGTGGACGTCGCCGCTGAGGAGATCGGCATGGCGGAAGCCGTAGTCGCGGAGCACCTGGTCATCGGCGAAGTGCAGCGCCCGCTGCATCCCCTCCCAGCAGCTCTTCCAGGTGTACATCTTGTTGTGGGCGCCGTTGCAGGGCTGGCACCCGGTGAAGTGCGTCATGAAGGGACGGTGCCACCCGTTGGACCCGCTCACCGCTCCCTCCTCCGTCGCCAGCTGCTCTTCCCTCAGCCGCCCGTACCCCCCGCTCACCACCTCAGCGTGGCGCCGGCGCAGCCCGTCAACGCGCCGCTCCACGTCGGCGTATTTCGCCGTCATGTTCTCCAGCCGGTCCACGATCGCCACCCAGTAGGCCTCGAGGTCGTAGTCGCTCTCCAGGAAGACCTTGTCGCCCCACTGGTCCTTGTGCTTGAGGAGGAGGTAGACGAGCGCCGACTGGTCGTCCGACACATTGAACAGCTTGTCCTTCAACTCAGCCGCCAGGACCTGGCCCCACCGGTCGTAGTCCGGTGATAAGGGGCTCATGATGGCCCACACCTTCATGAAGTCGAGCGACCACTGGCAGTTGCGGATGAGGAAGACGCCGGAGTTGAGGCTGACCCAGCTGCGGGCGTCGTACACCAGGTGGGGCCAGCCGTGGACCACCAGGTTGTGGTCCCGGTAGCGATGCAGGGGGAGCTCGAAGTCCATGTCCGTGAAGACGGCGTCAGAGTCGACCCACCACACCCACTCGGCCTCCGGGTGGGCGAGCATGGCGGCACGGATCGCGGGGAGCTTCGCCCACTGCGAGCGCATGGCCGGGTGGAGGAGGGCGGTGTTGTAGAAGAGGTCGATGCCGTGGCGGCGGCAGTAGTCGACCTTGTTCTTGAACAAGCGGAGGAGGAGGTGGTCGCCCTCCCGGTTGCGGCACGGGCCGGGCTGGGACCCGGTTACCATGACCACCCTCTCGCGGCCATTCCCGCCGAAGTTGGGGTGCAGGCGGAGCCACTCCCGACGCTTGGCGTCCCAGTCGGTGAGCGGGCGGTCGAAGGCGTAGGAGACGGAAGCGTCATCGTAGAAGGTGGCGTCGGGAGCGTCGCCATCGTGGTGGTCACGGAAGTACGAAGAGGAGGAGATAAAGACGGGGTGAGAAGATGGGACGTCGACGACGGGGGGGGGGGGGAAGATGGTGGAGACGGTACAGTAGAGGACGACGGCGGTTGTGGCGAAGCCCGCAAAGGAGAGGACGCAAGGGTTGGTGGAGCGGCGAGGCATGAGTGCCGAGTGCAAGCAGAAGAGGGAGAGGAAGGCTCTGAACCGATCGCTACTATCACCATGACCACCATCACCTCCTCACACTTTAATCTAATGCAAGACCGACGGGAGAATGTGAATGGAAGGAGAGAGAGGGGGAGGAGAGGGAAGGAACCGAGACGTTGTTGATGAGGGAGGCCCCAATTCATTTTGAGGAAGAAGACCCAACTCCATGCCATTTTCTGCTCCGGCAACTTTGGAATAATTTTATTGACGACAGCCCTTCTATTCAGAACTCAGAGAGAGAGAGTCTAAGGAGGAGGAAGAGGCGGGAGGGTGACATGAATCAGTTCATTTATTTGAACGGGTTTAGAAAATTTAGAGTATATTGATTAGAATAGAAGGATAAAATTATAATTTTTTTGAAAAAAAAGGGTTATGGGTAAATTCTCAATAGAGGACATTTTTTAGAATATTAACATAAATTAAATTATTTTTATGAAAAAATATTTATAAGATAAATTTTAAATATAGAAAGAATTGTTTCAAAATTAGGATGATATTGTTAAATTCCATATTATCGTCGAGCTTATGAATAAGACGTGGTGAGTTAATTTAAATGAAATAATAGTTTATTTGACGATATAGGGATAACAACACACGGAGGGCTATCGACACCTTATCAAACATGATAGACCTATGATCAACTCTAAACCGATACATCGAGGTCATTTAATTGACACATCAATTTTACTTAACCCTAATACAGGATTTCTATCCATCCGATAATCAATCAACATATGTCCAATATATCATAGTGCCAATTGAGAGGCTAACTTAAGAAAATTATTATTCTGCTAACTTAAGAAAATATATCATAGTGCACAACCCCATCCATACATAATAATATCAAAAAATTATTATTATGTATATTCTCATCATAATTTTTGTAAGGTCTTAAAATGACATTTGAAATCGAATCCCTCCGAACAAACCATAGTTATATTACCTTTCATAAGGCCTAATTAGAGTGGATAATACCTTTTGAACCCTTATCATCAAAGATGAATGATGACTTAGCACTTGATAACTTATGTTATATATAGAGATTTTAACTAAATAGTCGAGTCACTGGTTAGGCCAATGGGTCAATTAACAAAAAAAAAAAATGTTATGTAGTATATCAATAAAGTTTTAAACATAGTAAATATTACATGATAATATCTAAAAAGGTAATTATATTAATATGATTCAAAATAAATTGTTTAGTGATATAAAAGAAATGATTTTATATATGTAAAAAGAAAACAATAGTGAGAGAGGTGATGAAAAGAAGAGAGAGGTGGTTAAACAGGTGATCAAACGAAAGAAACGATTGCACGAGAAACAAAAACTTTCTTTTTCAAGTGAAACATAATTTCAAAAATAACATAAAAAAATTACATTAAATATTTTCAACTATAGCTATAAATCAGGATAGCTTGATTTAACGTGATCTATTTGTGGGGGTTATCTAAAAATCAATCAGACCGATCGATTCATTCCCTTTTTTAATATATTTAATCGAATAAATAGAATGATTTGATTCTGGATTTTTTTTCCCATTCAGTTCATCATTAGATTCAATATATTTGTCATGAACGATTTCTAAAAAAAAAAAAAAAACTCACATCTTCGATATTTCACAATCAATCCTTCTTAATTTATAAAAAACCTAAATTATCTCTAAAAAAATTTCTTATTTGTTACAATGTTTTTGATCTATTAAATGTCTAATTTTTTAATCTATAACAGTGTTTTAGTTTATTATAGTATTTTTGATCTATTATAGTATTTTAGTCATCACAACAAAAACATGATAAAACTTATTTGAAAACACTATAAACGATCTAAATAAGTTTATGACGTTAATGAAACTAACTATAAACTAATAATATAGTATTATAATGGTCATTGAGCAATAATAACTAAAGAGATACAATATGATATCACTTAAATTATTTTTCAATAATATTTATAATATTTTTAGTTAAAAATACTGTAAATTTTATTATAAAATATTATAAACGAACCAAAGTACTATAACAGTTAAAAACTAGTATAAAAATAAAAAATAGTAAAAAACTCTTAAGAGATATTTTAAATATTTTTAAACTAAAAAAAATATTTAAAAATAAAATAAAAAGAGGGATACTGTTAGGAAATATTCAAAATATAGAAATCTCCCAAAACAATTTTTTTCTTGGATTTAAAAAGTGATTCCTCATTTTTTGTCAGTACGATCAATTGGTTCGGTATAACTATCGCTACAGAAACGCGTAAAACATAGAAAGGTACGCAACCAATCTGCCAGATTGCTGTTTTCCACTGCGTCGAGATTGGTAAACGTTCTGATCAAGCGGCAGGGAAGCTTCCACGAAGGTCACGCTGCTACATTATTGTTGTATCTCACGACGCGGACGCGACGCGTTTATCCGTTTGGTTTAGTTTCGTGTCGAAGCAATCGTCCCCTCTCCTGAACTATAAATTCCCACCCGCTCTCCCCCACTTCCATTTCTTGTCCGTCACCTGCTCGTCTCGCCGCCTTAGATCGAAGACTCGACGAGATGAGCTACTACAACCACCAGCAGCCTCCCGTCGGAGTTCCACCTCCCCAAGGTACCCGTTCATCCATCCATGGATTTCTTGCTAGGGTTTGGGTTTCCAACATGGCTGTGTTTCTTTGAGCGTTGGGGTTTCAGTTCTCTGATCTTTGTAGTCGATTTCGTTGTTATGGTTAGGTTATCCGCCGGAGGGGTACCCCCCGTCGGAGTTCCACCTCCCCAAGGTACCCGTTCATCCATCCATGGATTTCTTGCTAGGGTTTGGGTTTCCAACATGGCTGTGTTTCTTTTAGCGTTGGGGTTTCAGATCTCTGATCTTTGTAGTCGATTTCGTTGTTTTGGTTAGGTTATCCGCCGGAGGGGTACCCGAAGGACGCCTACCCACCGCCGGGGTATCCGGCGCAAGGATACCCACCTGCTGGCTACCCCCAGCAGGGGTATCCGCCGCCGTACGCTCAGCCGCCACCCCAGAAGCAGAGCAGCGGGCCTTCCTTCATGGAGGGATGGTAATGAATCCATTTATTTTGCCGCTTTTTCCCTTCTCTTCTCTTCTCTTCTCTGGAGCCGTCGCTGAAGGATCGAACAAGCTTTGATCTACGACCGCGCAGCCTTCTGACCGGCGCAAGACTAGCAGATCTGAGCTAGATGCCGGCGAAGGCAGCAGCCGGCGCCAGATAGCTATCGTGCGCCGAGGGCTTGTGTGCGTCTCCCTTTACTGACGTGTCGATCACTTTCTTCCGTTCGTTTTCTTTAACGCTTTCTTGTTCTTTAAACGGATTGTTTATTCGTCGTCCCGTTTCCCGAATTATTCGGCTCCTGTCCAGCACAACCGCATCCCGATTCCTTTCACATCCTTCTTCTTTCTCTCCGGGTAATTTCTCCTTACACTGAAACGATTTCTAATTTATATTGGTTGGTGCAGCTTGGCCGCTCTTTGCTGTTGTTGTCTCTTGGATGCTTGCTTCTGAGTTCGAGTTGGGATCGATCGGGAGTGGCCTCGTGCGTCCTGCTTGAAAGATTGAGTTTGCCGGATTCAACTTTAATCCCCTTCTTTCTGGTTCTTTCGAGTGGTCAGATCGATGAAACTTGAAATGAATGTGGGGTTTTAGAATATTTCTTCTCTTAGTTGATGTGTTGTTTCTATCAGTATATTGTACATTGTCGCAAAAAAGGAAAATAAAGAACAATCCCAGTGCCGTGATTTCGAATTCTGAACTCGTTGGTTCACGCATCAATGAAACGAACTACTTTATCATACTCACGAATACTATATTCATCACCATATGTTTGTCGGTTACAGCAAACGGAGATAATGTTATATATCAGCAGCAGGGAATATTTTTGGTCCTGTACAGGTGTGATCGATCAGATTGGAAATAAAAAATAACAGCATATGTCAGCCGTGGGAAATATTTTTATTGGAAGTATTAAAAAAATTATAAATAAAATAATAAAAGAAATAAAATATTTCATTAAAAGTTAAAAATTCATATTCGGATATATTGATTGTGTTTATATTTGAATACTGTTAGAACTTTATAGATGTTATTGTTATTATATGTAAATTTTAGATTTTTCAAAATAAAACAATTCTATTTTCTTTAGGAAAGAAATATTTGTTATAATTTTGATATTATTATTTAGTTTTAATAAATACATTTTTTTTGAAAAAAAAATGGAATTCTAGTGTGGGCTTCAGGTGGCAACGAGGGTTGGTAAGATGCTAAATGGACTCCCATCCAATACTGGTTTAGGCTTGTGTAAATTGTGTCGGACGATAAACCCTGGCGGACCCATTAAGCATGGTGGGTCCGAGGGCCACCACGACCCGTTAAGCCTGTATCAGTAATCCCACCCTCGGACCCGTTAAGTTCGACGCCCTCGAGACCCCTCTTCGGTCTTCCGTGAGATCCTTCCCCGTTGCAGACCCCGGCTTCCTCCCCTTCGTCGCCGGTAAACTATCTCTCTCTCTCTCTCTCTCTCTCTCCATTTTTTGGGTTCTGCAGGTCGTCGCCTGGACGGCCGCGCAAACCACGGAGGTGGTTGTTGGGGCATCAATTCCCCCTTCCGCCCTTCGTTTCCGCCTCGCCTTCCTTCCCAGCGTCTCTCCTCGTCGAATTGGGTATGTGAGCAATTGTTTTCTTGAAAATAAAAGAAATCTTGAGACGTGTTCTTGGCAATTGTTTTCCGAGAATACACCCGGGTGAGGCCCCGATTTCTTGTTCTCATGGGGCATTTGGGCGGAATATCGAGGTTATTGAGTTGTATTCTTGAGACGTGTTCTTGGCAATTGTCACCGGAGAACACGTCCGAATAAGATCCCGATTTCTTGCTCTTATGGACCATGTGGGCGGCATATCGAGGATATTGAGATGTGTTATTGAGACATGTTCTTGTCCGAATAAGATCCCGATTTCTTGTTTTTATGGGCCATTTGGGCGGCATATTGAGGTCATGGAGATATGTTCTTGAGATTTGTACGGGACAATTGTTTCCCGAGGACACATCCGAGTAAGACCTCGATTTCTTGTTCTTATGGGCCATTTTGGCCGCCTGTCGAGGTTATTTTATTTTTTATTTGAACTAATTTGTATTGGTGAATGCTAATGAACAATGTGGCTGAGCATTTTTGGCGAATAATTTCTTGATATTATCTTTGCCTGCAAAAATTCTGAATAGTTAATTTTGGGGAGAACAATTACCTGGCTGGTAATATAATTCTCTCTACTTTTGGGCCGTCTCACTAGTTTTTTTGACTTTTTTTTTCTTATGTTACAAACTCTGGAAATACTTTGATCATTGGCATCTTTATGCACTGTACAACAGTATATAACAGCTTTTGTCCTAAACTTAAATTTTTATCTGAGACAAATAAATTTTTTTTGGGTTTTTGATGACACAATCATATTTGATAGAAATGATTAAATAAAATCAGAAGGAAGATGTATATCTTCAGATAATAGCTAAGGAGATAACTTAAGGATCTAGATTCTAAACTCAAATTTTTTCAAGCCGAAGATGGTTTTATTACATTCCACAATCGATTTTGTGTTCCTAAAAGTCATTTAGTAAAGATTCAATTGTTGGAGGAAGCCCATAGATCAAAATTTAATATCTATCCTAGGATCAGCATTATGTACTGGGATTTACGCTAAAATTACTGGTGACATGGTCTGAAGAGAGATATAGTAGAGCTTGTCTCTGAATGTCTGATCTGCCAACAGGTGAAGGCATAATATCAAGTACTTGCGGGAAAATTACAAAGAATTTTAATTCTTGAATGGAAGTGGGAGTAGGTTACTATGGATTTTGTAACGGGACTATCCAAGACTACGAAAAGATATGATAGATTTTGGGTAGTAGTGGATAGACTTACTAAATCTGCTCACTTTCTCCTTGTTAACAAGAAGTATTCATTGGATAAACTAGCAAACTTATATATTAAGGAGATTATTTGATATCATGGGGTGTCAATTAGCATTATTTCGAATATAGATCCAAGATTCACTTCTAAGTTTTAAGAAAGTCTACAAGAATCTTTAGGCACATAGTTAAAATTTAGTGTAGCTTTTCACCCTAAATTGATGATCAGTTTGAGAGAATAATACAAACTCTTGAAGACCTCTTAAGAGCTTGTGTTTTGGACTTTGGTGGAAGTTGGGATAGACACTTGCACCTAATTGAGTTTGCTTACAATAATAGTTATCACTCTAGTATACAGATCGCCTCATTTGAAGCTCTTTATAGGAGAAAGCACAGATCACATGTGTGGGATGACGTAGGAGAACATAAGTTTTTGGGACCACAATTAATTCAAAGAGATGCTGATAATATTCTAATTATACGTCAAAGATTATTAACCACTCAAAGTCACCAAAAAAGTTATGTAGATCGAAAGCGAAAAGATCTAGAGTTCAAATTTGGTGATCACGTCTTCTTGAAGGTATCACCAACCAGGGGAGTCATAAGGTTTGGTCAAAGGGGAAAGTTGGCCCCTAGATTCATTGGCCCATTTGAGATCTTACAGAAGGTTGGGCTTGTGGCATACAGATTGACATTGTCCCCGATTTTGGTTGACATCTATGATGTATACCACGTCTCTATGCTCTGGAGATATATCAGGGATCCATCCCATATCATATCTTACTAACTTCTGCAACTAAGAGACGATGTTACATTTATAAAACAGCCAACCCAGATCTTGGAAAGAAAAGAACATGTTCTAAATAATAAAAATATACATTTGGTAAGGATCTGTTGGCAGCACCATTTAGAGTAAGAAACAACTTGGGAAAGAAGAAAATGTGTGAGAGCAGTATCCTTATTTTTTTGAGGTAAGCTAAATTTGAGGACCAAATTCACTTTAGGAGAGGAGAAATGTAATCAAATCTTCGAACTAGGAATTAGTTTTTGTTTCTTTGCTTGCCATTGTGATTTATAAAATATTAATTTTTGTTTCCTTGATTATCATTGTACATTAGGAAATAACCATTAAAGCATTCCAAATAAAATGATGTCATATTTGTTAGTATATTAAATAAAAATTAATATTAAATAAATACAAAAATAAAAAGAAAATTCGTTAAATGGAGGGCTCACCTTATCCTATTTAAGGGGAGGAATTTTTCTCATTCGTTTCTCACTAAGCCGAGCCCAATAACTAGAGGAACAAGGAGTTATATACTACTTAGGAGAGGTATGTCTAGTTTAACCTAAATTGAACCTAATCTAGTTCAAATTAGACTAGTCTAGGGTGGCTCCAGACTAGTTAAATGAGGATTAGAGATTGGTTCAACTAGGTTTTAGGTAAATCAAGTTTAATTGGACTGATTAAGCTAGGGTTCAAGTCAATTGAGGGCTAGTTGGTAGTGTTTGACATGACTGATGTTTGAAAAAAATGTTTTAATATGTTATTTCATCCTGATATAGACATGACTGGTATGATTGATGTTATTTCCCTGCTGAGGGTAGGTAGGGCGATTTCCTTCAGGGATTAGCGGGCCGTCAGATGTGGCGGTTGGATGCTTCCTTCATCCGCCGTCGAGATCAATGTGTTCCTATTTTGGCGAGTGAGGGACACCACTCCATCTGCTATTGGGGGTGCGATACGAATTTGCCTCCATCAACTGTTGGGAGAATACAAACTTATCCCGTAGGATAAAGCTTCCCGATTCGTTGTTGAGGGAGTGCTCATTCGGGTATTTGATATACGCCAATGAGATGATTAATTTTTGATCATATATTCATTTTCAGTTGATTTATAGGGGTTCCTACTCAATGCTGTTGAAATTTTTTTGTTTTTGATTTTCAAAACAGTCTCCCACTAGCAATAGACCAGATTTCAGTGGAGAGTAGACTTTCCTCTACCGATAGGTAGAGCCACTTGGATGTTTTTTTGAGTTAACATCACTATGTCCTTCAATAAATACTTTTGATTTATGATTTGACGAATAAATGAATTGTAATAAATGTTTACAAGTTATGAATAAAGTGATGTTTATTTATTTAGCTCTGAATGTATTTGTGGAAAAATGTGATCTTGTAAAAAAAAAAAAATGATGTGACACATATTCACTGTGAATCTTTTTATTCCTTTTTCGTTTCACTTCAATTTCTTACAAGAGAAATAAAGTTTCTATTTCATTTCTTGAGTTTATAACAACTATCACCTCTACCAGTTGTATTCTCATTTTATATAATTGTTAAGATATGTAGGGCCTTGGCATTTGGCATTTTATTTCTTATTTTAAAAATTATGCCTTACTGAATAGAAATAATTGTATTTATCTTCTTGTTCTGTTGGTAGTTATGGATGAAAGAGGAGGTGCTGAAGAAGACATTCACTACCAGATCGAACAAATTAAACGTGGTATAATCTCATGTTCTATGCATTGATGTAATATACTCTTTTAGATACTAGACCTTATTATTCTTTTACAAAAAGTGTATGTTGTTGAGATGAGAATATTGAGGTGGACTAAGAAATATAGGAAAGTTTTATTCATGGATAACTAGGTTTAGCTTCAGTAGGGGATAAAATGAGAGAGAATAATTTAAAATGGTTTGTATATATGATTTGTAGACTTACAAATGCTAGTTAGGAGTAAAACAATTATCATTGGTGGTACAACAAGAGTTAGGGGAGACTTAAGAATATTTTACTAGAAACTATAAATAAGGATTTAAATGCTTTTAACTTAACTAGGGAGATGTTTCTTTACGTAGCTCAATGGTTATAAAAAATCCATGTAGCTGATCTCAGATAGTTGGCATTTTACGATTTTATTATATCTTATTGTGCTTATCTTTATCCCTGTTTTTTGTGTTACTAATTCTATTCTGTTATTTGCAATGGTCATATGAAAATACTTAGGGAATACCCTTTGAGTTGGCCATATGGATTGGAAGCTCATGATATGAAGCTCGCATGACCTGAACATAGAGAACTTAGAAGGTATCCTATGGAAATATATAGAACTTGTAAAATAATTTACCTAGTTCTTAGGTCATATGACTTGGAGTTAAAGAAATGGACTTTTTAATACAACTAAGCATAAGTCAAACATGTGATTGATGCAGTCTGGACTTTTGGGAGGCTTAACAAGATGATAAGATATCAGTATCAATGGATTGGGCTGGATCAGTTGATTTGTGCCAGAAAATACCAATTAATTATTTGAGCAGCACTTAATTGAGAGAATTTGTCTTTAGGAGAGAAGTAATGGCATCAAAAGTAAATTTCAGATGAAATAGAAGCAAAATAGTTGTTGGCACCTTGCTACAACGTGAATTCCTATGCCACTATCATGTTTGGGTTGTTTGGCATGGTAAAAATCCCTCCTGAAAGTCCTAGAAACTTAAACTATATGAGTGCCTGTGGCTGCTGATAAGCCTATGCAAATCTGTGACAGCCAACATGTAATTAGTTAAGTCTCATGCCATGGAACTGAAAATGTATATTTCCTATAATAGAGTCACATGTTGGTCCATTATCCAGGGGCATGCTGCATAGTGCTTAAACTAATAGCTGTTATGACTTCTATAATGGTCATATAATGATTCCAGATGAGTCTTATTTTTTTATATGTAGTTAATGGAAAAAAGTGTTGTAACCCATTACTGTTTATTGTAACTATTTGGATGTTGGTAAATTTCATCACTACTTATCAAATAATTTCTTTGACAATGACATGTGGCATCACTCACAATTATTTCTTCTTCTTGTAACAGTAACTTTTTAGTAATGCTCAGTCTTTGTTATATCCCAAAAGGTGGCATTATGGCACCTTGGTGCCTTTTAGCGCGTAGCGCCTTTGACTACACCGGTCCCATTATATCAGGCACATAAGAGTGGCATAAATGGGTTCTAGTGCAATCAGCCTTTGGTCCTGAAGATCATGGTACTATACCAATATCAAGATCAACTTACCTTCTGAAGAACAAGGCTTATGAAATATTAACTAGTTATGCTAGCATTAGTGATTCATCGGACTCTGATTATGACATTAGTAATTCATTTTTTTGGACAGTGCTACACTAGTTTTTTCAAATTTCTCTAATATCTTATTTAAATGTGTCATGGTAATTGGTCGACACAATGACACATACTTTTGTATCCAAGTAGGCCAATGGAGCACTCAATTGCTTCGTTAAGGTGCAATATAAATTTATGGTGTAGATATAAGCATAATCTAGACTCTAGAGTTTCTTGTCATGTGAGGCATGTGTTCACATAGTTGGGCTTAGTGTAACATAAGCACAACCTTGAGTTAATAGAAGATAGTATAGAGTATAGACTATGTACTTATATAGATTAGTTACATTGTTGCTGAGTACCATGTTGTTTTCTTCCCATAAGCCATAAATTTATTAACTGCACGTACTCATGTCTTCTTGTTTTGGAGAACGCGATGAACTGAGGAAGGATATTGAGCAGTTGTGCATGCAACAAGCTGGCCCTAGTTATCTTGCAGTGGCAACCCGGATGCATTTTCAGAGGTGTGCTGAATGATTATATTTTTAGTGTGCAATTTGATTTGTGGCTGGAATTCTCATCATATATCAGTTACAGCTAACTGATAACCTCACCAGGACAGCTGGTTTGGAGCAGGAAATTGAGACCCTGAAAAAAAGGTTAGCTGGATGCATCAGAGAGAAGCAGAATCTTCAAGAGGAGCTTTCTGAAGCTTATCACGTTAAGGTTTGGATGTTTTGTGTCAATTTTTTGTGTTTGAATTCTGTATTTGATAATTTCTTCTTTTTAGTCTGTATATTTTGCTTTCAGAGCCAGCTCGCAGATTTACATGCTGCAGAAGTTTTGAAGGTACCATGCCAAAGTATATGTGCTCTGTTAAACCATTGAATTACTTTGCAATATGGTTCTTTTTTGATTCTTAAACTTAAACTGTACAATTACAATGAGTTCTTGAATGTTCTTTTGTTGACTTTACACACTTTCTTGTATTATAAATAGCACAGATACTGATGAGCCAGGCAGAAAAGTTCAGTTGTAAAGATGTTTGAATGCGTATCGTAGGGAATATTTTGATTGTTTTCTTCCTTTCGTTCGATGTTTTTTGCAACTTAATTCTTCACACCAGCGATTCAAAATTTTCTGGCTGGTTGTTGGAAATCACTTGGAATGGTACAACATATCGAGCTTCACTGAGTTTCTGCACTACCTTGTTCCTGCAGTACTGTTTAAAAATGAAGTACCTACAGGAAAGAATGAAATAAACAGGAAATTAGACTGTAAAGGGAAAAAAAACCCTTATTGTTGATTCCAGAAAATTGGTTTATAGAATAGCAAAAAATATGCAAAAAATGAAAAAAATATTTGAGGTGATGACCACAATAAACACTGATGACTGCTTGTGTGGGACCCTTTTCTTGACATAATGGTGAGGATGGCTGCAACTTCTGTGGTCACCGTCATGGGTACAAATTGGAGTTTAAGATAAGTTGTTGTTTCTGTCTTGACCAGGATGGGCCTTTAGCACTCGACCTGTGATTCATATCAAGCACATAAGATTTTGATAGATCAATAATTAAAATTGTGGTTTGGTTTATTTTGTGCTGGTTTAGTGGGATATCAATACATAAATGAAAATGAACATTGTTTTGTTCGCATAATACAGAGCAATGATATGTATCGTGCAATACAGGGTGGCATGAATTGAAGCTTAAATCACTGGCACTAATTTCACTCTTCTAATAGGAATTTTTTTGCCCAGTACTGTACTTCCTAGAATACTGATTAAGAATGTTTTTCTTCACAATCAGGGATGTCCACATCAAGAAAATGATGGCTTGAAGCTTAAACAATTATATTTCCTAGATTTCATGCATACTATGCTAGAGTTACCTGTCGGTTGAAACTTGCAAAAGTACAGCTTGTTACATGTTTTAGGTTTCTAGAGTTACTGTTCTAGTTGTGCAAGCTGCTGCAACTCTTCTGCTAGGCTAACAACAATTTGTGTACATGATGGCTATGTTTATGTGGGTTCATGGTAACATATCATGGGTCTAGCGGAACATTCATTGCTAGTGTTGAGGCATGATGCAATACTGCAAAAATTTGTTAAGAAAATCCCATTTGACCCTAAAAAATTTACATAAACAAGGCTGTATGATAACTGAAGGAAGTTATAGCCTAGCAGTCTTATGTTCTCACAGCTTCTTGGTTATCTTGTTTATTTATAGATGATAGTTCTAAGGAAATGCATGCCTCTTGTGAGGATATGTTAAATTTAAAATATTCTGAAAAACCAGTGCTACTGCTGCTTTTTTGAGGTTATATAGCTTTAAAGAGTTATTGGGATTATTGTTCTAAATGATTGCTAAATAATATTAGCTCATTTTGTTGCCAATTTTATTAATTCTACTTCCGAAAAAATCTATTCATTGTTGTTTTCTCATGCTTTAGAGTTCTGGTATGCCAGAATAACTTTCCTTTGGAGTTATGATATGATATAATAAATTTATGGATTGGTTATCATATTGTCTCAAGCTCATTTGTAACTGGTTTATGAGTTCTTTATGGATGCAGAATAAGGAAGCAGAGAAACAGGTGAAGTTCTTTCAGGGTTGTGTCGCAGCTGCATTTGCTGAACGAGATAATTCCCTAATGGAGGTTTTAGTTTTACTGTCCTGATCCCTTGATTTGTAGTCTTATGAATGTTAATAGAACAGTTTTGCTGACAGTATCTTTTTTTTTTTTTTTGCAACAGTCTGAGAAGGCTAAAGAACACGAAGAAGCTATGTCACAGAAATTAATCCCTTTAGAGAAGAAGTACTCTTCTGTCACTTATTAACTTAACATTCCTAAATGCTTTTTTTTAATAACTTGGGAAAAAAATTACACAGGATTTCACCTTTAAATGCTTTCTTTCAATAATTTGGAAGAAAAGTTGCATTGAAATTGATGCCTGTCTTGCAAGGATAATATCCAGAAAATTTGCTTGTCTTCTGATTAGTTTTGTCGATATTAGGGGGTTGCAATATTATTGAATTTTTAACTGCAACATAATGTAGATTTTGTAAAGGTCTTAAACTATGATTTGTGCATGTGAACCGTTTATGTATGCAATGAATTATTTATTCGGAGCTAAAATAGTAAAAGTTAGATCTCCAAGTATGGATGATGCACTCCTCGAGACTACGTGGAAAATGAATAGGATCTTTGTCTTTGTGGATATAAGTTGGGTCCTATTGGCAGGAAAAGTCATCTTTCCTACCCATTTTTCCTACATCTATATGGCACTGATATTTTGAGTAGAATAATTTTTTTTCTATAAAGATTCAAAATAGATCAGTCCTGTAAGTCGAACAGTTCCATGAATGGGTTGAGCAGGAGATGCATGAAAGTTATTGGTTCTAGTGACTCTTAGGTTTTGGTAATTGAGAAGGCTCCTTGCCTGAATTTATGGCTTATTGTTCATGTTGTATAGGAGTAATGAGCAAATTGATGAATTTCAGTGTAGCATGGGTTATTCTTTGTTCTTGTTATAAGCTGAAAAAATATCTTCTTGCTATACCTTTTCAGAAGTGGTCATTAATAATTTAATATAATCCTAAATGTCCATGTGCTATGCCTGCAGTCACAACCTGGCATGGTGAGTATGATGCAGTAACATGTCAAGTTGGCATACCAATCTGTACATGCTAGTAATTTATTGGCATGGTGTGCACTGGTTACTTCGGTCCTGGATTAAGACACTTCTGTCATGAGACTAAAAGATGAACCATCCATTCCAAGTAACAACATACACTGCAAGTTACTACTTGCAGTACCAACAGAATCTTTTAGGGCAAAAGTTGAACTAGATTTTTTTGGTCAATAAGTCCTTGTGGTACTTCATCAAGACTGAATTCTGTTGTTCCTGGTTTACCATATGAAATAATTCTTACACATGATCCTTTTTTTTTTTTTTTTGCTATGCTCTCTTGTTTGTAACTATTAACATATACATATTGTCTGGCTATCGGTAACCTGTCGCTGTTTTGTGCTTTGACTATAGGAGTTAAAGGTTAGGATAAAGCTACATGTGCTTTGATGTACTGGTTTTCCTGTTGGTGCATGATTATGTGGTACAATTAATTATTTTACTTGGCTATTTGTATCTCTTGCAGGGTAGAGGAACTTGAATCTGCATATTTTAATGAAAAGAAAGTTAGTACATCCGTACAAATGGAATTGGATGAATTGAAAAAGCAAAGTGAATATTGTGAGAAGGTAGATATGTGATCACATCTAGTTCCATTTCGTTCATTTGTCTTCTTTTTTGCATTACTTTTGCAATCACTAATTGCAACGTACTTTGATTCTTTCTTCTCTTTAGTCTTTGCTCTAGATATTATTATTTTGAATATAATAAAAAAAACCATCAGATCCATTAATATTACTGTTGCTTATATCCTGATTCTTCCATTTCTGTCTAGAGGCTATATGTTTCTGATGGTCATGAACTAATAACAATTTGATTGTCTATAAAAGGTTGAACAGATGAGTGAGCATCTTTACATCCCAAATTTTTTTGTAGATGATCGGCATTAGAAGAAATTTAACAAACCAGCTTCTGGAGGTTAGCCTCCACTTGTTCTAATGGATATGAAGAGATTTACATGATATCTTGAAAAAATTAATTATTTACCAATTTTGGGGATTTCCTTTTCATATTTTCTTAGTTTCCATTAGCACATCTGAAACATTCAATATTTGTCCAAGTCTCTTCAAATATTTGTCATAACCCTTGAACCGGCTTCCCCTTCTTTTTTCTTTTCTCTTTCTGCTACATGCTTCCACTTGCTTCTGTTAGATTAATATGTTTTGTCTTTGTACTTGTTGAGCTGCTTGATGGTTATTATGTGATTTGGAAACTGAGAATTAACATATATAGTCCTTCCAGAACTTTTAAGACTTTTCAGTAAGATGAAAGACCTTTTAAAGCATACTTTCATAAGTTGGCATCAGCAGAAGCTATAGGTCTTTTCTTTATAATTTGACTGCAAACTGGAGTGAGATGATTTGAATTTAAAGATGCAGTAGGGAGCAAAAGAGGGCCAAAACATGCACCAACATATATAAGTATCAAGGATATGATGATGCTGAAATCAGTTGAATAGGTGGGCTGTGGCTGAACCTCAATTAGTTCAGATTATTGGCTCTGTTATTGTTTCTGTCTGTAATTCTGTCTCAGAGTCCTGTCACTTGGTGGATTCACCATGTCATGAAAATTTCTTTTTGACCAACACAGATAGAAACAACTCTCATCTTAGATGTTTTATCATGATGATTGACTATGGTTGGCATAAATATAAATATTTGATCCTTAACTGGGAGCTTTAGAATTTTTTTGATACTGGTAATTGACAATATGGTTTAAGCCTTTCTTCTGTTGTGTATTTACACAGAATTATAATCACTAAATTTTTAAGCCTTTCTTACCTCTATCATGTCATCATTGCACTGAGCTTCTTTGATATGCCCAGGAAATACCTTTGATCTCTGAGGCTTATAAATTGCTTGATCCTTTTATTTTCTTTGCAGGTTGTAAATAAATTTTATGAGATCCGTGAGAGAGAGAATGGGCTTTCTGCAGATATGACATTGCAAGACAAGTGTTCTTGCCTGCTAGATGATCCTCCAGACAACTGGATTTTCAGCAGTGACAAGGCAACATCCACTTCAAAATACATTGTAAAGTTACCTTACCATTTGTTGTATGGTGTATATGCCTTCAGAAATTTATAAGCCCCAATGAAATCATTAGGTTGGTTGGTCACTATGAAAATGAAAAATAAGACATTCTGCAATGGCATATATGATTATATGGAATGCAAATAGTTCAGTTATATAATGTCTTATGAAGCCTGAAAAAGAAGATTAGTTTCTTCTTTTATATTGAATAATCCTCTCCTTGCCTCTCTCTTACTTGGTTATATGGATTTCTTGTCACCACTGACAGAGCATGTGTTACACAGGCTTCTCTAGAAGAGGAGAAAGAGGCATTGAGACAGTCAATTAGCAAGCTTCAAAACAATTTGCAAATGGTAATGTCTATTATGCCAAGGAACAGACTATATCTTGTCAAGTGGTTTATCTCCCTTACCTCAATCTGAAAACTTCATGGAATTCCAGGGACTCAAAATTGAACAGCATCTGAGAAAAAAAATGCAGTGCTCGGAGAAAAGACAAGTAAGCAAATTAAGCGATCAATGTTGAAGATTCACATACTTTTACAGTTTACTTTTCTTTTCAGTGTCAGGCATAACTCAATTACAAAATGCAGACTGTATTGGATTCTTTGGTGAGGAAAGGGCTATCTGCTTTGCGCAGTTATCACAATCAACAGAGATTGGAAATCATAAAAGAGTTGGATCAAGAAGCATCTTGGATGGACTCAATGCTTGTTGAGGTTCAAAAGCAGTTGACTGAAATTCAAAATAATGAGTCAAGTGTTGCGACTCCTCAGAGAGAAAAGCAATGTGATGATGCTGAATGCAGAGATGTGCATGTCATGAATGATGCGAACTCTAGTTTCATGGACAAGGTTTGTGTTCTTTGTATCCAACCATTTTTTCTCATGTGCCAATAACTCAATTTTTATAATCCAGTTTTTCTTTTCTTTTTTCACATGTATTCTTGAATAATCTGCACTAATCCCATTTTCTTGTGGTAGCAGACTTTATGAGCCATTGAAATGGGTACTCTCACATGTGCTTATATTTTCCTTGGTGAAAAAAAAAAGAATAATCTATCCATAAGGGCAGTAAGGTAGTGTACGGATGTCTAGTTGCAAAAGAATAAACTAACCATATGTTATCCTTATGGCTCCCTCAGTATCCTAAATTTCATGATATAAGTTGACTCTACTAAGGTATCTGTCTTATACAATAGAATAAAGAAAAAATATCCTGCTTGACTTGCTCTCTGGGAAAGCTTCCCGGATTCGGTTTTCTATTTCTTTTCATTATCTTACGATTTGGTGATTGCTCTTAGCTACCATTAAGTTATGCAAGTTTGGAATCTCTTTGTTCAAGGCAAAATTTTCTCTTCTAAAATTTTCGAACTTATCTTGAGACTTGAGCAAATTACTGCTGATTCCCAATTAGATAGATCATTTTGGTATTTGATTTTTTTTTTTCATTTGGCATATAATACCGGATGATTATAGTGTTATGGTGCTCTAAAATAAAACTGGCTTGTAAGAGTATCTCTGTAAACTAGAAAATTTGTTCAGAAAATATGTTTTATGGTGTTAAATTGAAAGAATGTTGTATTA
This sequence comes from Musa itinerans, assembly GCA_001649415.1. Lineage (NCBI taxonomy): Eukaryota > Viridiplantae > Streptophyta > Magnoliopsida > Zingiberales > Musaceae > Musa > Musa itinerans. Next base: position 762,913 of record LVTN01000017.1, on the reverse strand, counting down.
TTGTAGCTCTACTAGGGACCAAGATTTTCATTTGTCCTTTCTGTATGTGGAAAATTATATTTATTCACGCGACTTAAATCCTGCAGCAAAAAAGTCAAAAATGGGTATTTTGATAGTTTGATTATGATTGGCAAGCATTTTGAGAAAAAAGAAATTGATATGATTTGGAAAGCTCCTATGAAACTCTAGAGCTAAAAGCATGTTGAATTAGAGAATAATATTTCAGTTGTTAGTTTGGAAATTATGCAGAAACATCAAAATGAAGTTGATGTGAAACCTCATGCAGTATTGGATGCTATAATATGTCAATTTAACAATACATTTGTTCCTCCAATCATTTCAGCAAATTGCTTTCCCTTCTTCATGATTAATTCGGATGGATAGAAGCAGTGAAATTTTAAACCTTGAAAATAAATTTAATGGAAACAAAATGGATTTGTTCTTTAGTTGGTGACAATAGTGTGGATCCATTGTGATGGTGTCAAAATTCTACCATGATTCGATGATAGGGTTATGGCAATGAGCTGAATGGGGAAATATGAGGTAATGATGAAAGGATTTGAAAAGGATTTCCATTGTTTTAACTCACTAAAAGGATCAAATGATAATAAAGGTATGTGATTTTTTTGTTATATTTGATAAAGGGACTTGAAATGCTTGAATGTGGTACTATTTCCACTTATTCTGTATAACAAGCATTACTTGTAGTTGGGTGAACTCTATCATTTGAAATCCTATTAAATTTAATGTTTGACTTATTATCTTCAATTCTTGATGGCAGATGAGTGATATTCCTTCAAGTAATGTTGTTCACGGCACAAGTGACGCACCAGATGCCCTTGCACAAGCATTGCAAGAGAAGGTATTTTTACCTTTGTCTTTAAATTAATAATTAGTTCTGTTGTTTGCATTGTCTATTGAGTGCTAAAGTTTGCTCTCTACTGATCATTTCCGGACTTCATTTGCACTTGGGTGTATATTATGGGATATTCTAGATATTTGTAATTTTAATTTATAAATGCTTATTTTGTTTTCCACTTCCAGGTTGCAGCACTGCTGCTTTTATCACAGCAAGAAGAGAGACATCTGTTGGAGGGGGATCTTAATAAAGCTTTGGAGAAGAAGCTAGAAGAGCTTCAGAGGAACTTATCTCAAGTAGGTTTCTTTGATGCAAGTGCTGTTCTTCTAACTACTACATAGCAAGACTTCTGCTTTCCTTGCTTTAATGAAAATGGCATAGATTTTTTGAAATTGAGGTTTGATTCAAGAACGAAGATTTGAGAGTGAAATTGAGTCAAAGAGTGAGAGAGGGTAAAGGGGGTTGTGATGAGTTCAAATTGGGTGTGAGAAAGGGCTTGGATATGGTACTAGAAGCCATGGTTCACAATATTGTCTGTACAAATTGACATGGGCTGGTTTTGCCCATCTAACAGCCAACCAACACTATTGATGAGCAAAATGGTCAAGTATGGACTCATCACCTGGTAAGCTCACTGTATGGGGTTTACTAGGCAGTGAAGAGACTGGTGTCAAATGGTACCACCATACCAGGTGATAAGGAATGCAGTTTCACTGAGATCTATCTGTAACAATCAGTACTTGTGGGTCTGGGCGTGTACCGAGATGCAAACCATATCTGTTCAGGTGGCATGGTTCAGTTTATTACTTTTTAGAACCCTTGGACCCACGTATTCACATGTTCTGCAGTCGCTTGGGAGTTACAATAGTTCTTGGGGTCTCCCATGCTGCATGCTGCCACTTGCAGCTATTGGACTGGTACTTCTCTTCTTCTCCTCCTTCCTTTCTTCCTTCCATACTGGTCCAGCCATGGACCAATAAGGGTCCAGTACCTGAAATCAGTATCATCTTTTATTTTTATGATAGTTGTCACAACCATCAAGTCTTCCTCTCTCTCTCTCTCTCTGTTTCTCTCCACCTCCTCCCCATCAGGTTATTATCACCTCCTCTCCGCTATGTCATCACCATTGCTGCCTTCTCCTACCAACTTCTGTCACCAACTCCTCCATCTCCTCGTCTTCCGCCCATCTTCTGGTACCATACCAGGTTGGCTTAAGGACTGGTGGCGTCAGTGCTAGGTTAAGATCGGTACTGATACCGAATGGACCAAGATTTGATACCTAGGTGTTTTGATACAGAAAAAAACTGACCTGTATGCTTGTCATAATAAGCATACCGCTATACATCTGGTATGAATTTCAAACTGGGTGAAATTGCTTGCTTGATCTGTTTATATCCCACTTAACGTGTTTGTTCATGATTGGACCGATAAATCGCCTCTCAGTATGGAATGATAAACCCAAGTCAATCTTTGGATTATTGGCTACATATAATCATGGTTTCTAGTTTATCCAACATTTTTTCCTGCATTATGGAGGATTCTGGAGAGTTATTACTTGGTTGCTTGAGCTTAATTGTTAACTAAATAGATAAAGAAAAAAACTTCTTCAAAACTAAGCCTCAGGTTGTTATGCAGCACTCATAATTGCTTAAATTCGCCTTATATATTCTGGCAAACATCCGGGTTTTGAGTGTCAGTGCCAGGTTGGTGGCTATTTAAGAGATCTTGAATGAAACAGGCAAACATTTCATGGAGCTTCCTTGATCATGAGTTGCATTCTATTATTCAACTCATATTTTTGTGGCTTTGATTATGATAATGATGATGATGGTTGTGTGCAATTAAGAATCACATTCTAATATATAATGTAATTGCAGTCTGAGATGCAAGCCTCTTTAGGGGATGCATGACTTTGTACAAAAGATAAAAATGAAACCTTAAATTTAAAGATCTCATGTAAGATATTTGGCCTAATAAGTGACAGAAGAATGTACATGGATTGACTTATTTAGGCACCATGCAAACCCTCAATATTCTATAGATGAACCTGCAATTTCATCGGAAGGTGCATATGCATTGACTTACACACAACCTTCCAAAATTACATGCTTGGAGCCTTGGATTATCTATGATTAACTCTTGCTCTTTCTTGTACACTTTAGGTTACGAATGAAAAGGTCAAAGCTCTTATGGAATTGGCTGAACTAAAGAGAGATTATCAACTATTGAACGAGTATGTTTCCTATTGAACTATTAAATTTCTTAAGTTCTACTTATTTGAAACTTTGTTGCTTTATAGAATTCTTTCCACGTTAATAAACAAATTATTGATACCCCTTTGTGAATTTAGTTAGAACTGTTTTCTTTTTTTCAATATTTTGTTTGTATCTCTCACTTGTAAATACACCAAACCAAACTATGAATTCTGAATTGGACCAGAATGGTTCAGCGATATAGATGAGAAATTATATTGTTTTTGGTTTAACCTAAGAAGTGGAACACTTATCTTCCATGGAAGTCATCCAAATTTGCTAGTGATATCTGAGAAAAAGTTCCTTCTCTTTCTTTCTTCCCTTATTTTGTTGATGATTCTGACCCCTCTTTGATGATTTGAACACATCAAATTTTTTGTCCATGTCTGTCAACACACACATGGCGAGGCCATGTTTTGCTGTACTGGCTAATGTGCCTTCCCAGAGAGGTGATCCCTGAACAAGGTATCCATCTATTGGCTACAAAGGGTGTTATCTTTCCAATAATACAATGGAAGATGGATTGGCCTATATTCCATCCTTTCCACAAATCTTTATGGCCCTTAGCTGGAATGATCTATATTCCATATCATGTACCATGTCATTTTAATGCACAACACTTTTGGGCATAACAGGGACACAGAACCATCTTGTTGGGATAATGAAGAAGGGATTAGTGAGGGTTATTGATCTCATGTTCACCTTTCGATATTCTGTTTTCCCTCCTATCACTGTTTAAGTTTTCTTTCATGTATATGGTGGAAGGACATATTTATATGACTGATTTTTCCAGTGATTTTTTGCATCTGGCTAATATTTTCAGTTTTATTGTAGTGACATCATCGGGTTGTCAATGATTCTGATGTATTTGATGAATAAATGTTGCTTTTATGATGTCTTAAGTAGTTATACGTTGAGATGCATTTGGAGTTATTTGTTATGAATAAATTTTAATGTTTGACATTTTAAGTAGTTATTAGTTTTGACTTGTGGTCATATTTTCTACAGGAACAGACTTCATAGTATAAAACATGGCAGTCATATGGTCGATCCTGGCAAAAGTACTACCATCCGAGAACAAGAAGGGAAACTGAAGAATATATTGAAAAGAACATACTTGAGACATTGGATGGTACATGATCAGAGCCAACAGGGAACTAATTTTCTTAAAAGCACTGAAGAAAACAGTCCAACCATTAAGACAGACTCTTCCATCGATATTGCAAGGTTAGTGGTTATACATGTTATGTTAATCAGGACCTTAGGATTAACCCATTAGTGTAACAGTAAGGTTGCTTATTATGAAATGAACATCATAAGTTCGAAGCCCACAAATTTCCTCTGCATGTGGAGAGAGATAAAGACTACTATGTACAACTGACCTTCCCAGATTTCAGGTGGTGCTCGTAAGCTGGGCCTTTTTAATATTTGATTTGATAAATGAATGCTTTTGAACATCTGACTTCCCTTGTTCATTATCCTTTCTTTAAATGCCAAGCCACAGCTTTTTGGTTATGTATGTGGATCCTTTCCTTCCATAGGCCTCAGTATTTTTTCACTAAAAGATACAAGATCATGTTTGTTTAGACATAGCTGTCAGCTGCTCAGCTTCATATAAAAACTCCCCTTTCTCTAGTCCAGGAATGGGCTGTGGAAAGGATAAATAAATGACACATATTTTAGGTTGCGAGTATATATTACTTTGTATTTCCTGCAGGGGTTTATTAAATTGCTTTCAGAATTGTCTACTATGTTAATTGAATGCTAACCATACACATGTTGTTAAGGATATATGGAAGCTGTAAAGTTCTTTTGGTTCTTAATGGAAAATGATTTCCTTGTCGGAATCACTGAATTTATAAGTAATGATGGAAACTGACAAGTTAAAACTAATACATAACAGAAGTGATTATCCTTCTATGCAGAATATTGGAAACATGTTGATCAAATAAACATGAAATCATGTGAGTTTTGCACTGAGCCTTGATGTACTTGTTCCTGTCAAATGGACAACAGTGTCAATGAGATGTGGGACATTTTGATTAGTGCAGTTATTCCAACTGTGCTCGTTGATGGATATTAATTGAATCTAACAGTACCTCCTTGATGACGTACATTTTAGAGATCTGATTGGTGTATATTGCTTATGCATAGAATGTAAGAGAGGTGTGCTATTTATCATATTGGTTATGTATCAGTCTATCGAGGAGCTTATGACAGGGTGTCGACAGTTTCTAGGAAACAAAATTAAGCATTTTCAGTTCAACTAAAGATCTAAGTGTTTCAGAATAAGCAGAACTGATGCATCTCTAGCACATTGGGCATTGACACAAAGTATAGTTGAATAGATGGTTAAGAACGACCAAAAAGCAAGATTGTCATCAATAAGTCGTTTAACAAGGAGAAACATCTGTGTGCTTTATGAACACCTCAATTAAAAGGCAAACCTTCTTGTGATGTTAATAGGACTAATCATTGAATATCAGGATTTTAGGCAGGTTGGAAACTGTGAGTTGAGGATGTTGAGAATTGAGAAGAATGTGCGATGTTGATAGAAAAGTTGGAGAAACATTGAGCAGAGTACTAAATGTGAATAAGATGAGGTGCTAATGTTTTAAACTAATTCACGTTCCGTCAAAATAGAAGATGAATACAGTGAACTAGTAATTACATATAATAATAATAATCAAGTTGTCAGAATTGTGGAGGAAGCCGATTGGCTCCAAACAATAAGGGTGGACAATGATGGCTTTTTTGGACAAGGGTAGGACATTGCACTTGGCAGAGAAATATCATAGGAGAGATCTACATACCCACACAGTAGGAGTTTGTTTGTCAATCCTTGTTATTGCTATGCAAACTCATCTCATTATGTATCAATTTGCAATTTTTGGTGGCACTATATGATCATTGAATTATTACAGGCTAAAAGTCGAGAATGCAGCACTTCGGGAAAGCATAGCAAATTTGGAACATCTTACTTCCTCAATTCATAGGCTTCGTATTCTGCTTTTAAAGGTTGGTCCTTCGCTCTCGGTATGAAGAATTTGCTATATTATAGTCATATTTATGCAGCAATCCTATCTGTAATTCTTAATAAGACCACCTGGTGTATCCACAAAAAAGGTTGCAGTGCTTACGATCATATATTTTTTCTGTAATTTTTTGCATGGTCATTTTATCTCACTATTTTTGGACATTAGTGGGGACCAATCACCTCGTAAAGTTTTCACTCTTTGTCTTGTATATACGTCTTACTATAATTTTGATCAAGGTTGTATTTCAACAATTTTGAACAAGAATTGCCCTGTGCTATCCTTTATTAATATGTTAATTATCACTTTGGATGATAGCTCTCACAATTTGTCTGTTGATTGCCAAAATTGGTGTCTGGCTGCAATAGCTACGACACCGAGGACTAATATAAATTTCTTTAGCTTTCTTATATCTAATGATAATAATCTGTAATTATGATAAAACATATCCTTGGCCATAGCTGCTTACCGACATCAATTATTTTTCTACATAGACTCCATCTGTCCCACATGGTGCATTGGTATCAAATAGTTGCACATTTATCTTGGTATAGTTTACTAAGTATGACTTTGGTGACAGGTTCAGGATGAAGCTTCATCTGTTGGCACCAAAGAAGGTACGACCCAAGCGGCGGTGAGAAACATTGTGATGGAGGCAAACCAAGTGAAGACTGCCCTTGGCGGCTCGCTCCCCGTCAGCTGGTCTGGCGATGAAACCGACGCCATCATCTACACGAGTCTTCATGAGCCTTCTGACCCCTCGGACGCATCCAAACCCGAGAAACTCGATGCTGTTTCTGCTGCAGGACTAGAGATGGTGGATCTCCTGATACTAGCTGCCCAGCTTCAGCAGGAGAGCTTGGGAGAGAGGTGCGTGGATCCACACAACGCAACTAGTGGTTGAAGTGTTTCTTTCACCTTCTCTTGGTGTATGAAATGTGAATGCACTGTTAGTATGGAGATCTTATATGTTGTGTGTGTGTGTACATGTCATTTAGGAAGCATTAGTTGTCACGAAGGTGCTTTATTCATATACCAAATGAAAATTAAATCAGTTTCTTAACACAGGTTTGATCCTCCCAAGTTCTTATTGGTCTCCCTCTCCAAGTTCTTTGAATATTTAGTGAGACTTATCAAGAACAAGAATAATCTTTTATGCTCTCATCATGGTTTGATTCGAATCAAAATTGAATCGGTCTCGTAAACTTGACACGCAAGTTTATTTTCTCTGCAGGAGACTATGAACTCTCGAGAGACTATAAACTTGCAGCCACGGAATCTATTACGTCAAGAATTGGGTCTCCAGATGAGCCCAGAAACTACTCGATCCTTCCGAGAAATGGGTTTGGGTCGGTTCGGACCGTGCCCAACCTGGCATTTGCCTCGGTTCCGAGGCAGCTGTTCCTGGTCCCTTCGGACCCGAGCCACCTCTCAGCCCATGAAGCCTTCCGATTACTGGAAGTTCCTCGAATATTCGATCGCTCGGAGATCTCTGGGAAGCCAACAAACGTCGCCGTTCCCGTCTCTCTCTCTCTCGGTTCGCTCTCGTGCTTACGACTCCGAAAACTCCACAATTCCTCCCTCCAAGTCGATTGAATTCCTTCATTTCTTGGCTCCCGAATCCCAATCACCGCCGTGCCACGACCGGATACCTAACCCTAACGCCTGCCCCGAAGACATGGCTTCGCCGCATCCGGCGCCGGCGATGTCGTTCTCCGACTTCCCGGAGGACGTCCAGCTCAACATTCTCTCCTTCCTCTCCCCCGCTGAGGTCGCCGCCTTCGCGTGCACCTCCCGCCGGTTCGCTGCCCTCTGTGGCTCTGCCGCCCCCGACAGCCCCCTCTGGCTAGCCATGTGCGAGCGCCGCTGGATCTCCAGAACCCGCCCCCGGTCGTGGTCATCCCCCTCCGCCTTCGGTCGCCGTGCCCCCTTCGCGCGCCTCTACAAGGCCCTCGACCGCTGGGAGCACCTCATCGGGTTCTGGCGCCGCATCGGCCACGGCGGCCATGGCACGCCGCCCCTCGTATTCTTCGAGTGGGGCCCCTCCTACATAGCCGGGTTCCGTGTCTCCCCGTCGCCTGAGGCCACCGGCGATGGATACGGCGTCCTCAAGGTGCCCTTTCTCTGGCTGGGCCTCTCGCCCAACGGCGAGCCTGTCAACTTCCTCCACCCTGGCTGTCGCTTCGAGTCGACTTCAGACATGCTGGGCTCGGTGTCGGACTCCCCGATCTCATCCTCGGGCCTCTCAGATCCCGACTTGCTGCCCGTGACCGTTAGCTTCATGGGTTGCAACCACTTTGTGGTGGAGGAGAATCGAAGCTACTACGCGGATGCTTGGGCAGAAGATTCCAATGGGTTTCCGGTGGAGGTGCTTGGAACCGAGGGCACGTCCCCTCCAGACCGATTGATGTCAGAGATCTATCGGTACTTTGCTAACCGAACGAGCCCTGGTAGTGATAAGGCTTTGAGAAGGCAGAGGAGGAAGGAAAGGGAGCGCTTTGGAAGCCGGCGATGGGACACACAACATTTCGTGAAGATCAACAACTACTATCCCACCGTGGAGCGGCCTTTACAGGGCTTGTGGAAGGTGCTTGCTTCTCTTTCCTCCTTGTTTTATGTTTGGAAAATCTTTGCTTTTTGCAGCCCCCTAGAGATACTAAGTGTATTCAACATTAATTTATTGTTTGCTTTTACTTTCGATCATTGCAAGTCTTTGAAACAACATTTCCTCCAATAGGGCATTTCCGAGGACATGGTCCTTGAGTTCTACCTCGTCACCTATGATGATGTTGGTGGAATCACTTGCCGGAGGGTCAGCGAAGCAGGGGAACAATTCTCGGGTTATTCTCCTGTTTTCTGGACTTCAAGCACTGCATTTCTTGAATCACCATTTCCCATAGAGGAACAGGTTTTGTATGGAAGCCGTGAGCGTATCCGTCCTGTGGCTTCAAATTGGAAAAGCATAAGGAGCGAAGTTGTCTCACGCATACTCCGTATCAACTCTAGCTATGACTTGGTAATTCCAAGCCTATCTGGTTCTTCCGGTGATCCAAGAAATGTGGAGGGTAGGATATGGGAGTATGATGATGGAACCTTTGGGTTTGGATTCCTTCGTAATAATTATACCATCGACCTGAAGCAAATTGCCTTAAATGGGTCTCTCCTTGATCCTGTAGAGCATTTCTGCAATCTTTCCAGTTTATAAACCGTTCCTTAGTTTCCTTCTGTATAAATTATAACTACATATACTAATAATTCACAATCCTATCCCTCTTGACGTTGCACTATGTTGGTGTTTAAATAAGTCAAACATTTCCGGGAGGCTCAGGCAAGTGCAGAATTCATAATGGTATGTTGTAAGCACAAACAAAATGAGGTATACCTTCCTATTTTGTACTATGGTTGTGCTTGTCTAGTCTAGTGACATTGGCAAGTATTCAGAAATGCAGACTGTGAATATAAGTAGTAAATACGTAATATGAAGATTGTTCTTTACCTCAATTTTTTTTTTTCATGAACATGTAATCTTACAAACTCTATTATTGATTGATGGTAAGTTTCTGCTTGTTCTTCCTGTTGTGAGCATGGGATGGTCCTTTTTAGCACTCTCGGAAAAAAGTTGAAGTGAACAATGTTTATGTGACGAATGTAACACGGTTCACATTTTTCGAATAACTTCAATGATAGAGTTATTCCAGTTTTTCTTACTGGAGCCATAAGCACAAAGCTGTTATCTCCAGATGCTTTTTAAATCCTTTATTATACAAAGCCTAGATGTTTATTTCAGATTTAATTAGCTCTCTATAGTTATTGGTGTGATTATTTTATTTAGTGAGACTAAGCTCATTGGAGTAATGTGATAATGTGCTTTATTTAGGGCAAAATTCTTTAATTAGCTTCTTGTTATTTTATAAAACTTGTTGAGAAAATTTAGATATGTCGTCGATAGATTAGTTGAAAATATAACTAATTGGATGAAACCGCTGTTCAACTTTGAGGGTCATGCCCATGTAATCCATCTTTTTTCCTGCTTCTATTAAGCTCTTCTTTGGTATTCATTTCTTTAGCAACTCTACATACTTAATCCTGCTTGTGCAATTCTTGAGCTTGAAAATAAATGTACTTTGTGGTGTTCTCCATTGTTCTTATAGTGAACAAATGCTATCCGCAAGTCCCTTTTCCTACGCAAATGTTACTGGCAATTACCATGAATTCAATCACTTGACATTTCTTCAATAGAAGTATATATTATCTCATTCTTTAGCATGTAGCAAGCTGCATACTAGACCACCTATCTGCAACTATCACATGGACATAAGCTCTTAGTGCACTATGTTTCTTACTTCTTTTAGTTGAGTTATCAACTTCGAGGTTAAAACATTGGAACTGTCTTAAGGCTTAACTTGCAAGAAACATTAATAATTTTGTAAATTTGTAGAGGATGTTTGATCCATAATCACTAATCAGTTTAAGTTAATGTTTTCTTCAAGGAAATGTGGCCTTCTATTCTTGATGGTCAGCTTCTATTCTTGCATTAATTTCATTTTCATGTAAGCAGACCAAGAGATTGGTAGGTTTTCTGCATGTTTATGACCTATTAATGTACTTAGATAATTGAGGTTGGCCAGATGCTTTGTGTTCCTCCTCTTCCAATGATGAAGTGCATTGTGTGGAATGGATTCATTGATCGTGGGAGACATACATTGTGTGGAATGGATTCATCTATAATCACCAACATTACTTGAGATACTTATGACATTTCTATTTAAAATGATTTGTCTGTCATTTCCAGTCCACAGTTTTATCACTATGTTGATCATCTTCTAGTAGTTTTCCCCATGCTTATCACCATTGTTGATACTTAATGCATGTGTGTGCGTGCAAGATCATTTCGAGCTTTACAAAGCAAGATGCTAGTTGTTGTAACATCAGCTGTCGCCTTCTTTGTTGTTCTCAACAGCGATAATGATGGATGCAGCTGTGTCACCTTCGGTTATGTTAAATGTTAACCTGAAGAGTGTTAGGAAATTGTTGGCCCACGAATGGCTATATACATCAACCCATTTGATTTACATTCGAATTCGAATTTTCTTTTGATATTTTAAGGGTTAATTGTAGGTTACTATACGTAGTTAACTAATGTATGAGTTATATTGGTATTCGTATAATTATAAAAGTAAAATATCTAGATTTATTTATCTTAATATCGTCGGTTTTATCAATAGTAACATAAAAATAAAAAATAAAAAAAATAATTTTAATATTTTAGTTAGTGATGACGGATGATGTCAGAGCTACTGAGGATTGTTGGTGGTTGGTGTGGACAAGGAAAGCGACGGTGAGAGATAAGGGCTACTTAGCATCGGTGTCGATGCAGATACGGAGTGACATCGCTCGACAATTACGTCGACAACATTGATGTAGTTGTCGAACGGTATTGCTTGGTAACTGCGTCGAAATCAATGTAGATGCAAAGCCTCTCGTTGTCGTTTTTCTCATTCACAATAGTCACTTCGACCCCTCAATGGTATCGTTAGTCGTCATTATCGATATCATCTATCATTATCAATTAAAATATTATAATTATAATTATTTTTTATTTTTATATTTTATTGATAAAATCGATATCGTTAGGATAAATAAAATTAAATATTTTACTTTAAATATTATATGAATGTTTTTAAAGTATAAGGATCGTAACGATAAAGCTAGTTAACTACCGAGGATTGTTGTCCCGCACATGGATCCATACAAGTTCTTGGTCAAATCGGTATATATTGATCGGTATTATACGATATATCTATATGATATGACACATCCGTTCGTACGGTCGTTCATTTCACCAATATATACCGATTTAGGTGATGGATGGCTGCACGAAGGTGAAGCGGGCTCACCAACAGGAATTTAATTATATTATTAATTCAAGTATTATTGGGCCTCAAGGCGGCCCAGAAGGCCGCCATTGATCGTGGCTTATCGACCGTCAGATTGACGTGCCATCCTTCATCACGATTCGATGGATTTTACGCGGTCGTGTCTATAAAGTGCTTCGGTGTTCGTAGCTTTTAGGGCAAGCGCTCGCCTCTGTCGCCGCCCCCTCGCGCTGAAACCCTAGGAGGAAGAGGAGCAAAGATGGCGGTCGGGTGAGGATTTCGTACCGATCCTTCTTTCTACAGCTTATAGTTTCCTCCATTTCTCACCGTTTTCGCTGTCTCCGATCGGTGTCTCAGGAAGAACAAGAGGATATCCAAGGGAAAGAAGGGAGGGAAGAAGAAGGCGTAATTTTCACTCCCTAGCGCTCCTCTTTGCCCGTTCTCGATCGGGTTCGTATCCATCTCGTGCAAATAGTGATCTGGCTTTTTATCTGGTTGATATGTTGCAGGGTTGATCCCTTCGCTAAGAAGGACTGGTACGACATCAAAGCGCCGTCGGTCTTCAACGTGAGGAACGTCGGCAAGACACTTGTCTCTAGGACGCAGGGCACTAAGGTCTGTCACTCTGATCATTGTTTTTGAATTCCTCCAGTTGGATCGGTTTCCTCGATTCTGTTGGACTTCTGTTAGCTTATGGTAGTATTAATATTCTTTGATTCACATGGTGATGAAATTGTAAGCACAGCTGTTTGTAAGACGGGGATTTTGTTGCTTCATTCTTGAAGTAAACAAACCCCTTTCTTAAGTCACAGTTAAAATGCTTCTTGTAAGTTTGAGCGCAAGAAGCCAAGCAGCTTTCGATTCTTATGTTTGCTTTTAGCTATACATGTCTTAAAATGAAAAGTTGTAGATAGCACAAAATAGATACTGTTTAATTTACTAAATAGCTTTCATTATGAGATCATGAGAATTACAAATTTTATAGTTTCATTGCAGATGCTTTATTAGGATAGCCATAGAGAAGTAGAGGTTTGCAGAGAAAATAAGAAAAATTATTGGGTCTGAACTTGGGATGGCTGTAAAGTTCAAGTTTGATTATCCAGTACTACAAACTCTTGTTGAAGTAGTTTACATTCTAGATGATCATTTGGGAGATCTATGTATGATAAGACCATCACGTGACTTAGTTCAACTGAATTGTTGTCTAACCTAATCCTTTCTTTTTTTTTTCTTGTAACACTTCACCACTTATCTTTGACAACTATATGTCGGGGTCAAACATCAACCTTGGATCTTGAAGACTACGACTCGTAGAAAACAATGTTATGGGAGTCTTGTTTTGTGACTTTATGGAGCTAGCTGTCATGTGGAATGCAACCATAACTCAGGAATCCAAAGAAAAACATCTGTTTGAATTGCTCATAAGAGCTAATTCCTTAGCATATTCAAAATGATTATGATCGATCCGAGTGCTCCTGGGGCATAATTGACCTATGCTCTTTGTTCCTGCAGTCGTAGAAGAAGCTGACGTTGCTCTCCAATAAATATTTCAAAATATTGTGCCATGCATGTAATCTTAAGATGATAACACAGAGGGATGGGGTAAGTAGCTGGACGTAAAATCTCAATCGCAAATAGGAGGACAAGAAAAACATTGTAGGCAATTCTTGTATGTAAGTTGGAATATGATCTATACTCTACCTATATGTCACTGATTTAGCTCGTTTTTCTTAAGTTGTGCAACCCTTGCTTGTCTGTTTACAAATGGTCAGCATCCCCAAAATCTCTTACGGTTCCTTACGAGAAGACGAGTTAGAGGAAACGTTTAACTCGGGTTCCCACAGGCAGACATTTTAGCAAACTGATAAACAATACAAATTGCAATCATAAACTTCACAAGCTATAAACGGTTGCGCAACAAAGGGTTCAAGGTGGTCTGTTGTAGCCAAAAGTCTTCACATAACACTGCTACGAAATAAGACAGTGAACCCACCCTAGACAATATCCTAGGGCATTGTACTAGCCGACACTTCGCACCATTCTACAAAACTAATAAACCCATAAAATGGTTCCTAAATGGTTTCTTTTTGGATAGTTTTGCCTTTGTGCAACGACTATTCACAACCTGCATTTATATGATTAAAATGGTCATAAAAGTCCATCAAAATAGGGTTGCTAACCCTCTATATGTTGTGCAAAGCATAAATAAAGTCGAAAGACATGAATATACACAAACATTACATTGAGCACATTGTGTACAGACTTGTCCATGACAGGCAGTTTATGATAGGGTTTTGAAACCTTGACTCTAGTAATTAGTAAGGTGTCTGGAACAGTCAGAACTTGCCTATATTGACAGGTAACTAAGATCTGAAAGTCGGGTATGTATACCGGCCAACGCTTATGAGATAGTCGTCTTTGTGGGATGACCATAAGATGTCTTTCTAGTAGGGCGCCATAAATCAATGGCTAGATCCACTTTCCTGAAGTTCTAATTTTTGGTACTAGTTAGAAGCTTCATTTAAAATTAAAAAAAGGAATCCATCTCTGAAGGCCCTGGGTCCAAATGTTTGACTGTTAAATAGTGGAGAAAAGGGAACTCCTAATGAGTAAACTTGTAATGATAGATAACACATCAGCCTTTTCTTTGATTGAGGTATAACAATGCAGAGAAGGAAAGCTCCCTTTTTTATCTTTGGAGTGAAGTTTTTGACTAATCAAGCCTTATTCTTTAGCAAGTTTATCTGGTTAGAAGACTGGTTTTTATATTTATCCACAGTGAATACTGTTATTCTCAGCAATTAATGAAAATATATGGTTGCATATGTTCCTCATAGTTTTATAGTTATGATATAAATTGAAACACAGTGCTGTGCAGACGGCCAGGCCATTTGCTGGTCACCAAAGTCTCAGCAATTAACTTAGTTAATGTTTGATCTGTCATTTGAATGTGTAGTTATTACCTGTTGAGAGAGGGTGTGAAGCGGATGCTTGTGATTTCATGTTTCGTAGTTCTGTGATTGCAATGTATTCCCAATTTTTTTCTTGGCAGACAGCCGCTCACCAGATTAGGTTTCTTTTTGTTTCAGATTGCTTCTGAGGGTCTTAAACACAGAGTCTTTGAAGTTTCTTTAGCTGACCTTCAGAATGATGAGGATCAAGCCCACAGGAAGATCCGGCTTCGTGCAGAGGATGTGCAAGGAAAGAATGTCCTAACTAACTTCTGGGTATGTCTGTGACACTGTTGTATTATTTAACTTCATAGATGCTATGTTGTTGGTGTTAATATCTTTGGCTTTCTTCTAGGGCATGGACCTCACAACTGACAAGGTCAGATACTTAGTTCGGAAGTGGCAGACACTGATTGAAGCACATGTTGATGTGAAGACCACTGACAATTACACTTTGCGCTTGTTCTGTATCGGCTTCACCAAGAGACGTCCAAATCAGGTCAAGCGCACCTGTTATGCCCAATCTAGTCAGATCAGACAGGTAAGTTAATTTCACTATGCAAACTAAATCTTTTTAATGGACAATTGTGGAATGAATAATAAATAGTATCATTTCAAATTTGTTTTCAGATACGCCGCAAGATGAGAGAAATTATGGTTAATCAAGCTTCCTCATGCGATCTGAAGGATTTGGTACTGAAATTCATACCCGAGGTCATTGGAAAGGAGATTGAGAAAGCAACGGCCAGCATTTTCCCATTGCAGAATGTGTTTATTCGCAAAGTCAAAATCCTGAAGGCTCCCAAGTTTGATTTAGGGAAACTCATGGAGGTACTTTCTATATGCCTTATAATTGTAATATACAGCTTCTCACTTTCTTTGAACTTTGGATGTCATTTTAAGATCTAAATGGATGAATCTGATGTACCGTGTGATTTCGGTCTGTAAAAGTCGAGAAGTCTCAAAGTTGTTGGATTTTGATTTGATAGGTTCATGGTGACTACAAGGAGGATGTGGGTGTCAAGGTGGACAGACCTGCAGAAGATGTCCAGATGGAAGGTGAAGCAGAAGTTGTTGGAGCCTAAACCTACGTTTGCTTTGATATTTTCTTTTGTCGAGATAGCAATCATTTCTTTAGCAGATTTTGTGCGGGATGCAGTCTTGACTATTGTTTTCCTCATTTTATTTCCGAGTAATTGTCTTCAACTTTTAAGGTGATGCTTATCAGATGTTTTTTTAGTTTACTTGTTCTGTGTTGTTTTCTTAATCTTCATAACAAATGGGGAGAGCTGATGTCGTGGCCCGTTATAGTCTCAGTTCGAAGAGAATTAAATCTAAATCGTTTGCTCCACTGTTTTCGGGATAGTTTTTGGTTTTGTTGTTTTTCTTTATGATTATAAGTGGGTAAGATTTTAACATAATTACATATTATTCTCTCTAATTAGTATTTTTTATTATCTTTATTTTATATTTTAAAAAATTATATTAGTATTTTTATAGTTATTTATTTATCTTAATATTATTAGTTTTATTAATAAAAATATAAAAATAGAAAGTAAAAATATAATTATAATATTTCAGTTGGGGATGATTGTTGTCGATAAAAATAGTAATGGCGAGAGGTGAAGGTGCGTATGCATCGATATCGACACAATTGTTGAGCAGTTATTTTGTTGTTCTGTATCTACTACGTAGGTGAAAGGATCATGATGTCGAGTGGTGTCGTTCTACATATGCATAGATGTTGATGTAGTTGTCAAGCGACGTTGCTCACATATACATCAACAATGCTTTCGTCGCTTGGCATATGCATTAACGATGATGCAGATACAGAGTAACGTTGCTCAACAACTACGTTGAGTAGATGTAAACTGACGTCATTCAACAATTATGGCAACGCCAACATAATTACAAAGTCATACCGATGTCGAGCGACGAGAGGGTCGTTCGGTAATTACATTAACGTTGATGCATATGTAGAGTGGCTGTCATCTTTGATCGTCGCTCTTCTTATGCACAACATTCAACGATGTTATCGTCGATCACTACCAACTGAAATGTTCACTTTTGTAAGTATAAAAATGTCAATGTAATTTTTTTTGAAGTGTAGGGACCGGAATGTTAAAAATCCATAATTAAAGACGATTGTGGATAATATGTAATTAGCTCATAAGATTTTGATATTTTGGTCTTAAAATTTCAGTCCAAATTGGGCTTATTCATGATCATTAGTTGTCTTTATATGTCATTATGTGTCTAATTAATTTAGTTGATAAAAATTTAATAAATTTAATTAGTTGATAAAGATAGCAGAATTTTAGTTAATAAAGATTTAATTTAGTTAACAGGTTTTAATTCAAAATTTTACGATAAATTATCAAAATATATTTTGTATTATTTACCTTAAAAAATAATATTTAATTTTATGTTTAAATTTATATTTAATATTATGTTATCGTACTTGTCATGTCGAGGATCGAATCAGTTAGTGAATCAAACTGGGTTGGGTCGAGTCGGCTCATTCGACTCTGGTCGAGCTAAATTAGCACGCGTTGATAAAAATAAAATGGTTATTTTAAAAAATAAAAATAAAAATTACATTTGGAATATTAATAGATGAGTTTAATGGGTCAGATCCGTCGATACGATGTTGGGTTGGGCTCAACAGGTCGACCTAATTCAATTATTAAGTCGATCAATTTGGATCGAATGTGTTAACCAAACTGGTTGACCCAAACGCGACTCATTTCATCAAACCGGTGAGCCAACACATCACGTGATGGGTCGGTCACCCCCACGAGCTTTCTGGTGAAGGAAGGCGAACCCGTCGCCACAAGCGAACCGGGAACTCTTCTTCCGCTCCTCACCGCAGTTTCCGGCGACTTCCCCCTCCAAATGCGATCGTAACGTGGCCCTCTCTTCAGCCCATTGCGGATCCAAATCTCCTTCCTTCTTCTCCTCCTCCTCCTCTCCTTCTCCCTCGCCATGAGCTAACTCCCTTCTCGCGTCCTCTACGCACCGAGTGCTTCGTAGGAACTACGCAATAGCTGCTCCGACTGCGGCTCCTCCCTCCTCCTCGTTCCGTTCTCACTTCGCTATTTCTCGTGTAGTCATTGAGGGCGCTGGGGGGGAGGAGGGGGAGGAGGAGGAGGGAGCGAGGGCGGAGGATGGAGAGCTACCTGAACCAGAACTTCGGTGGGGTGAAGTCGAAGAACTCGCCGGAGGAGTCGCTCCAGCGATGGAGGAAGCTCGTCGGCGTCGTCAAGAACCCCAAGCGCCGCTTCCGCTTCACTGCCAACCTCTCCAAGCGCTCCGAGGCCGCCGCCATGATGCGGTCGAATCAGGTCCAGCCCTAGCTTCCTTCCTCGTCGTGACAACCAACATCACTGATCCTTAATAGATTGGTCCTCTTGAGTCGATCACCTGTTTGTTCTCTGGGTTTCATATCTGATGCCAAACTTCTCGTTTACTTGGAAAGCATCTCCCTTTCATTGTACTCCTGTTACGCTACTAGACATCCATTACAGGCATTCATACCAGTAAGAAATATGCTGAAGTTGTTGTTGTGCTTGCCCATTTACATAAAAGTCTGGCATTGACTCTATGCATTACACTCCTCTATCTCTACAGGAGAGATTGATTTTTCATGTTGTGTGTTCCAGGAGAAGTTACGAGTTGCCGTTCTGGTTTCAAAAGCTGCATTGCAATTTATCCATGGTAATCTGTCAGTTGTCAAAATGTAGTTCCTTTTTTGTCATGGAAGCATGATTGCACTTTTGGCTTCAAGGATTTTTCTTCTTCAGTCTTTTGTTTCAATCGTGCATCAACAAATGTGTTCAGGTATCGCATTGCAGAGTGAATACACTGTACCTAATGAAGTGAAGGAAGCAGGCTTCCAAATTTGCGCTGATGAATTGAGCTCCATAGTTGAAGGCCATGATGTGAAGAAGTTGAAGATACATGGTGGTACAGATGGTGTTGCAGACAAACTCTCCACATCCATTACCAACGGTCTAACTACTGCTGATGAGAGTTTGAGACGCAGGCAAAATGTTTATGGAGTGAATAAATTCACGGAGAGCGAGGTTCGGAGTTTTTGGGTATTCGTTTGGGAAGCGCTTCAAGACATGACTCTCATGATCCTTGCCGTGTGTGCCGTTGTTTCTCTAGTTGTTGGCATTGCCACAGAAGGATGGCCAAAAGGTGCACATGATGGCCTTGGAATTGTGAGTAGCATACTTTTAGTTGTCTTTGTGACTGCAACTAGTGATTATCGACAGTCTTTACAGTTCAGAGATTTGGATAAAGAGAAGAAGAAGATATCCATACAGGTTACAAGGGAAGGATTTAGGCAGAAACTTTCGATATATGATCTACTTCCTGGTGATATAGTTCACCTTGCCATTGGAGATCAAGTTCCTGCTGATGGGTTGTTTGTGTCTGGATTTTCCTTGTTGATTAATGAATCTAGTCTTACAGGAGAGAGTGAACCTGTTGCTGTGAATGCTGACAACCCATTTCTTCTCTCTGGAACTAAGGTCCAAGATGGATCCTGTAAAATGCTAGTAACTACTGTTGGCATGAGAACACAATGGGGTAAGCTGATGGCCACCCTCAGCGAGGGAGGAGATGATGAAACTCCATTACAGGTCAAACTGAATGGAGTTGCAACTATTATAGGGAAAATTGGATTGGCATTTGCAGTTGTGACATTTGCTGTGCTAGCTGAAGTACAAGTTAGACGCAAGTTTCAAGAGGGTTCACACTGGACCTGGTCAGCAGATGATGCGTTGGAGTTGCTGGAGTATTTTGCCATTGGAGTCACTATTGTAGTGGTTGCAGTTCCCGAAGGATTGCCCTTAGCTGTAACCTTGAGCCTTGCTTTTGCCATGAAGAAGATGATGAATGATAGAGCACTAGTCCGCCATCTTGCTGCTTGTGAGACTATGGGCTCATCTACATCAATTTGCAGTGACAAGACAGGTACATTAACAACCAATCACATGACTGTAGTGAAAGCTTGTATATGTGGAAGTATCAAGGACGTTGGTAATCATGAAGAGGTCAAAATTATGTGTTCCCAGGTTCCAGATGTTGTTGTAAAAGTGCTCATGCAATCTATCTTTAATAACACTGGTGGAGAAGTTGTCATCACCCAATATGGAAAGCTTGAAATTCTTGGAACACCAACTGAGACTGCACTGTTGGAATTTGGCTTGTCGCTTGGTGGGGATTTCCAGGCTGTGCGCCAAGAAACTAAGCTTGTAAAAGTGGAACCATTTAATTCCATGAAAAAGAGAATGGGAGTGGTTATCGAGCTTCCAGGAGGAGAATGCCGGGCCCATTGTAAAGGTGCTTCAGAAATTATATTGGCAGCTTGTAGTAAAGTTTTAGATCCTGCAGGTAATGCTGTCCCACTTGATGAAGCAACAGTTGGTCATCTCAGCGGTGCAATTGAAAGTTTTGCTAATGAAGCACTTCGCACTCTGTGCCTTGCCTATATGGAAGTTGAGAATGGTTTTGCAGCTGATGAACATATCCCTGTTGATGGATACACTTGTATTGGAATTGTTGGCATCAAAGATCCTGT
Source organism: Musa itinerans (assembly GCA_001649415.1). Classification (NCBI taxonomy): domain Eukaryota; kingdom Viridiplantae; phylum Streptophyta; class Magnoliopsida; order Zingiberales; family Musaceae; genus Musa; species Musa itinerans. The sequence continues at coordinate 742,350 of LVTN01000017.1, read as the reverse complement.
CCGACCAGGTGTAAAAGAGTCTGTTGCAATTTGTAGGTCTGCTGGAATTACAGTCAGAATGGTTACAGGGGATAATATAAACACAGCAAAGGCTATTGCTCGAGAATGTGGTATTCTTACTAATGATGGGCAGGCTATTGAAGGTCCTGAGTTCAGGAATAAGAGTATAGAGGAAATGAGGGATTTGATTCCAAAACTTCAGGTTCTAATTTTTAGACCTCAACACATCAAACAGACATTTACATGTTAGAATTTTCATCATTGACTTGCTAATGTGTTGAACTTACCAGGTAATGGCTAGATCTTCACCTCTCGATAAACATACTTTGGTGAAGCATCTGCGCACTATGTTCTGTGAAGTTGTTGCTGTGACTGGCGATGGCACAAATGATGCACCAGCACTTCATGAGGCTGATATTGGCCTTGCAATGGGTATTGCAGGAACTGAGGTAGTAATTATGGCATGTTTATTTTTTAATTATTCTGTTTTTGATATTGTAGAAATTGAGATAATATTCTTTGCTTACATAATTTCTAAGCATTTTGCTTCTAAAGGATCATGTAAGAAAGTGCCTTCAACCTTAGTATCGACCCATTTCTCATGGCTGGAGGCATTGCTCTCGCAACTGACTAATACTAATGACCTCGGCAAATAATTAGCTTTGAAGTGCTATTGATTCTAGAATCCACAAATATAAGAGTTAAGGCTGTAATGTAGGTTGCTAATTCTCTATAGATACTCCTAATTTATAACTCATAATTATCAATAGATACACAATTATCGATAGTTTGTTGATGCCCAAGTTATTTACAGTTAAGAAGTCCAGTTATTGTTTCTTCCAAAGATTACAGATCTTGGTGACATTATTATTGTCATACGCAGGTAGCTAAAGAAAGTGCTGACGTTATTATTCTTGATGACAACTTCTCAACTATTGTAACTGTGGCAAAATGGGGCCGGTCTGTATACATAAACATTCAAAAGTTTGTACAGTTTCAGCTGACTGTTAATATTGTTGCTCTAATAGTGAACTTCTCTTCAGCCTGCTTAACTGGTAAATCTAACCCCTTCAATGGTACTAATTTCTGGTGTACAGTAAGATCATATCCCTCATTGTTCATTTCATTGTGCTTGCTCTATGTTAGGACATGCTCCCCTCACTGCTGTTCAACTGCTTTGGGTGAACATGATTATGGATACACTTGGGGCACTTGCATTAGCCACTGAGCCACCTAATGATGAATTGATGAAAAGGACTCCTGTCGGAAGAAAAGGCAATTTTATTAGCAATGCAATGTGGAGGAACATCGTAGGACAATCCTTTTACCAGTTTATAGTAATATGGTATCTCCAGAGAGAGGGGAAAGCGCTGTTTCAACTTGAGGGCCCTGATTCTGATCTTGGACTAAATACCCTCATTTTCAATTGCTTTGTCCTTTGTCAGGTAAATTCGTGAAACTCATGTACTTATGATTGTTTTTGTTCTATCATGTTTTTGAAAGAATATGATTAATACAATAGAAGGATATGGTCTATGATCCATATGTTATGAATCAAAATTCTTGGGCACATGACACCAACTGACATGTACAAAGCTAATAGTTTTCATTTCAAAATCACCATTCATTAAGCCATTGCCTACAAACTGCTGTTTTGACAAGCAATCCTTTTAATCGAAGTGAGAATTTCATTTTGTACTAGAGCTCTAGATCCCATGATATCTACATGCTTTAAAGGCATTAGCATGGATGTTGGGTGACAGGTGACTATAAATTCACTGCTATTTTAATTAAATCTGTTGGAAACATTTTCAGATGGTATGGATCATATGCTATGTAGTCATTTAAGTTGGATAATAGGTTGTATCTTTTTAATTTTATGCTGTAAATTGTTTTAGCACATATTTTTATATAACTGGAGGGCCCTCATGTGGCTCTAATACCTCGATTTTTCTCATGCAGGTGTTCAATGAGATCAGCTGCAGGGAGATGGAAAAGATAAATGTTTTTCATGACATATCAGAGAATTATGTATTCGTGGCTGTCATTTCTTGCACCATCATCTTCCAATTCATAATTGTTCAGTTTCTTGGAGATTTTGCAAGCACAACGCCATTGACTTTATCACAGTGGCTTGTCTGTGTGTTCATTGGGTTTCTTGGTATGCCCATTGCTGCTGTCATCAAAATGGTGCCTGTGGAATCCAAGTAAGGAATCGGTGCCTTTGGAGATAACCCTATGTTTTCTAAGTTTTTTTTTTTTTGTGAAACTACCTACCTCCATGGGTTTTTGATGAGGAGACCATGGGGCCATTTGCATGAAAGTGATAGAAAAGCATCAGAATAATTGTAACTTTCTTTTATTATTTTTTCCTCTTAATCTTTAAGGCCTAGTTAACTTTGTGCTGTTGCTTGAAGGGCTTCTTGTCCAAAGGCAAACATGTCCTTATGAAGGGGTCTATATAAGGTCAATGATTTATTTTCTTTCATTCTGAATTATGATTCTGTCTGTATCTTTATATCAACCTAGTTTTGGATGCCTTTCTCTGATCTGCTCATCTTGCTTTCCTTCTTTGATCAACTAATCATTAAGACTTTACAAGGTATCAAAGATGTAAATGATGAAATCTTATGAACTATCTATGTGGTTCCTTGTGGTTCTGACAAGAAGAGCCTTTTGATGTATGGCTTTAATCAGTTTCTGCATCTACTGGTTTAATCAGTTTTCATTGAGGTGACAACAGATATCAAGTTGATGATGATTAATAGTATCAGTCTTAATCTGGATGGCCTATTACAGTTCTTTTCAATAGCGTTTGTTGTTGTTGTCAATAGTATATTATTATCGTATTCTTATAAGTCAATCTTAGTCACAGTTTTTGGAATGTCATGAATCCTTTTGCTGTTAGTATCAGTGATTCTCACACAATTAGGTAGCCATGTGTTGAATGAATGAAGCAAAAGTCCTTCGATGCTTGCATCTGTGATTCTTGAATCATCAGATTGTGCTTGCACAACTTCCCTTTGTTTTATCTTCACTGCACACAAATCACGAGGCCACCATGGCCAAAGACGGATCCCATGATGAATCCTCCTCATCTTCTGCAACCAGGTCGCGTTGGCAACGATGTGGAAGCCTCCGCTCCACTTGACTTGCGGTTGCAGACGAGGCATTTTCTTCAGCACATCCGCTTCACCATCGTGAAAGCAAACTCTTTTCCATGGCAATGGCGGAACGAGCTCGTGTCCGATAGATAGCACAAGCAGGACCACGAGTCCATCGCACTCGAGCGGTGACCGATGACGATGCGAAGGAGTGGTTTTGTGGCACGGTCAGACCGTGAGCGTCAGCCAAGGGGGCCATCTCCTTTCACGTCGTGTCACTGTTGCCTCGCCGACACCTTTGGTTCGCTCACCTTTCTTCCTCAACTCTCTCTCACATGACACGACCCTCCCCGCCCCTCCCCCCTCCGTCGCCAATCTGCATGCTTTTACATACACGCCTCGACATGCTTTATATATTGTCTCAGCATCTTGTGATGTTACCGAAGGGAAGACCCAAATCGCAAGCAATCTCTTCTGCTCGTCGAGACCGTCCGATCGGATCGAGTGGTTCCTTGATGCCGGTTCTTGATGGGGCGGAATTCGTCGCGCCGTATTCTCCGCTATCTCCGGCCCTGCACGTGGCACAGAGAAAGCAGATGCTTTACGTGCGCCGTATGGTAAAGCTCGACGGGAGATGATGGCAATGGAGTAGCTCACCGTGCTCGTGATCGTGCAGCGGATCCGGTGGTGGTGTCAAGGAGGGAGGGAGATGTGCGAGTGCAAGATGGGGGGAGGAGGCGGCGCGGGATCGGGACCACGAGCCGAAGGACGAGGGGCGGATTCGCTGATGTCACTCGGTCGGCGTCCGATGGAGTAGACGGAGGCGGAGGAAGAATACACGGATCTCATCTCTGGCTGCCACTTTCAATCCCCTCGCCACCGAAGCGAAACGAGAACGGAAACGGAAACGGAAGTCGTTGGAAAAGTAAGCGTCACGCGATGATGCTACTGGTGGAGCTCTCGCTCCTCTGCGCCGCCATCGCCTCCGCGTCGGATGGCGGTGGCGGCAGCCGGAGGGTCCTCCACCAGCCGCTGTACCCCGTCCAGTGGACACCCCCGCCGCCGCCACAGGAGTTCTTGGACCCGCCTCCGGACACCTCTGATGCGGCCGCCACCTCCTCCGGGCCATCCGCATCGTCGGCGTCCAAGAAGGTCATCGCTGTCGCGGCGTCCGCCTCCGGGGTCGCCCTCGTGGTTCTGGTTTTGTTGGGGTTGTTCTTGTACCGACTCCGGAGGGCTGATAGGTCACCGGACGCCGGGAAGGTCATGGGCCGAGATGATAGCGGCGGCCGGTGGGAAGGCCGGCCCGCCTCTTCCGAGGCGGCGCAGGACTTGCTCTACCCCGGTACCATGGACACGGTGTCTACGGTGGCTTTGGGGTGGCGGCAGGGCAGCGAATCCAACGGATCGCCCTATCGGAAACTCGGGTTGGAGCGAGTGCTGGAAATGCATCATCCGAGCCCCGAGCTCCAGCCGCTGCCTTCGTTGACCGCAACGACTTCGCGGGAGGTGATGGTTCCTCTGTCGATGGCGTCCTCCGATGAGGACACCTTCTATACTGCGCAGCGGTCGTTGGCGTCCGCCACTAGCGAGAGCCCAGGTAGCCCAGTCTCGCGGCGGAGCCTCCCGAGTATGAGCAGCGGCGGGAAGGAGTTCTTGGTTGCGGCGGCGGCGGAGGCGGACTCTGCTCCTCGCTCCATGCAGCTCGCTACTTACTCGAAAGCTGAAGTCAGACAGATAATCTCACCAATGAAACAACAACCTCCACCACCGGCGCCGCCCCCTCCACCACCTCCGCCACCTCCTCCCACGATAGACAAATTCACCAGAAATCCACGACCCCCTCCGCCGCCGCCGCCGCCGCCACCACTTGTTGAAGCCGTGGAGCAAGATGAACAGCCAATTAAAGCTCCTGTGGCACCAATTGCGCCATTTTCCAGGCGTCGATTGCTGAATCCTCTTCCTCTTGAAGCAGCACGGTTCAACATACCACTTCCTCCTGCGAAGGTCGGCAACGAAGTCGCTGCCAGTTCTTCACGGCAAATTGAAGAGGCGGGGGAGGATTTGGAGGGTGATGCAAAGCCCAAGTTGAAGCCTCTTCACTGGGACAAAGTTAGAGCGAGCTCCGATCGAGCAATGGTCTGGGACCAATTGAAATCAAGCTCATTTCAGTGAGAATTTCCTGAAGATTTCTCTCCCACTTTGATCTCCAAAGCTACGGAAACCATGAATTAGCATTAAGTTTTTCCCTTCATTTTGGCAGAGTGAATGAGGATGTGATTCAGACTCTGTTTGTCAACAACACCACAGCTTCTGTTCCTAAAGATGCAAGCAGAAGACAGGGAATTCTGCCATTCAAGCAGGAGAACAGAGTGTTAGATCCGAAGAAGTCGCAGAACATTGCAATACTCTTGAGGGCATTGAAAGTGACAACAGATGAGGTCTCCGAAGCACTGTTGAATGGTAAGAATGCATCCTTTCTCTAAAGTTAATTTGTTTCTTCTCATGCCTCCTTAAATTATTCATGTGGCACAAAATGATTTGATATGACTTCATCCTAATTCTATTAGTCAAGTTGGATATTATTTTTCTCCTGCGGGGTCATGCAATGATAAATTGTTTATTGCAGCTTACTCCATATGTTTGATCCTGTCTTACTAGTTCGAAATCTATCTCCAATTACCAACAAAAAATTTTCTTTTAGTTTTGACATTAGTAGTACAACAGCTGATCGGATAACTTAGAATTGCTGCAGCTGAATTATGATGAATACTGCATGTTTTAATGTTACCGAGTGATAAAATTGTCTGCTACAGGTAATCCCGAGTGTTTAGGAGCTGAGCTTTTGGAAACTTTGGTTAAGATGGCACCGACTAAGGAGGAAGAACTAAGATTACGTGACTACACAGGTGACGTTTCTAAGCTAGGTTCGGCCGAGCGCTTTCTAAAAGCAGTGTTGGACATACCATTTGCCTTCAAAAGAGTTGATGCACTGCTCTACAGAGCTACTTTTGAGACAGAAGTCAACTATCTAACGAAGTCATTTGAGACCTTAGAGGTAAAACTATTGCTTTGAAAGCAGAAGCAAACATATTTCCGATCAGTACTTACAAACTTGTTCTTGGAAGTCTGAGCCATAAAATTTTAGCTTGAATGATTCTTACATTTAAATGCAGTGTTGGACATACATTTATTATGCATATTGTGCCAATTGAATGCTCATTATATGGGATAAATCATGGCTAATAGTTGTTGTGCTTGTTCTTTCTAAATTCTATTTTCAATATTTTGGTGCTTTTTAAAACTGCCTAACGTACCCCTGTCATAGCATCCACTTGATATTTTTTGAAATGGAACTGGATCGCACACAGTTTTTTTTTTTTTTCTGAAAAAAAATATACTGTTGAAATGTACTGAAGATTTATATAAGTTTACAAACTAGCGATAAACCATAAGAAATAAACAAAACCTTTATAATCATCATCCGTATATTGCATGGCTCATAGTCCCTCAAATGTTCTGCAGGCAGCATGTGAAGATCTAAGAAGCAGTGGACTATTCCGTAAGCTCTTGGAAGCTGTTCTGAGGACTGGAAACAGGATGAATGTGGGAACCAACCGAGGTCAGGCGAAAGCCTTCAAGCTAGATACTCTCCTAAAACTCGCAGATGTGGAAGGGACTGATGGTAAAACCACACTTCTGCATTTTGTCATGCAAGAGATCATGCGGTCGGAAGGATCAGGTACTGAACCAACGGCAGAGAGTCTCTCTGACAAGGTCAGAGAAGAACAATTCAAGAAACAAGGCTTGAAAGTGGTGGCTGGGTTGAGCAGTGAACTCGGAAATGTCAGGAAGGCAGCTGGAATGGACTCGGATGTGCTCGGTGGTTATGTCTCCAAGCTAGAAATTGGGCTTGAGAAGATAAGGTCAGTTTTACAGCTTGCAAAATCATGCACACAAGGTATGAATTTTTATGAGTTGATGAAGAAATTTCTCGAAGAGGCCGAAAGGGAGATTGATCGTGTTAAGGTCGAGGAGAAGAGGGTGATGAGCCTAGTAAAGGAGACTACGGAATACTTTCATGGGAATGCAGCAAAGGAGGAAGCCCACCCTCTCAGAATATTTACGGTGGTAAGGGACTTCCTCTCAGTGCTTGATAATGTCTGCAAGGAAGTGGGCATGTTGCACGAGAGGACGGTAGTCGGATCAGCTAGGTCCTTCCATACATCTGCAAGTGCTTTGCGTCCAGTCCTCCGACGGTGGGGACGAGATGCCAATTCAGATGAGGACAGTTCATAAAACCATGAGAGATGATCAACTTATGTTTCTCGATCGTATGCGAAGACAATCGGGTGATAAGGAATGCAGTAATCTGGCAATCGTAAAGGTGACCAAAGCAGGTGAAAAATAAGTTAAAATTGGCGGGCACAATATATACAGAAGAATAAGCAATGCCTTTGAGGAAGGCATCATCGTAACTTATATTACACAGATCAAAGTTTACAGGAGCAGAGAGTATCATCAGAGGATAGATTAGTGTTTGATCTACTTGCCATATGATAGAATTATAGAACTTTGTGTTTTGTTTCTTGTACAGGTCTCTTCTCTTCGATAGTTGTATCACGTTACTTCTCTTCTTGCCTATACGTTTTGAGTTGGAGAGCGAGAGGATCATTTTGGTCTTCACATTCTCTCTATGTAAATCTTATAGTGAAGAGAAACTGAGGGGCTAATTACATATTATCCTTTGTAGTTAGTTACATTTAGTATCATGATCCTTACGCTTTAAAAAGTTGTATTGGTATCTTTATAGTTACAAAAGCAAAATATCTATGTCTATTTATCCTAACGACGTCAGTTTTACAGATGAAAACATAAAAATAAATGGCCAAAAGGTTATTTTAACATTTGATGGTGGATGGTGCTGGCATCAATGTCGACGTAGTTGCTTGATCGTCTCCATCGACAATAAGGTCCGCTCTCATCGTGACGCCATCCGCCTCCACGAGGAGCATATTGCTAACCTCATCATCGTCCATCCTGTGATGCTTTGCATCGATGTCGACACAAATGATGATGGTCGTCGTGTCGTTGACCCATTGGGCGAATCTTAGCCTCAACCCAAAGCTAGGGTCATCAAAGCTCCTACCACTTCGCCCTACTACTGCATCAACGCTGATGCAGATGCAAAGCGATCAAAGGGCCGTTCAGTGAGAGGTGGTGTTGAAACTGACGCAGGTAATAGGAGGTGGTAGGAGCTTTGATGACCCCAACTTCGAGTCGAGGCTAGGATCCGCCTAATGAATCAGCAACGAGATGGTCACCATCTTCGTCGTAGACGTCGCTACGGTGACCACCATATGCGTCGACGTTGACACAAATGTAGAGCAGGGTGGGCAACGATAAGGTCGATGGTGCACTCCTCGTGGAGGCGGGTGGCGTCACGATAAGAGCAAGCCTTATCATTGTCAAAGGCGGCCAAGCAACTGCATCAACGTTAATGACACTATCTACCACCATCAACGTCGTCTGTCATCAAATTTTATAATTATCTTTTTACCCTTTGTTTTTATGTTTTTGTTGGTAAAACTAACGTCGTTAGTGTAAATGAACATAGATATTTCACTTTCGTAATTATATGGATACCAATAAAACTTTTTAAAGGATAGGGACTTGGACATTAAAGATAGTTAACCACAGGAGGTAATATATAATTAGTTCAAAAATGAGTATCAAGATCAAACAGGTTATATTGTTTGATATGGACGGAATAGTCACCAAGCAAATAATTTGTTTATATTATATCCTCCCTTGTGTCAATTATCCAGTTCTATAAAGAGAAAAGACATGTTCCTCTTTTTACAGGAGGCCATCTCCTTCATTATAGTATCGTATTAGGTTCTTCCAACCAATATAAGGCCTTTTCGCATAGTGGTTTCCTGATATAGCTTTGGATAGTGCAGGATGAACATCCACTATTTGGGCTATTCAATTGACCCGTCTTAGGTTATATAATGGTGTACGGATAATGTACATACTTAGCATGTTGCTAACCCACACGTGCTTATCTGCTGCTGTTAGGTAACTAAATCATAAGTCTTCGATTCTCTCCTTTTATATCTTCTTATCACACTCCATTCATCTGTTTCGAACGATAATATTCAACTGACTTGCTAATTGTCGTTCTTCTTCGCATTTGGACGCACTTACTGGAACGCTTGAGAAAGAGTGATGCACAGAAGGATTGGATAGGATACGACGACTCTCTACACATCACAAGGAGAGCAAATGAATGTAAGCATCAAAACAACAGCAGTTATAAAAGGAGGGAGAGAATTCATCTACCGCTTTCCTCCTCACTTAGTGAGCTCCAAAATGAGTAACAGCATGAGATCCTTCGTGTTCACCTCCCATCATCTTCATCATCTTACCTGCATGTTTGTTCCCAGGAGAGGATGGGCGGGCCTTCGATTACTGCTCTTGTTTATAAGATCTTGCATTATTTGGGTTTATATGTCTATTTTTTGTTTTATAAGAAGCCTGCAGCAGCATGGCTGAATGAGGTTCAAAATTCTTGAAATCATTTTTCGGCATCCCTACTGAATTCCAGCACAAAACCAAGTAATGATATGCAAATTCAGATCATTATACACTCACTATATGCATAAAAAAAAGTAACATATTTCTTCGGTCGCGAGAATACAAGTAAATGGTAAATCCAAAAACAAGTTACCTGATAAAAAGGTCTGAGGCCGATATGTTCTGTTCTGCATTTTCCAAGTCGAGGAAGGCTTTCTCCTATATATATATATATATATATATATATATATAAAAGCTGTGCATCTACTCAAGAGTGCAAGCATCTAATAGCCACCCACTCCTGACAAGTGCTTCTTCATTGCTCTATCCTTCCTGTAGTGGTGGTGCCTGCCGCCTCTCCTTCCTCCCCTTCCCTGAGGATTGGTGTTCCCTCTACCAGCATTTTCTGCGGTGTCAGGCATCGGATGTTCTTGGTCTTGGTCCTCGGCGTCCATCAGCCTCTTAACAGCCCCAACTGGTAAATTTCCACCGCGTCCCAGACCATGAATCATCTCTTTCTGTGCTTGGTTGACAAGAGCTGCTTCTTGAGCATCGTACACAGCAATTGAACCAGAAACTTTATAGCTATAGTTCTTCCCATCCTTGACGTAAAATTGTAGCTTCTTTTGTGAACTCCATTTTGAGCTAGAATTTGACGAACCTCCAGTATCTGAACCTGAGGCTATTCCTGTTAAGGATTTAATTCTATCAGATAAGTTCTCTGTCTCCTCGGTTACTGATTCAACGATACTCAGGCCTAGATCATCAAATGAGTCGTCATATTCGTCTTCATATTCAAGCTCTGCTGCAAGGACGGCTGCCCTTACAGCATCTTTAGCTGTTCTTGAGTCAAGAATGGTGGAATTAGGAACTTCATCATTAGGCTTTCTTGTGTATCGCCCGTACGAGGATGAAAGAGAGGAAGATGGAGGGCCATCATCATCTTTCCCCTGCCTACTAGGACCCGTAGCGGTAGATGGCAAGGTACCTTGAGGTGCAGAATCTAGTAATAAACCTTTCCCTTTATCACTGCGGCTGGATGTCCGTTTTCGTGATGGAACCTGCTCTAGTGAAGTATCTAAAGACAAAAGATCTTCATGAAGTGTTCCCTCTAGGATCCTCTGAATCACTTCCTCGGGATTCTGGTTATAGACTTCAAGACAAGCTGATAGAAAACCTCTCCCATAATCTGGGAAGAGGTCCTTAATTTGACTAATCTTAGACTCAGCTATTACAGTCTCCTCATCCATCTGTACTTTTTCATTCAGTGAAGAGATGGGGATCACAGATCCCGACTCCCAGGACTTTATATGAGTTGGTGCTGCAATACGAGATATATATCGATATTGTTCCTCATCCATAAAGAGCCATCCTGCAAACAAAATGCAAAAAGAAAAAGAATGAGATGTGAGACCGGCTGGTTGGACCAGCAAAACTGGAACAGACCTTGGCCGATTCAGTTTCATAATTAGATTAGTTGTTCAAGGAAACTGGATTAAACCGACTAAGCAGGACAGAATTTCCATGACCTCTAAGAACCACACATATTGAAACAAGCCAGACCAGTTTTGTCATTATCGCAAATGATTATAGCACACTCATTATCAAATCCCTTCCTTGTTTATTATGTTTAAATGAGTAGGTAAATTATGTCCTTTACATGACTCTGGAAAGGCATATATTCCACTGGTGAGGAGGCAATAAATTCTTATTAGCAAAGCATGCAGTAGGCAAGGCTATTCGACCGAAAGTTCTTATTTAGGTTAGTTTATATATATATATATATATAATTTGTCTTCCAAAATTTCATCATTGCATTTACGAGTTCAATATTCAATTGTGTTAAATATTGCCAGGTGATATTTTAAAAAGACAAATATACTTAATTCTTTCCCTGAAGATAAGTTGAACTGATCATCTAGAGAATGGAACAAATCCAAAACTGAAAAATAAAGCTCTGTGCTCTTTTTCTCAGTAACACTAAGGAAAAGCAGCATAAATAGGATCAAAACTCAGATAATATGTTAGAAAATCATCCCAAAGTAGCATTAAGTGACAAATATCACAACACCAACAAATGAGTGAGAAAGCATTTACCATTGCTGCGAAGGTCGTCAACACGGCTCAAAATCTTGAACTCTGTCTCGAGTTTCTGAAGAAATGTTCCATTTCCATGATTTTCTGAAAATTTATAAGAAATTTCCTGATTAATCTCTTTGAACGTCTGAACTAGAATATCTCCCCTTATGACAGGATCCTCAACTCTGGCTGGAAACATCTTTGAAGCAGTTTGAAACCCATCTTCTATTAACTTATCATTCAAATAGCAAAAGTCGAGCAATTTCCAACCAAACTTGACTATTCTCGCTGACAACATTCTTAGACTGAGAAGTGTTTCAGTGAGCAGGCTGTTCGATGACCCATCAGCAATGGTACTAGAAACAATTGCAAGACCTTTCTGCAAAGATGGCAGCAAAGAATCATGCAGTCTTCCCAAAGTTCTGAGAATATCTTCATTCCCATAACTGCGCAGAAGATGGATTCAATAAAAGTGACTAGATTCAGAAACAACAAAGATCTCAATCAGAAGTAATAAAACAGATATAAGTAGCTCACTTCATCTCAAATGAAAGAGACAAGTAAAAACTTGCAGGTCTATATGCATCAGCAAATGCATCTAGTGTCACAACCGCATCATTTATAAAGTCCATCACCTGAAGATGAACCAAATGTTTAAAAAAAACCAGCATATGCTATATGAAAGAAAAAGTGAACACAGACTTATTAGAACTAAATAGGAATGACTTGCCTCCAAAAAATCTTTATGCAAATGACCAGATCCATGAGTTTCATGCCCTCGAGATGAAACCAGTACCTACAAACCATATTAGTTACACAATGTTTGTTTGCTTTGCCATTGTAACTGAACCAACCAAACAAAATGCTCAGAACTAGTTGAATAAAATCATCAGCTCCAAGTTTTAGCTCTGGATTCAGAAGCCATAGAAAATGCATTTCTAACTCCCAAAATTTCAGTTGAACTTCCCTCGACCAGCAAGCAATATTTCCTTAGCTGGTTGCAACAGACTACTAGAATTACAGTGTTCTAATCTCTTCGTAAAAATTCTCCTGGTGATTTTCTTAAAAAATATACAGTCTGGCAGGACTTAAAAGTACATGGGTAAATCTTTCCAAAATATATATTTACGACATTAGAAGCAGGTACATCTCATGTCTTTAAAAAAAAGTTTATAAGACTGAGAAGAAAACCTCTAAAGAGGAGCTGCAGCGTTCATGCATAGTATGCACTATATTTAGGAAATGGGAGACCACTGCTTCAATTTTATCAAGGAGATTTGGCTGGGCTCTTATACCATTTATGACCTGGAAAGAGAATACCAATAAGGAAAAAAAAAATCCACTTCTACTATACGAAGCAGAGCAAATATTCATGATGAGTACATCTACTTGCATAAGAATATAAGTTTCAACCGGCAACAATGAAATAATAAATGTAAATACTAAGGCAAAATCCACATCATGGCAGTAGACACTATTGTATGACATAGACAAAACCTGGTCTGGTCTATCAGAAATTATAAAAAAAATTACAATGATAAAATGTGAGCCAGATCCATAGTATATTATAAGAGGAAAATAAGCATTGCACAGAACAATACTTCAAGAATGTAAATATCATAATAATTAACATTAATAAAATATAATTAAACAGTTATAAACAATTGGCCATGGTCGCTTGAATGGATTGAAATTTCTTTCCAGACAACTGTTGCGAAAATACTAAAAAGTAACATAGAATGATTTCATTAATTGACTTTAATTTGACTGATGAATATCTAATGAAAAACATTTACAAACTATGTAGAAGATTAGTAATACAGAAGTGAAAATCTAGCAAATGTGTCACTTTCCTCATTCACTTGCATGTTGTGTTTGTCAATGTTCCAACATTCATTTATCCATCGACAAAATTTTTCCATAGAGAATATTTCCAGATAAATTAACAAAGAAAAGCAAAATAAAAGCATCTCAACAACTTAAAAGACTAATAGTATGCATCAAAAATTGACACAAAATCATGACAGACTTCTTAATAATACATTTATAGAAACCAGGATCTTATTCTAGTACAAAGGTTTGTCCATGTGACCATACCAAAAGGAGATAAAATAAACAGAATTAAAATATATGCCAAAGGAAAATACCAATGACTTGGTTAACTCTTCATTATCATGTCCATAGAGAGCACAAATATCCAATAATTTTGGCAAATCCAGCAGATTCTTTTCCTGCAAGAGGGCTATACGAGAACAAAGTGAATAAAAGCCACTGTTTAAATTATTTCCAAGATCATACTATCAAAGAAAAGGGTAATGACACCTGTATGATCCTTCATACTGAGGCAATCATTTGGACACGCCCCAGGATCCTTGTTGGAAGACCTGTAATAAGATCATCATCAAGTACTAATCTGAAAAATATGGCACTAGATCATCCACAACTACAAGCCTAAATGAGATGACACCTTATTGGTAATGGTCTAAGTATCAAAAATCAGTAACATATATAAGATTTTTCTGTGAAAAGTTTTTGGCGGATTCGGAATTAAAACCAACTACAAAAGGCTAACAAATCATCAATGACGGGCTTACATTCGATAGAGGATCATAAAAACACGTCGACATAGCTCAAGCTCCCCGACGATGACCCCAGCAACAACTCCCCTCGATCCCCGATGTGGGAAATCATACCATCTGTTTCTGAACTGCAGGTAACTATCCAAGAACTCAATCAAAGCATCATTCTTCGCCACTGAAAAATCAATTGCCAAATGAGAATCGAATTGTTGGATCAACAGTCAAGAAGGGGTTTAATTGCAAGATCATGAATCGACTATTTTGTCCGAGAAAAAGGGCGTAGGGTTCCAGGGATTAAGATCTCTCGACCTTCTCTCCAGAAATCCCTAGGGCTCATCTGAAGGATCTCGGATAGCTCATCGTTGAGGAGGTCGACGACGGCCTGCGACTCGACAGCATCCAGGCCGCCGGCGTCAGCGCCGAGGCCGGAGGCCACGGCCTCGTCGTGGGGCAAGTAGGTGACGAAGTTCCCTCCATCGCGGCGCTTCTCCCTCGATCCAGAGGGGGACGCCGCGACGGCGGAGTGGTTCCTCAGAGCGGTGGTGAGGGGCCGGAGAGGATTGCTGCGATTGGAGCTCGAGGGATTTGCCGAGGAAGAGGTGGATGAGGAAGAGTTATCGTTCTTGGGGACGAACTTTTTCTGGTAGCGGCTGGGTCCTTTCGATCCGTGGAACCGCTGCGTCGGGGCGGAAGACATTGCTTCGTTTGCTTCGCGAGCGCTTCAGAGAGAAGGGGGATCGTTTGTCGAGCTCGGCAACGGCAAAGGAAGCCAGTCGTCGAGTACGTGTGGTGAGTATTAATTGATTAGGGTTGCACGCGTGCTTCGATCGGAGTTTACCGGGTCAGGTCGCACCCGATTGAGAGACACTTTGTTCTTGAACCACGACTCATGTGACTAACGGGTCGGATCGAGTCGATTGGATCAAGAACGAAACAGAATTTGTTGATCCGAACCCGAGTCATATGATTAATGGGTTGAATCGAGTCATATAAGTATTGGGAGGTATCATATGTAAATTTTTCACCAAATAACTATTAAATATTTCTTAAAAATTAGGCAAGTGAAATTTACCAACAAAACATTAGGCTTAAAATATGACATATGATTGATGTTTATTATAGAATCGATGTTCTAACTCATTAAATCACAAAACAAATTAGAATAATTATAATAGAGAATATTTTAAATCATGAATCATTCGGATAATCTCTCTAATATGAGAGACTTTGGGTGTCATACATATGGATTCCTCCATATATAATTTATTTTTTTTTTCTTTCCTTAACATATTGAACCTCACATTAGATCATTCATATCCTTATCCTTATTTTATTTATTCTCTATAAAGATTGAAGGGATCTCATAAATATTTTATTATAGGTATAACTATAAGTTTCGGAATATTTATAAACAAAACTCTATACTATAAATAGGGATTCAATCTCCATGTAAAATTGAAGTCTTTTTTTTCTCTCTCTCTCTTCTAGCCTCTTACACTTATATTAGGGCTATTCAAATCCTTAGTTCCATTTTGACTATTTACTTATTTAATGTCAGAAGATATTCATCAGATATATCTTAGTATCAACCTTCCTCTTTAGGGTATACACAAGCTATATAAACACAAGCATAAATGCAAACGATTTCTAACTCAAGTTGAGTGAAGCCTCGTTGGTGATCAATTTCAACCTTATTAGAAAACAACATATAATAGCTAGATATATATTTATTAAATATAATAACATACACTATTAAAAAAATGATCGTGTTATCAACAATTTAAAAATCTTAAGCTAGTTTATAAGAATATGGCATGTTGATTTATGCTCTTTAGCACGAGTAAACTAATTTTGATATATGAAAATTGAATTAACTTTGAATGATATATATATATATATATATATATATATATTAACACAAAATATATATATCAAAGTTCGAAGTCACATGTTCTTTGAAAGAGTTATTATTGATCAATTTAAGTTTGAGCCACACAAGGATAATAATTAAAAATATACATTAACAAAATATATTTTTTGTTGATATTTTTATATACAAAGTCATAGTGATATAAGTTTTAGGATATTTTTTAAAAAAAACCATAATTTTCCACTATTTTTTATAAATATTATTTTTTTATTTTATTCTTGCATAATGTTCCTTCCTAATCATATTTATCATTTTACGCATGGTATTCGTCTCACTATGGTCGTCTTTTGTCTTATTGTCTATTGTTTTTGTCTTGCCACCTTCGCGACACAACTTCCTCATCTCTCATTGTTCAAAAGCTGATTTTTGGGGACCTCATTATCCATGATAATTTTGTTCCCCATTCCAATAGAATCGTCAGTACGAGGATCACAAATGTCAACGATTTCTCATCGCTCTTGCGTATAACTCAAAGTTGCTATGACTACAAAAACTGAAGAAGATGATATGATAGCCATGAGATGAGAGGGTCCATGACGAATGACATCGTCGAGGGGGGGGAGGGGTGTGATTACTATGTGAGAATAAAGCAAAATAAAAATACTATGTAGGAGAGAGAGAAAACTTGAAATTTTTTTAGAATTTAATTTTCACCAATCCAATCAATTATAAAAATATAAATTAAAATATATTTCATCTACATTTTAATAACAAAAAAAAGACAAACTCCATCATCACTTGTTTTACGAAAAGCCCAAATCTAATCGTTTGATGGGGCGTCAAATTTATTGGACGGCTTGGATTGCATTTGCGTGCTCTCGCTCTCCGTTCAAATCCTGTTCTAAACCTCAACAAAATCGCGTCGAAGCACGCGAGTGGCACTGTGGTAGCTCCCGAAGCAAGTGAATGAGAGGACATGTCTCCTCTCTCTCCCTCGATCTCGCCCCTGTCGCGAACCATTACGCCGCCGTTCTCCACCGCCTCGCCACCGCTCCGGCCCCTTTCCTCCGCCGCCTCCGTGCCGTCCACGCCCACATCCTCGCCTCCGGCTTCAAGCCCCGCGCTCACATCCTCAACCGCCTCATCGACCTCTACTCCAAGTCCGGCGACCTCCCCTCCGCCCGCCGCCTCTTCGATGCTACCACCGCCCGGCGTCACGATTCCGTCGCTGCTACTTCTCTCATCACCGCATACTCCGCTGGCGGCCACCTCGATGCCGCCCGCCAGATCTTCGATCACACTCCTCTCGCATCCCGCGACACCGTCTTCTACAATGCCGTGATCTCCAGCTACTCCCGCGCCTCCGATGGCCCTGCTGCCGTGGCAGTGTTCCGCGACATGATGGACGATCGAGTCCCTCGTGATAGCTATACATTCACGGGCGTTCTCAGTGCCGCCGCCGCTATACTTCCTCTGGAGCTCGCGCAGTGCCAGCAACTCCATTGTTCGGTGGTTAAGTCCGGAACTGAAAATTCTGTCTCCGTATCGAATGCTCTCATTGCGCTGTACGCGAAGTGTGAGGCTCAAGAAGCAGCGGTGCATGCCCGGGAGGTGTTTGATCTGATGCCGGAAAGAGATGAGCTGACTTGGACCACAGTGGTGGTTGGCTACGTTAGGAGAGGTGACATCGGTGAGTCTCGTCGAGTCTTTGATGAGATGGAAGGAAGATTTGATGTGGTTTGGAATGCGATGATTTCAGGTTATGTTCATCATGGACTTTTCTCAGAAGCTCTCGAGATGTTTAGACAGATGCATTGTCTTGGTATTCCTCTTGATGAGTTTACCTACACTAGCGTGCTCAGTGCATGTGCAAATGGAGAACTGTTTAACCATGGTAAGGCTGTTCATGCCCACATCATTCGGGTGGCACCAGATTTTGATCCAGAGACAGCATTGCCTGTTGAGAATGTGTTAGTCACTTTGTACTCCAAAGATGGAAATGTTGATGTTGCAAGAAGAATCTTCAATGACATCCGGAGGAAGGATGTTGTCTCCTGGAATGCCATGTTGACGGGGTATCTAAATAGTGGGAAAATTCATGATGCCATTGATATTTTCAGGGACATGCCACAGAAGAATCAGTTGACATGGATGGTTATGATCTCAGGCTTCTTGCATAATGGGCTTGCAGAGGAAGGTCTGAAGCTTTTCAATCAAATGAGGGTGGAGGGTGTCAAACCATGTGATTATGCATACGCAGGAACAATTGCTGCTTGTGGTGAGCTAGGGGCATTGGAGCATGGAAGGCAGCTCCATGCTCAGCTTATCCAATTAGGTTACGAGTCAAGCAACTCAGCAGGCAATGCGCTTTTGACAATGTACGCAAAATGCGGTTCTGTGGAGGCAGCACATCTAACATTCCTTATGATGCCCAATGTGGACTCTGTATCTTGGAATGCCATGATAGCAGCCCTCGGACAGCATGGGCATGGAATAGAAGCAATTGATCTCTTTGACAAGATGATCAAGGATGGGATCAGTCCAGACAGGATCTCTTTCCTTACAGTCCTGTCAGCCTGCAGTCATTCTGGTTTAGTTGATGAAGGCTTCCAATACTTTGAGTCAATGGAGCGTGATCATGGTATTAGCCCAGGGGAAGATCATTATGCCAGGTTGATTGATTTGCTTGGTCGAGCTGGTCGAATTGATGAAGCTTGGAATGTCATCAGATCATTGCCGTTTGCACCTGGTCCATCCATTTGGGAAGCTGTTCTCTCTGGTTGTCGAATTCATGGGGATATGACTCTAGGAATATATGCAGCAGAGCAGCTTTTCAAGATGATTCCACAACATGATGGAACATATATCCTCTTGTCCCATATTTATGCAGCTGTTGGCCAGTGGGCAGGTGTGGCAAAGGTAAGGAAACTGATGAAGGATCGAGGTGTGAAGAAGGAACCTGGGTGCAGCTGGATTGAAGTGGCCAATAAGGTTCATGTGTTCCTGGTCAATGATACAATGCATCCTGATGTTCAAGAAATATACAAATTCCTCGAGATACTTGGTGTTAAGATGCGAAAGCTGGGTTATGTACCTGATACCAAGTTTGTGTTGCATGACGTCGAGTCTGGGCAAAAGGAATACGTCTTGTCTACTCATAGTGAGAAATTAGCTGTTGCATTTGGCCTTCTAAAGTTGCCAGCTGGTGCTCCAGTTAGAGTTCTGAAGAACTTAAGAATCTGTGGAGATTGCCATTCAGCAATCATGTTCATGTCAATGGCAGTTGATAGAGAGATTATTGTCAGAGATGGTAAGCGCTTTCACCATTTTAAGGATGGGCAGTGCTCTTGCGGGAACTATTGGTGAATTGTAATTGTTTCTTAATGATGAGCTTTCTCTCTATTATGCTTCCCCTCCAAGCAGTGGAACCTGTTCGTGTTTGATCTCAACCACATACATATATCATGCAGTTGATGATTTCTAAACGTAAGTTCTTTGATCCGTGATGTAACTACAGAAAAATATTTATACACCTGAAACATGTGACTTATTTCTATTAATTTTTAGAATGTAAATTGTTAATGCAGGCTCTTGTTGATCATGGAGGAATTTTATGATCAGTACAGATACTTTTCTCAAAACTGAATAGTCTGTAGTTGACTGTTCTTCGAGAGGACCATTCCATCTGGAAAGTGCTACCAGCTTAATCATGTTCCACATTCACATTAGGTATGGCATCGTTGTATACTGTAAAGTTCTTTGTTGCTGATAAAATTGCCTTTCGGATCAGGAATTGATTTTGTTAGTGGCTGGTCTGAAGGATATTTATTCACCCGAAACACATGACTTATTTCTATTAATTTTTATAGTGTAAATTTTTAATGCAGGCTCTCGTTGCGTTGGTCATGGAGGATTTTTCTTATCGCCGCAGATTTCTTTTCTCAAAACTCGAGGTGGTAGCAGCTTAATCATGTTCCACATTGACATGGGTGCCATATGTATCATTCATTGTATACTTTAAAAGTTCTTTATTGCTGATAAAATTGGATTATCAGATTAGTGACTTGTTTAGGATCTCAAATGATTATTTATTTATAACAAATTTTTTCCCTCAATTGTAGCATCTATTCTTCTATATATCTAGAGAATTTTGTGATGTCCTAATTGGTGTAAGGTATTAAGTTGTACGTAACGCATGATTTTCAGGATCTTGCTATCAACAATTAAAATTTATGGTTGATATTTTTCGAGAAAAAAGGTTTTTAATCTAAATTCATTGCACTCATCTGAATGAAGCAATTCATTACGCAGGATGAAAAGAGACAATATATGCACAAGGTATCTCCCAAGAGTTGGTACCATAAGATAAATCGATCATGTGTGTTTTAATTGGTAGATTTTTATCGTATTATCTTTTGTCGAGATATTTGGATTGGTTAGTGTATTATTATACAAGTGATAAATTGCATATTCAAATTCACATGTGAGCATGTACGTCATTTGATATAATAATTGTTTAAATTTTTTAAAAAATATTATATCCTTGATATAATAATTGTTTAAATTTTTAAAAAAATATTATATCCTAATTAATATATATTTCGTGTATAGTAAAAATGAATATTTATAGTTTCTCATACTTCAGATATATCAAATATTTTAAAAATAAGTAGTAAATATCTTATGCATAGTGGATATTTTGTACATGATTAGTCAAACTTTTTAATAATATTTTAAGTATTAATCTGATGATGATATATCAAAATTTCTTATTAAAAAGTAAAGATTCAAAAATTTAATTATTGAAAGTGTCTTCTAGCCTAGTTGATAGAGACTTTGATAATATATCGTAAGATCCTAAGCCCGAATCTCATCTTTACCGCTTATTTTTTATAAAAAAAATTATATACACTTTGTAGAAGATTTTGTAAATAATTAAGAAATTTTCTACACATAATTAACAAAAAGGAGTAATCAGGCCATGCGATCTGAATTGGACGGTTGCGATCTCCGAATTTTTTCTTTTTATTTCCACGATATATAAATTCTGACTCGGCTATTTATCATGGTCTCACGATCATAATCGAACGGTCCTGATTTCTCCTTTTTTCCCCAGATCCCGAAACGGACTCACTCGTCTCACTCCGCAGTCCGGGTTTCAATTTACTTATATCGACTATTAATTAATTCCATTCTCCTGGCCCTCGGCGTCTTTCAGCTCGTCGTTCCTTCGATCCCCAGATCTCTTCCCCTCCGGGCTTCATCTTGTCCTTGTCGAATCATTCTAATCTCAAGCTTTGCTCCCATCGATTTTTAGCTCCGTCTCTCGCCGCTCCTCCCGGGATCGTCGATTGATGCGATGGTCGTCTGCAAATGCCGCAAGGTAGCCCCGATCCAATACCATTAGTCATCTCGTTGCCCTCGCTCGACATCAGGATGTGGTAGTTTTCGTTTCACGCCCTTCCTTTTCGATCCTTCATTCGGGTTACAATCGGATTTGGAACTTTGGAGAGCTAGGCGATTCGAGATTTGAAGTACCCTTTGCGAATCATTGGAGATAGCGCAGTTTTCTGGCTGAAATCGTTAAGTTGTAGGGATGGATCTTATGAAGCATTCGTTCGATAACTTCTTTTAACTGGATTTGTTTCAACTGTATCTTCTTAACCTCTGAAAGTTTTTCTAATGGTAGGACATCTATTTTTGGGTTAGGTTTTGTTGGTTTTATCATGATTCAGAGAAGATATTGGTTTCCGTTGATTGTTCGGTTCCTTTCAGTAAAGAGTGTCCCGTTTGTTTGCTAATGCTAAAGTTATCACGCATTTGATATTTTGGGTTGTGTTTTTTTCTTGAAACTAATGGAGGATTCGGTTGCAGGCAACCAGGCTTTATTGCTTTGTCCACAAGGTTCCCATTTGTGGAGACTGCATATGTTTCCCAGAACATCAGATCTGCGTGGTAATCATCTCAACCTATTATTCTGTGCCTGGACATTTTTAAGTATGTCACTACCTTACGTATAGTAACTAGGGTTGTAAACCTGCCAAATACAACTCTTTTGATTTATTATGAAATCCTATTTAATGTAGTGTTAATAGTTAATTTTGGAAGATTGTTTTCTTGCACTTGTGACCAGAATTGTGGGTTAGTCAGCTCATTTACAACGACTAGGATGTCAAATAACATCCTAAAAGCTCCATTAAGGTTTGCAAGTCAGTGACATGGAATATCCTTTTATTTTCTCCAATAATTGGAGTTTATACATGTGATCTTTCTCATGGACAAATTTTGTGAACTACGTCTCATTGCATTAAGGATTAACAATCGATTAGCTCTGTTATTTTTTGTGCTAGCCCATCTCACGGGCAAATTTCCTTGGTGGCTGTTCTACATCGAGATCTATTCATGGACAAATTTTGTGAACTACGTCTCATTACATTAAGGATTAACAATCGATTAGCTCTGTTTTTTTTTGTGCTAGCCGGGCAAATTTCCTTGGTGGCTATTCTACATTGAGATCTACGTATGGTGAAAAATGAAGTAAAGAGCAATAAGCATAACAAATGGCATCTAGAACATAATAAATGAGGTGGGAAAACTAATATGTTGTATCCAAAGCTTTAGGTAAGTTGAAAGAGCAAAAAAGTCTGGAAACAGCACATGAACATTTAATCTTGTTGCATGGTAGGTATTCATGGTGTTTACAACTTATGTTATTTCAGCCAGTACTAAAGTAACCTCTGCAGTAATGGTCTTAAATACAGCAGCATATGGAATGTGCTGTATATTGGTATAATAATACTATGATACTACTGTATTAAACTATAATTCTACCAGAGCACTGAGGCATATTGCACCAGCTTGTACATTCTATCGGATAAAATTCCTATATATCAATTTCTTCACCAAGTTTATGCTTATCAATTTCTTGATTCAGAGTCTTTAAATAATTATTACCATTAAGAGTTCTCATGATGCAACTTCTTCTAAATGTTTCTCTACGTTTAAGAAGCTGCATACAAGGTTTCAAATATTGGTTGATGCTTGATCAGGGAAATTCATGATAATATCACTCTATCAGAATATACTTTTCCTGAACCAATATCAGGGATCTGTGCTGATTTGGAACTTCGGTCTGATCTAGACGTGAAGACCTCTAACTTAGGACAAATGTAAATACCTACATTTAGATGAGTGAACCTTTGCTGTATATGATATGCAGATATTGTTCATTAGTTATTAGCTATTGGTTGAAAGTCATGTTCCATGGATATATTATTCACAGGCTTTAGATTTTGTTAGAATTTCAGGATTTTATCTAATTTCCTTACTATGATTTTATAACATATATATCTTAACTTTTTCTTAGAATGCTATTCCATCCATTTAAAATTGAACCTGATGCTGACAAATTGATTGAATAAAACTATCTTTTTACTGTTCTCATGGTTTTTCCAAAGGATATTGAAAAATTTCTCAGACCATTTTGTCAATGAACTTCCTCAGATTTATAATACCATCTCAATCAATGAATATTCTTTCACCAATCCATTTCACTGTTTCTGTGGATCTTTTTAAAGGATATTAAAAAGATTGTTTTGCCATTTTACCGAAGAACTTTTTCAGATTTTTGTTTGTATGTCAATGAATGATTACTCAAGTACAAAATTTTAATTTATTAACCCTTATACTATACTTCCTCCTGATGCATTCTGTTTAGTTTGACACATGTTCAGCTAAATACATTTTCTATGTCTGGGCCCTCTTTTCATCATAATCTGTAAATACATATACTTTCATAGTATCCTATACCCTTAAGTAGCCAAGAAATATGTTGCTTGCTGAACACCTTGCATCTCTCTGGTTACATTTGTCCAACCTACTGCCACATATTACTTCGTTGGTCCGTGATGCCATTACTCTGTACAGTATGCAAATATATAAGTTGTTCATTATGTTGTATATTTTCAGTGGCCCGACTTCTATTTCATCGTGATACAAGATTCATTCCATGTGCTCCAACTTGTTGTTGGTAAGCTTAATAAGTCAGTGATGAAAATGACCACTACTACTACAAACAAAAGTTAAATTTGAGTGTTTTTTAGTTTCTCAATTTTTTGTCTTGCACGTATCATATTGCATTTTTTCAGCTTCATCCTACTATGTTTACCTAAAGTGATTTAAGTGGGGTGTCCATCTGAAGCACAGACACGGTGATTTGGGTGACGTACCTGTGTCTGACATGGATTCATCTCTGGCACGACTTGACACATGTCTTTTTTATTTGTTTAATTCGTTGGATATGTCGTTTGCATGTCGGACTCGGTGGTCACCTGCGGAGGCTTTAGGGAACCTTCGAGTCCAACTTGGTGGTCGCATGCGAAGGCATCGAGAACCTCAAGAATCCTTCTTCCTCACGGATTCAGGGAGGATTTCGACATTAAATACCACTTGTCTCGAGTGAACCCTAGCACATCATAGGTTTTCCTTCTTCCTCATCGGCTTAGCTTCCCTTCGTTGTCATCGTGCACTGTCGGACCATTCGTCCCGAGTGCCTCTCTGTAGAGTTGCGTGTTGCCTTCGCGTGCCAGCACTGTCGGACCATTCGTCCCGAGTGCCTCTTTTTGCCTTCGCGTGCCGTGGGACCATCTGCCCCAAGCGCCCCTTTGTAGAGGCGAAGTTGCGCGCTATCGTCGGACCATTTGCCCCGAGCACCCCTTTGCAAAGGCAAAGTTGTGTGCTGCCTTCGCGCACCGTCAGACCATATGCCCTGAGCACCCCTCAATAGAGGCGGAATCACATATTGAAGTTGCCCCTCTGTAGAGCTTCTTCCTCAGCCATGTGGTGTCGCAAGCCGAAGGTATATCGTATAGGCATATACCGTTTACTAATGTTTAGCTTTTTTTTTGCTGCTAAAACCATTATTAACATATTATTATTATGTTTATTATTTTTGTTTTTTTAATCTGAGTTTTTTTATTGCTTCTGATTAAATTGTTAACATATTATTAACCTATTTATTTATTTTTTAATCTGAGTTTTTTACTGCTTCTGAATCCCTGATTAAATTGCTATAATAATTCGAATAAACTATAAATTGAATAAACTGTAATTGTTATAATAATTTGAATAAATTATAAAATATAATAATTTGAGTAATATATAAAACTCATGTAAATCAAATATTATATATATGTGTGTGTGTGTATTAAAAAATACGTGTCCTCGCTGTGTCCGTATCCCAATTTTTTTTTTAAATGACGTGTCACCATGTCCTTGTGGTGTTGTCTTCATGTCTCGTGTCCGTGTCTATGCTTCTTAGATGTCCATCTATCGATGTACCTAGAGTGAGTAAAACTAGAAGGGATTTTTTCTGAAAATCCTACCTGCCTGCTTATACTTAGTTTTCATGGATTATTCTGCTTTTTTTAAATTCAAATTGAATGTCTTTCATTTGCAGTCTTTCCCCAAGAAAATCAATTCTGATAGGTATTGATGATTTAGTTAGCTTATGTGGACTCCAATTCCTAGGCATGATACTTTGCCAATTTTTGAGGAAGACAATTTATACTGCAAAAATCTAAGTAGGAAAATTATTGTATGTTTCCACATGATATTGTGCCTTTCCTTAATAACATAAATCAGCATGTTCGTATGCTATAAATATGCTATTGAAATGTTCACAACAAGTACTAGATATATAGTTGATACAATATATATGAGAAATTTTTTTTACTGAGGAAAGATTACTCTTGTTTTCTTAATCTTTAGGTAAAAAAATACTCTGATTGGGTAGTTGATGGGGAGTATGACTGGCCACCAACGTGCTGTTTGTGCAATGCTTCATTGGAAGCCGGGAGTGATCAAACTACTCGATTGGGTTGCTTGCGTATGTTAACTTTTCACTTTACATCTATACTTGTATTTCTTAAAGATCTGAGTTGCTTATTTCACAATATGTTAATTTCTGTTTTTTTCTGATTTCAGATCTTATGCACACTCATTGCTTGGTCTCACATATCAAAAGCTTCCCACCTCAAACTGCCCCTGCAGGATATGTTTGTCCTGCATGTTCTTCCCCTGTAAGTTATACCACCAAATCCTTACATTTTGTTGGTTGCAGAACAGAATTCAGTTGGCAAGTGATGGGTTAAGACAATATTTTTTACCCCTCAAAAGACAAGACTTGAATGAATGCATATGATTTAATCTGTTCATCTGTAGTGTGCGCAATAGTCTTAGTAATGTTTTAAGTATTAGTTTGAACTACAGTTTCAGCCAAATATTTGGAGTTCTATTTTCAACATTGTAGTGGTTTTAGTTTTTTAGCAGTTCCAAATTGAATTTTGGTAGTTTTGATTTTTTGAATTTTGTTAAACAAGTGAGGAAAAAAAATAAAAATCATAAAGAGATCAAAATAATTAAAACTATCTGGAGAAGAAAGGACATAGAATAGTATGAAGAAGCATTGTTTTAACACTGTATTTTACTGTTTCCTGATTTAGATTGAAAGTACTGGAAATTTTTAAAGTTGCATGATGGTCTTGTTTGAGTTCAAGCATCCTTAATAATCTTTTTAGGAAATTGTAGTAGTACAAAATCTGAAAGTTTGAGCAAACTCAAGGAATTAGTCTATTAATTCTTTTAACTTTTTTAGACATCGGAACCTTGTAACTTATTTAGTTTTATATGCATTTAAAAACTATAACTGCCGAAAGTTGTTCATAGTTGCCTTTTCTCAATTACAAACAATATTGACCGGAAAAACTTTAAAGCTGTATTTTAGTTTGCGGTTAGATAACCAAGATAAAGAAGAATAGGTTAACTAATTTAGTTCCATTCTTTTTGGTTTGGTTGCTGAGTCTGCTAATCAATTAGATTCTCTAGGTTAGCAAAGGAGATGAGAGCGGCTGCTTAAATTTAATCCTCATCGAAGAACCATGATTATGTGCTTAACTCCTTTGACTGAGCTGGTTATTTGACACTCTGAGACAATAGTTTTTGTTGGGGGATGGCAGTCCAATGTATGAAGCTCCTATCATTGCAAAGTCTAGGGATACTTAATGTGTGTAACCTTACCCTTGCAAGCAAAGTTAATTTGTGACTCAAACTCTTGATACCTAGGTTGCTGTGGAGCAACCTCAATGTATGCCTGTTGTATTAGGCCTCTGTTCACCTGGTGACTCTCCTTAATCTTAAATAAACAGTGCCAAGAGTAAAAACTAAAAAATAAATCTAATTGACTACTTTCAACTGAAATTAATTTTGCTTTAAACCACCTGAGTTAAACCAGGAATCAGGTGGCCTAAATGGTTGAAACTCTGGAAATTTTGGCCAATTCTTGTTCTGTTTCCTGGTGTAGATTCAGCCATCTGAAGAAGGCATTGAGCTTTGTTGTGTTTGTGATTGTTCAAGACGACAAAGCCCGCATATCATTGACTATCCACGAACTTAAACAATATAGGTGGTGACATTGATTGGGAAAGGGAAGGACTGGTGAACAAATAATAAAGTGGATCAGGTGAAGTTGATCAGCCAGTTTGGTACTGGGAACCTGGTTTAGATTATGGTTTGTGAATTTGGACTTGCTGGTGGTTTGGATTAGGTCCAGGTAGCTTTATTATCAGAGCTCAAGTGACCCAAGCGAGCCGATGGAAATCAACCATCTGTCTTTTTATGCTATTTCACTTACTCCATTTATTTTATACTTATTTTGGACAACTTTTTCCATTAGTGCTACTACTATATCTGTCTGATGTGTCCATAACTTGCTCCCTTCTAGTTTTCTTTGAAAAAAAACTGTGTTCTCTTGTAAATGTAATCCAACATGTTCAAGCCTTGTTGAAAAGGTTTATTCATTGGTTTGGCTCATACTTCTGCAAAATTTCCATACAGCTCATTGAGAAGATTCCTTTTATTCAAAGCTACCCTAGCTAAAGACAATTTTAGTCTGTGTTTTAATGTTTTTCTTATTTATTACTTGTAAAAGACTGAGAGCCTAATGATGCATTCCGTGACCCATATAATTATTGAGCTTATGAAGTTTTTGCTGAAACCTTTGTTTGACAAGTTACAAAGTTGATTCCTTTCAGCCTTAAGTTATCAAGATCTTTGTTTTTACACTATGATCCTTAGATAATGTCTGTGCTGAAAATCAGTTATGAACTTGTTTCCTCTTAATTAATAACTTGTTACAGATATGGCCCCCTATAAGCATAAAAGATACGGGATCTCATCTCCACTTAAAGCTTAAGGAAGCAATAATCCAGGTAAGCTTGTTTTTTCCTAAATTATGTCTCACTTCCAAATTTCTAACTTTATGTGGTAACATTTTTCCTGTCTAGATACCCAGCTTATCATCCTTTAGTTCCTTGTTATGTCTTTTATTCTATATTAGACTGTTGTCTCAGAGTGATCTTTCAAGCAGGTGGCAAATTTGTCATTTGTCATTCACAATGCACATCTTGTTGAACTCTATTCTGTGTTCTGTCTCATGTGTTGCAGAGTGGCCTGGAGAAAAATGTATTTGGAAATCATCTAGTTTCACTTTCTGCAGAGAACCGTGTTCCTCCTCCTGCTTTTGCTTCTGAACCAATTATGCGTATGTCTTCTGTTGAAGACACAGAAAGAGGTGGAGCAAGTTCAGTTAACTCTGTTAAAGATTCAAAACCCATGCTATCTGTAACAGTCACAGATGATAAGTACTCAGAATTATACTCTACTATTGGAGTGGGCTCTTCTAAGCTTGAACCAGAGATTGTTGAAGTTGATGGTCCTAATGCGTTAGAAAACCAATTTATGCAAGATCAAGAGCCCCATCTTATGAAAAGTGTGAGTCTGTTGAGCCATGACATTTGAGACAATAACTAGCTTTATATATGATATTTGATGTGGTTTTGGATATTGCTATCCTGTGGCTTTTTCCACAAGTTCATCCACAATGTTTATTGTATCTGATTTTTTTGTCCTCTGTTTCATACAGCCTGGTGCTGCTACAAGAAAGCCAACTTACCATGGCAGACAAAATTCTGAAACATCATATTATGCGGATGATGAAGATGGGACAAGCAAAAAGTATACACGACGAGGTAAGATAACACAGCAGACCCTTTCATTTCATGTCTATTCATTTCATTGAAGGTTCTTGGTTGTCTCTGTGCATTTCACTGTTTATTTTTATTATCTGAATACTACTATATGATATTTTTCAATAACTAAATGATCTGAAGTGGCAAGTGCATTCTATTTAATTACATTCATACAACTTCAATTGCATTCTCCTTTCTGCCGATAGATAGCATGGTTTTTCTGCTCTGTTAGCCTCCTTTTTGTGCATGTCAATTTTTCTTTAAGATTTTCCTTTAGCAACCCAAACCAGCAGGAAATTTCAAATTTGTGAATACTTATTAGTGTGTGTATATATTTTCAATTACTTACCACTTTTCCTCTAATTCTCATTTATGTCTTCCTTCATCTATGAATGCAGATATAAAATAGCTACTTTAGCCATCTACTTCACACTTGTATCTTTCCTAGATCTTAAAAACAATATCACTTTTATACCAAATTTAATAAGGGTTATATTTGTCAAGACCTGTGTCTGTTAGGCTAACTGGCCCATTAACTTCGTTTGACCTAAACTACTAGTCAAAAATGTTTAAGTTGAAGTTGATACTAGTACACTTATCAGACTTTTATAAGTCAATTTTAGCCTCGTCCACTTCCGATGTGTGATAATCGGAGTATTATAATTTCCTCCACTCAAGGATTTGGCGTCCTCGTCAAGTCCCAGCATAGCCTACATCAAATCCTAGCATGATGCATATGAGGCATAACGTAGTGATGGCTCTATCCATGGGTAGCCCTTTCCTACTTGAGCCCCGATCAAACCCTAGCATGGTGCATATGAGGCATAACGTAGTGATGGCTCCACGCTGGGACGAGTTCTCTGACTCCATCCATGGGTAGCCCTTTCCTACTCGAGCCCCCTCATCATACCCAAATACTAGGTTGGTTCTGATACCAAATGTCACGGCCCCAGCCTAATAGGCTAATTAGACCATAATCTTTGTTTAACCTAAATCATTGGTCAAAATACTTAAGTTGAAATTGATAGCAGTACACTTATCATCCTTATAAGTCAGTCTTAGTTTTGCCCACTTCTGATGTGGGATAATCGGGGTGTTATAATATCAATCGACCAGGTAACTTACACTATGGTTGGACCTATCTGTCAAGTTAAATGTGAATTCAAGAATAATACAAATTTTAATTGCAGTATCTGAAGTTTTTGTTACTAATTTTAGTCTTTTTATAGCGTGTTACATGCTAATTTCTTAACACATCCAGCTTAATTCTAGTTGGCATTGTTGTCCACATTCAGGTTGAAAGTAGTTGCCTTAGACCACCAATCCAATACTAAGGTTACATAATGGGGTACATGATTTACTTGAACTTCACTAAATAATGTTGGAAATTGAACCATTGCTATGATGCAAGCCCAAAACTCACTAAATATGAGTTTTCCAATCTCTACATTTGTTACCCCTGGATGCATAACAGTAATGGATCTTCATAATGTCCCAACGTTTTTGGATTGCTACATGATGTTTTTCCCTGTTCAGCTACAATATGAAGGAACAAGTGTTGGTTTGTAGATGCACAAATTTGAAGTGACCTTCTAGTACAAAGGAGGTATCACATTAGCAGATTGTTTTAAGTCAGGCATCCCAATACTAGTTGGTTTTTATGGTAAAGTGGATTTGGCTTGGATCAATGTACCAAATGATTTTGATTTCAAATGCAGGTCCTGTACGTCACAAGCTTCTAAGGATGTTGTTGCCTTTCTGGTCAAGTTCATTGCCTACTCTACCAGTGACTGCACCACCACGCAAAGAAGCTAACACAAATGGTCCAGAAGGAAGAATACGTCATCAAGGATCCTCAAGGATGGACCCCAGGAAAATATTACTTATCATGGCAATCATGTAATTTCTCCTACTTCTGTTATCATATATTAAGTTCATTTGACAATTTTGTGGGAACAAAGATCAGAAGGGTTCTGAAATGAAAATTTGCTGTCTCATCAGGTGGTGATGTTCTTTATGATTGAGCAGTTGAATTTGTCCTGAATAATTTGTTGTCTGATTTACCTGTAGTTGCATGCTTGTTAGTTGAACATAAATCTCTATTTCTATGTTTATACATATCCATTCAAAATTCAAGAATTACATGAAAGTGAAGACAAATTTATCTCTCTTGTTGGAATTCTGGTCTGATCAGTTTTGCATTGAATGACTAAGATAACATGTGAGCAGTAGATGTTGAAAAAGAGCAAATCTTCAACTCGTTGGCTTTTCGAAATTTTAGATTTATGCAGGATGTTCTAAGTGCTTAGCATGTTTGTCATAGGCATTTTGTCATTTGTAAAATAAAGTGAAAATGTTGTTTAATGTTTATAATTTTAGCATCATGTATTGAAATAATAGGTTCTTGCATAGTCATGTTTCTCATCACTGATAATGGTAACTGCAAAATAATATTCCAAGCAAACAAGCTTATCGTAAGAACTGTTTTTATGAGCAGGGCATGCATGGCAACAATGGGGATATTGTACTACAGATTGGCACAACGCAGTCTCAGTGTAAGCATAACAGAAGATGAGCCCCAGTAGGTACTGTCTAATCTCTTTGGGTCATGGGTTATGTGATGGTGTTTTTGTAGAATACCAATTTCTTGTCTTTAATGCTGCCCATTCCAGTCCTATGAACTTCTGGAGGCTTAGCAAACATAACGATGCTACAGTGTGTGGTTTAAGTGTTGACTACAGGATATGTTTAAAGAATTAGTTGCTTCTTAAATCATTTTTAACAAAGATTTCTCTGCAGTTCCCTCTTTCATGGATCACGGATATTTATTTAACCGTTGAAGTGTAAATTTTGTTGTATGTTAATGGCCCATTTTCTTGATGGCCTTTGATTGGGCATTTTGATGTAGTCTCATGTCTTGATTGCCACGAAAGCCTGCTGAATGAATGCTATAAATGCTTTCCATGCCATTTGAATCGTCGAGGACATGATCTGAAACTATGTGCAAGTGATCTGATTTTCTCATGTTGTCAAGTAGCAAAGTGCACGAGGTGTGTGATATGATCTCATCGAATTGTCTACTCTATGGCTTAGAACATATCTGATATTTCTGTATTGGTACATTCGTCTACACATTCTTATCGATCCTTGCATCTAGATCCTCTGGCAATCAGCATCACACACCATTATCTCTTGTCTGCTCCATCCCTCTCACACTGTTTTTTTCATGTATTTATTTCGATGTAAATTTCCTCTGCAGTCCACTCCACCTGAATCCAAGTTGAACCTAATCCAACTACAAATGAGTATAATTTAAGCAACCACATATCTCTGTCTGCATGCTTGTGATGTTAACAATGCATGTATATGTGCATCCCTTATGTTGCTTCGCAGGTGTTGGGATCGTGTGCATTTTGAGTATGATGTGTTTGCCGTTTTTTGACAATTGATTTAGAGTTAATAAGAACTTCTTGCTGTACTTTATTTTATGGATGTCAAGGGAGAATTGCCTTCGGAAATGCCAAAAGCATTAGATGAAAGCATGTGTATTCTCAAGACAACATTCTAGTTCATATCTTGTGTCTAAGCAGGCACGCACAAGTGTGCACAAGCATAAAGGGTATTTTTCCTGTATAAACAGTCAGATTCAATGGATAAATTCAGTCCTTTTTTTCCCACTTTGTTCTCTTTCTTTATCCATTTATTCTGAGTTTGTCTGTTTGCTTAAATCAATGTCTGACTAACATCATTGATGATTGTGGATGGTCATGGTTTTGACTCATAATATGGATGCCAGCTCAGGTTTCTTTAAGCTGTAGATCCCTATCAACTCAGTTTTTAACACCCAGTACCAGAAAGGGAAAATAAAGTTAAATGGTTGCTTAGAAACATGCATTTTAAGTAGGGCTTATTGACAGTAATGGAACAGTTCTCTCTCCACCATGATCACTGTTTGAATTTTTGTTTACAGTCTTCCTTGATTAACTCATTTGACTTTCTAGTTGTAACTTATTTTTTGTTTGACTGACACTTGTTTTTCCATCCAATGTATGTGAGAAGTATTGGTTCTCTCTCTCTTCCTGTTTGAGTTGAATTTAGTATCCTAAGGTGTTATTTGCTATTTAGTTTATGGGCAGGAAGTATTATGGTTTGTTTGACTTTAGTTCCTTGTTATTATAGCAAGTGTTAGTTCAATTCCAAACTCATTTGTTTATACAACTCTGAGGGAGAAACCATTGGAACTGGCCAGAAACAATAAAGAATTCTCAAAGTCAGATATTTATCTTACAACTTCTTTATTTGGTTTTTTTCTTGAAATCATGAATTCTCCTACTTGTTTCAAGGACGCAAACTAGAAAATATTAGTTTCATCTCTCTTCCTTGTTTTAAGAGTAATATTTACACTCGTTCTTATTTGAAAACATAGAACACAGGCCGTATGTTTTGTTAAAAGAGGTATCAAAGATTCTGATGCCTAGTAGAAGCTGTTTTATATCTTTTAGATGAAGCTATCAACTTGGCGTGCAGTATTATATTAATATGTGGGCAGGAATCTTCTATGAATATAATGAGGTTTGGGACGTTACAGACTAGTTGCTTTACATGGTTTAAACAGTTGTGGTTATTGCATTTGTTTAGGGTCTTTGTGATCTTTGCTTTTCTTTAAGAGAAAAAAGCCTCTAAGTGTTGGGTTCAGATCTTAAACTCAGTATTGCATTCTTCTTTCTCATCAAGAATGTTATTTTCATGAAGTTTTCTTTTAAAGAGTTACTGATCCTTCTGTAGATTATACTGCAATTCATACGCACCACACTTATAGTTATCTTGATTCAATATGATACATACCAATAGATTCTACACATTGGTCCAAATGTAAAATTTTTTGACCTTTTGGCTATAGTTTAATATAGTTCTTCTTGGTATATGTATTGTTGCTGTGAATGATATGAACAGTCTACACCATAATAATTATTATATTAATGTATTTTGGTTGATGAACATATTAATAAAGGTAATAGTTGAGCTTGCATGATATTTTTTCTCCATTATCGGGCTCTCCAAAAATATTAGTCAAGTGTTCAGAACTATATATACATTGAAAAATGGTACATGTTGAGACATATAGGAATATGAATTCACAGATTCTTCCTGTTGAATCAGAACTATATATACATTGAAAAATGGTACACAGATTCTTCCTGTTGAGATCCAGATGTAGATGTGAATTATTTACCTCAGTTGCTGAAACTGACAGTCTTCGTAGATCATTAATGCCTGGATAGATAAATAGTATTCATGAAGCTCATTTATTTACCTCAGTTGCTGAAACTGACAGTCTACGAAGATCATTAATGCCTGGATAGATAACCTATTCCTAGATCTGCCTGTCATGATTAAACGTTGCTGTGTCTCAATTTAAGTTGTTGGCCTTTTAAGTATAATTAGCTTCTTCATGTTAGATATTGTAATTGATGCTTAGATTTTGTTGATTTTTTTATTTATATCACCTAGCTAGTATGTCTTGCATTAATTCTTTTTTAAAAAAATTATGTAGACATCAGTTATCATTGTATTTGGATTTTAGAAATTTAGACCAAATAGTATCGATGTATCATAGTATCAGTGGGCAGAAGGATGCAATGTTAATATAACAACAATAACATGGATCTTTTATCATCATATCACATAATCATTATGATCTTAAATTTAGACCAAATAGTATCGATGTATCATATTATCAGTGCACACAAGGATGCAATATTAATATAACTAACAATAACAATAAAGTCGGAAGTCCTAATTATTTAGGATCAATTATATGGATCTTTTATCATAATTGAGATTTATAAAGAATCATATGTTTAGTTAAATTTAGTATCACATAATCACTACAATGAATAGAGTTAGGCTAACATATGGCCGACTTTTAAGACTGCAATTTTCTACAATTTTCTCATTTTTGCATTATCTTTCTAACATTAATTGTCATAAACAATTTGGTTGGATCTTTTGTTCTCCAAAGTACATCCGAATATTTCCAGTTCTATGCCATGTTCAGTCAATTCCCATACCATCATCCTTGCTTGCATTTGTTATCTCATTGTTGGTTTATATGATGTTACCCAGACATGTTCCATTAGTGGGCTTATTTCAGTGGTTTCTTTGTCATGACTATGAATTTTGGCTTTCATTTTCGTGTTTTAGTGCTTCGTTATTTGAGTATGTGTGATCTAAAACTTGATTACCCCTCATTTTGTAAGCATTGGCTCATAGTTAGAAATTGTTTGATGTAATTAAAATAACACATCATCCATTAGAATTTAGTCATTAAAAACATACATCAAATCCAAACCTTTTATACATTCTGGATCTTTTTTTTCTCTTTCTTTTTATTTATGGTTCTTTTCGTGCCCATAAAAAAAGGATCACGCAGACAAAAGCAAATGTTATAGACAACAGGAGCTGCTGTCTATTTAGTTTAAGATTTGAGTTGATTTGTAGAGATAGACGAGTCTACTGATCTTAATTTGGATTTATTCAATCAAATAAAAAAACAAAAACAAAAAAAACTGCTTATAGCTTTAGAGGTACTTGTAATAATTCTACATTGGATAACTCATAAATAACTAAACAACGCCAACAAATTTAAATTTTTGATCAAGCTTTTAATTCTGTGTAAAATGTTGCGTGAATGCCAAGTTCATGTTACTTTCCATGCATATGCTGCTGATCTCTTTAGTTCCTTTTCCTTAAAAGTAGTCTCGATGTTGGTGATGCCAAGATTAACTTAACTCGGTTGAAAGTGGTTGAAAGTTCAAATAGTCTCTTCTTGATGACTGATGAATGTCAAGATCAAAGTGGATTTTTCCATGTGGTCTTATCCTTAACTTATTTTATGATATGAATAAAATATTTGTTTATCTATCAATTTTAAGATACGAACGGAATATTCTCTTGTCTCACACTTGATTTTAACTGTTGATGGGATCTTACATTACACGTGATATACTTGTGTTGTGAGGAGGGGTGAATATTTCCGTGTCAGTTGTTTATATTATATCCCATATTGAAACAAGAGTATATCCCCCGTATTTGTTTCCCTCATACTATATACCTAAAATCTCCCAAATCTCCTTCCTCCCGACTACTGTAACCCCTCAGTTAATCATCCGCTCATCACCTTTCAATCACTTGTTTTGTGCTCATGTAATCATTCATGACTTATTATTTTGACTTCCATCTCATGTAATCATTGAAGTTTGAAGTCAACTACTTTACGGGTATAAGTACTCCACAATCCATGCCATTGTCTCATCAAGCAAACCGACCACTCCCCTCACACTCTCTTCATCCCCTTCCCACCCTCGGCCCGAATGGAAACCGACGGATTGGTCTCGGAGGCATTTTGGATCTCTCTTGCACCTGAGGTGTTCGACGTAATGCCGCAACGATCTGGTGCTCCTCCGCATGGTGACGAATCCATATTATGGCCTGCTCGTGGCGCCGATCCGTTCTATTGTTCGGATGATGCTGACCGCCACTCGTTCTACTCTGCTGGTTTCGTCGACACCATTACTAGCTACGGAGCCTACAGCATGAACGATCCATATACGCTTCATGCAGTCACTAAAGCACTCAGCAAGAACGTGGAGACGAGCAGTGACGAAGCTGGAGACTTGATTCAGCGATCACCAGCACCTCGTCCTCCATCCACAAGCGACATCCAGAAGCCCAGCAGCAGGGGAGGTGGAGGTCCTAGAAAGAAGGCCCAGGTTTTGTCATCGGTGAGTGTTCACAGTTTGCTCGAATGGCTTTACCCACTACTTCTATCACATACATGCTTCAGAGCAAAATCTGGATATGGCAACGAGGAAGACACCGTTGATGAGTGGCCTAATGACACATAATTACCTCATCATGAAGTTAGTTATTTTTAACATTTTGATCTCTATACTTTAAAAAAGTTACATTGATCCCTATAGTTACGAAAATGAATCATCCAGGTTTATTTTTCTTAACGTCATCGATTTTATCAACGAAAATATTTCACTTCGTGGTAGCGGAGGACATTTCACTTGGTGGTGGCGGATAGCGGGGCTACGAGTGACTATTGATGAAAAGAGCGGTGACGCGACGTGATTGCCGAGCGACCCTTTCACCACTCTGCATTTGCGTCGGCTAGTTGTTGAGCGACCTTTCATCGCTTCTACATATGCGTCGACGTTGACGTAGTTATCGAGCGACATCACTCTATATCTGCGTCAGCGCTGATGTATATGCCAAGCGATGAAAGGGCCATCAATGCATATGTCGAGTAGTGTTGATCGGCAATTATATCGACACCAATGTAGATGCAGAGCGACATCGCTCGACATCTACATTGACGATCTTTTCATCGC
The DNA here is from genome assembly GCA_001649415.1 of Musa itinerans. Taxonomy (NCBI): domain Eukaryota; kingdom Viridiplantae; phylum Streptophyta; class Magnoliopsida; order Zingiberales; family Musaceae; genus Musa; species Musa itinerans. The sequence goes on along the minus strand of LVTN01000017.1, from coordinate 704,655 downwards.
TCGGCAACTGCGTCGACGTCAATGTAAATGCTTTCATCGCTCAGCAACTACGTCAACACAGATGCAAAGCGATCCTCATCTCTCATCGCCACTCTCCTCATCCACAACAGTCATCTGCGGCTCTAAGCGACGTCGTCATCCACCATCACCAATTGAAACGTTAAATTTTTTTATTTTTTGTTTTCATGTTTCCATTGGTAAAATCGACAACATTAGGATAAATAGACATAAATGTTTCACTTTCGTAACTATAGGAATATTATAATTTTTTAAAGTACAAGGATTAGGATGGTAAAGATAGCTAACTACGTGGGATAATATGTAATTATCCTTTGATGAGTCGATCGGCTCATAGAACGACCTAAGCTCTACATCGTTTGGATCTGCAACTCCAAATCTAATAGTGACAATAACAGTGGGTCGTGGATCAGGTGCTCAGAGCCTCTATGCAAGGGTAAATACATAGTCCAAACTTGTTCTATAGAGCAATAATTCTAGTGTTCTTTCAGATGCTATTGCTGGTTTTATATGGCTTGCAGAAGAGGAGAGAAAGAATCAACGAGACCGAGAGTTTAACGTTACCTCTAGCATCGTCCTCGATGGATGAGGAAAGATGAGCCTGTCAGGTCACCTGACCTGCACTTATTGCTGTTGCAGACTCGGAATATTAAACCTTCCATCTCTTCCAGAAATTCCAGGCGTCGTAATCTAAGCAGAAGTCAAGAAGAGAAGGTGCACTCTATGAAGCTTGTTGGATCAAAGCCTGATTCATACTACTGTTCTTTGCTATGGTGCTGAGACATTGTTTGCTGTATGTAGGTTCTGACACTGTTCTTATCCTACTCTTTTGCATCCTTCACAATCATCCGTTGATTCAAAATCAATTCATCCACTGCTGTCCAAAACACAATAAAAATAAGTATGTGTATCTGCTTTCCTCATCTCTTACTGTGTCAGTTGTAGGATCTGAAATCAATACTTCTATTAATTGATACCAAGCATATATTATCTCTTTACTGACAACTTTGGCAACCCCACTGATGCTTCCTCTTCCACTAAGAAAACTTGATCATGCTTGTGCTCTTAATTTTCCAAGTCAATATCATTTGTTACAAGGAAACACATACTTATCTATGCAGCTTTGTGGCCATTCATTCATGTAGGCAATGTCAAATTCCATTTCCACAGGGTAATAACTCTTACACTAAAGTTGTAATAGACTAATTAAGTTGTAATAGAGTTGAAAGTAATGAGTGATCACGACTAAATGAGTGAATAATTGTGAACAACCCTAATATATTTTTGATGAGATGGTATTTTGGAATAGGCAAATTAGAGCAGGAGAGGAAATGGGCATTGTAGTAGTAAGAATAGAATAGACGGCTCTCCAAGAATAGATGGCTCTTGTCGCATTGCCGGGGATTCCAATTATTGATGTCAACTCCTCCACCTGCAACTTGCTAAGGAGAATATATGGTTGTCGCCTTAGTGCTACGACTACTATCCAACTTGCCACTTCTCTTCTTGAGGTAGAAAGAAGAAGATGATGCTCGTTTCTACATACTACGTATGAGAACATATTCTCTCATGTAACACGGAACCTTTACTTTACTTTTGATGAGGGAAAAATATCCATCGTCCATTCGTAGTCAACTTGAAGTAACCTCAGCTCTTCTTTATTGGTATCAAGACCAACCTCAATACTGATAAGATCGAACTCATGATCAAGACAACATGAATAGTACTCAACCAAGGGACAGTCGGTTGTCATCCTATAATAGTATTCAAACACCCATATTCTTGTAAAAAAAGAATATAGGGTCTTAAAAGAGAGACTCTCGTCGTCTTAGACACATCAATTTAATCCAATAAAACTCTCTTTGTTACTTCCTTGATGTCATCGATCAAAAGTCGACACGGCTCAATCTTAATCAAAAGGCATGAAGTCGTCCAAACGATCCTCATGATGAACTGATGGGGTGATTTATGCAACATCAAAGTAACCGAGGTGGCTCGGAGATAGTTTTAGAAGAGTTCTCAGCTTCCTGAGGTGGTCTTGAGATTGGTTTGAGGTGGGCTCTAGTCTCCTCAAGGTTTGCTACATTGAGGTCAACGTCGAGGAGGCGAGGAGATTTCTCGACCCGACCCCTCTGTCACTCTAGTTAGTGTTGTGGAGTTATGAAAGTGAAAAGATTTGCAATGAGAGACGTCCGACCCTTAGGAAAACGTCGGGGGGTCAGCTTTTATACTTGGAAGGTCAAGGGAACTATTCATAATCACTTTAATACCTTCCTCTTGTCGCTTGTCCATGTGAGCGATTGACTCGAATAGCCCCCTGTAGCTTATCGCCTGCAGAGGCTGACCAAGAGGGGAGTAGATCTGATTGGCCACTCGACTAATGATCATAATTTTATTGAGAATTTTATCTACTTTTATTCCTCAAAGTCACGTAACTTTCTCACCATCAAACATCCTCTCAAAAAATCATCGTGTCTAATTTCAATTTTACATATCCCTATGATAATAAAAAAAAAAAAAAAAAAACTTCGTTAGACTCATCCCCTATCGTCCAAGTCTAAACTGTGCGATTGAATTCGGTCATTCCATCCATCCCCATAAAAACAAATGATATATATCGGATGAGATAACTAATTAAATTAGGGATATATATATATATTCACTAGAAGTACGATTAAAATAGGGAAAATAATAACAAAAGCCAGACGACCACTAAGCAATTGCGACTTGACGTGGGGTGCGAGGGACGCCTAAAGAAGGCCGTATCATCAACGCACCAACGCCCCCCCGCAAAGGAATCAAACGGTGGGGAACGGGGGACCGACCAACCGCGGCAACACGGAGCTGCCCGCCCCCCGAAACCCCTGGACCTTGGAACCCCTCCCGCCCCACCCCCAAGGCGGTAACCACACCACCCCCAATACCTCAAGCACGTTAACTCTAAGGTCGAGTTACCTAACCCCGGTCTCCCTTATATATTCCCCCGTTCCCCTCACCGCCTCTGCGCCCGCTCCTCATTCTGCCTCGCTCTTCTCCGCCCTCTTCCATCTCCGCTCAAGTCTCCCAGAGTCGAAGAAAGAAGAAGAAGAAGAAAGAACTAATTGTAGCACGTTTAGAGGATTGGTAGACGAACTATAGTGGAAGAGAGGAGGAGGAAGAGCTGACCTCCGTGTAGCGATCGAGCGGTGGATGAGACATCGTCGGAGATGAGTTGCAACGGGTGCAGAGTTCTCCGCAAGGGCTGCAGCGACTCCTGCTTGCTCCGGCCTTGTTTGCAGTGGATCGACTCCGCCGAGGCTCAGGCACACGCTACCGTCTTCGTCGCCAAGTTCTTCGGCCGCGCCGGCCTCATGTCCTTCATCTCCGCCGTCCCCCCTTCCCAGCGCCCCGGTTCGCGCCTCCGAATCCCTGGTTTGATCAGGTTTTGCTCCTTGGATTTCTAGATCTTGGGATTCTAACGCACCCCATCTAATTTGGTCGCAGCTCTGTTCCAGTCCCTGCTGTTTGAGGCGTGCGGGCGAACCATCAACCCGGTGAACGGCGCCGTGGGGCTGCTGTGGGCCGGAAACTGGCACCTCTGCCAGGAGGCGGTGGAGACGGTCCTCCGCGGCGGCACGCTCCGCCCGCTGTTCGGTCACGGCGACGATGAGATGCCGGAGGCGGACGGCCCCTGCCCTCGTCCGAGGATCGGGTTCTCCTCCTTCTCAGCGGCCAAGCGGCGGAAGGCACCGGCCCCATCCGACGCAGCGGCAGCATGCGATCTGGACCTGTGCTTGACCCGCCAGTCCCCCGCCGGCGGGTTCGAGGAGAAACGGCGCAGCCGCCCGGCCACGCCGTCGATGAACTCAGAGGGATCGGTGACGACGAGCGGCGGCGAGAGCGACAGCTCCACCGCCGAGCCGAGGCTTCTCAACCTCTTCGCCTGAGGAACTGATCCCCCCTTAGTTGTATGTGACTCTTCTGGTTGTTTATCCCGGCGAGAGTTTTGGCATACGCTTTTGGCCGGCGAGATTTCTAATTAATATGTCGGGTAACGATGTGAATTGAGGCGGTGTGTTAGTCCGTGATGTTAGTCTATTAAATAAATCTCCCTTCTAATTTTAGTTTACGTTCTCCATTTCTTGGCACTGCTGGAATAGGATAAGGAAATCCATCGCGACCGCACGATGCATAGTCTTCTGACGCATCGCCGACCAATAATTAATAGCCACATCAGCCTTGGTATCATCAATCTCGTTATCTCACGCGGTCGATACCAACCCTACGACCATAGCATGAAGCGGGAAGGAAGACGGGAGGCGGGACAGCGGATAGGACGGCTCTTAGGGGATGGCAGGAGGCGTGCGGAAGAGGGGAAGGCATCTTCCATCCCCGCCGAGTCGCGAGTCGCCGCCTGCACGCGCCCCGGTCATTCGCGGGGCCGGCACGTCCCATCTCCGCACAACGCTATCACGGGCGTGTGCGGCGCTGTGTCAGCGTCGTATTCGGCGGTTCCTTTCCTGCCGTCCCTCCGTCGGGGCCTCGCTCGTGGGGGATGACGGACGCGCTGATGCGACGGGGAAAGCTGCAAAGTAGAGAAGCGAGCATCGCACTCCCACCTCTCTTTTTCTCTTCGCCTTCGTTTCTCGTCGTCGTATTCGACTCGCCTCGCCTCGCCGCGTTCGGTGGCGGGACCCGCCCGCCACCCGCCCATCGAACCTTGTCTCTTCCCACTCCGCCCGATTCCGGACGGGGCTAATCGACGGCTTCCCTTTTCTCCCTATTTGATCTGGCAATTCTTCTACCCAATACATATATGGATTGTGTGCAACAACTTGCTCGTTGATTCCAAATCAGAATCCAAATAAGTAGCCGCAGTGCAGTTGTGGTGACGAATCAATCGTTTGATACTATTCCAACTCTTTACGAGCTCGGAAAGCTTTCGATCAATCAATTAACAACGATCGTTAGTCGAAACCTCAAATGCTTAAACCCTCGTTATAAGGGCAAGTGGACGAAAAGTAGAGTACAGGCGGGCGGTGATACTGCTCTCAGCGCACACAGAGATACAGTGGGATTATGTGGTGGGGAAGGCGGGGAACATCACAAAAGCCACCGTCCTCCCTTCCTCCTTATATCTATATTACCTCATCTCCTCTCTCTCTCTCTCTCTCTCTCTCTCCTCTTCTCTATACTGCTATAGCTTTCTCTGTAGGGGGCTGAGGCTGGTGCCTCGTCAGGTTCATGCACCGGGAATTAGGAAACTCCACACAGCAGGGATGGGATATAAGAATCGGAAGACGGAGGGTGATCGGCTTTACATGACGCGGATTCCACTTGTGGTGTCTTTGCGTGCGCATGGCTGGCACACAGAGAACGTACCTCATCTTGGTGGAGCTCGTGAACCGGCCATGCGCAGCGCAGCGCAGTGCAGTGCCGCGTCTTCTGCGAACCGCGGTGTCTCTGAGTACGTGCCAATTATTGTACCCCCGAAAGGATTCCGACGGCATGTCGGGGAACTCGTGGGGCCCCGCGTGGTACGCGGCGGGTATTCGTTTCGTCAGTGTTTGGTCAGCTTTATTTTTCCGGTGCATCAGATAAAAATGATGTAAGCGATCGATGATATATGTATGTAATTGTCAATGACAATTTGGAGTTCCAGTGTTGTTCTTCTAGCAATAACTACTTGTTAAAGTCAATAAATATTAAGATGGCATTTTATGAGAATTTCTAGTGTACCTGAACGTTGATTTTTTCAAAGAATTATCAGAAATAATTGGTTCTGCATCGATGCTGACTCACCGGAGGTCAAAAGAATATAAGATGAAGGCAACACGAACGCATCTTTCCCATCCCTTTTTTGCCTTTGTTGGTGCGTTACTGACTCCATTGCCCTCTCAGGCAGCCAAAAGCCGTACGCAACTCCATGTCCTGATGATTCTGCTCCGCTTTCTGACGTCGCTGAGTCGTTGGGTGAGCAGTAAGTGTTGGAGAAAGCAGGTCTGAAACGTCGAGCATGGCTTTTCCCTCAGGAGTCATGCAAAGCTCGTCTTCTTCCTCCTTTCCATACGCGCTTTTCAACCCTGTAGGGTTTCAATGAGAGAACTATATGAAGATTTAACTCTCGGTAGATATCAGCTTGGGGTACTCGTAAGCTAAATACTTGCACCATTAATAGCCACTAAATTAGCTCAGGTGTTCTTGAATGACGACCAATGCATGAGTGCATGTAATTTGGTGGCTGGCATGAACTGTTCATCAGCCTCCCTGGAACTGGAACCAAGGATTTCTTCCATGCTCATTCCACGTCGCCAAGATGTGATAAATTTGCGACGATTCTAGGTTTTCTGCTGGTGATGATCGCCATGACGATTCGCAAACACTCGAGACCCAGAACTCTCGAGCAGGAAAAGGATTGACGATCCTGGTGTTGAGAGGAACAGAACACAAACGCTTCTCCAGAACGAAACCAGTGCAAAGAAACGCAAAGATGTCAATTTTCCGACCAAATTCTTCGCTCAACCACGATTTCTACCACCGTATGCTTCTAAGGTCGGCCAATTAGGTGTACGTAAGTTGGCGATGAGGCGAGCTTGTAATAAATGTAATCACTCGTGATTTTTCTCTCTTAATATAAATTAAATTATCATAAATAATATGTTTATTTTATTTTAATTATTAACTTTTTTATTCATTTGTATGGGAAGTGATTAAAATTAATTTTCTTAATTCACATGGACAAGTTAGGATTTTATCAATCAATTAAATTAATAATTAATTTATTTGACGTGCTTTCTAGAAAATAAATAGTAACTTTTGTCTGAGTAAAAACATATAAATATTATATTTTTATCTTTGTATGTCAAAATAAAATAAATTTATTATTTATCTTTTGAGAAGAGCTCGTTTTCTCTAGGAGAAACAATTATGATAACCAACTTGAAACAAAGAGCTCGAGCAATTGGTAAGCAAACTAGTTGTAAGGATGAGATGCTTATGTAAGGACCTAAATTCTATCGGTTCCTCTTCCTCATTTCTCATTGGGCTAGGAGGATTCCCCAAGGAAAAAATCCTCGAAGAGAGAGAAGATCCTTTGTTCTTTTATTATCATTTTTATTTATATCTTAATATTTTTTATATTATAATAATTATAATTTATGTGATGCAAAATAATATTTGAATTTTAAAATTTTATGAATAATAAATAATGATCATTGAATTATAGTATTAGAATGATTATTTAATTTAATAATAGTTTTAATTTATTTAATTAGATATATTTATGTTTCAAGGAATTATGTGTGAATTGTTATGATTTAATTAGTTTTAAATTTAAAATTATGAATCTAAATTAATTATTTTTATAAATAAATATATTTGAAGTTAATTATTATTTTATAATATTTTAAGTACTTTTGAAAATATTAAAATTTTATTTAATAAGAGGGATCAAATTTGGGTATAACCTGATTAGCCATATTAGCTTATGTGATTAATTATAACCTAACGCATGTGTCCTAGTATGATCAACATATGTGACTAGATATGATATATTGTCAAATATAATCCAACCCATATGTTTAAACATGACTTAATCCGTGTGACTATGTACAATTCAACCAATATGAATGGTGATTAGACCTAACTAATATGATTGGGCAAGTAAGGGATATAACTTTATTTGGAGTGTAATATGAATTTTCTCAATTTGTTGTTAAGAGGAATCTATGTATATATCTTCTGATATCGGGAGAGTATAGGTGTGATGATGTAAATCTTTATTGTTTAATGTTATATATGTCATCAAAATATATCGTATATTACTTATGCATGATTTTATTTACTATATAAGAATTATTATTATTTACATACATCAGAAGATATATTTTTTAATAAAAATATTTAATATTATAAAATCAGAAATTTAAATATAAAGTAAAATTTTTTAATATAAATTATGATTAATAAAATAAATAATTTATTCTTATATATATATATATATCTATATATATATATATATATATATCTTGGGGTAGAACGTTTTTATATTGACGCCCCTCCACAACGTTATATTACAAAAAGGTGCTTCATTTCTCCTACTTCCCAACTCGTCGGGTCACTTTCCACTATAATTCGTTCGAGATCGATCCCCGATGGCGGCGGAGGGCGGCTCGTCGTCGGGTACGGTAAGCGATCTCCTTCTTCTATTCTCTTCTTCTACGTGGTGCTATTTATTCTCCGTTTAAGATCTTTGACGCCTCTTAGCGCGAAGTGGCCGAAGAGGACTTCTTCGGCGCCGAATCCGGGTGGGTGGAGGCTCGAACCGCTTGCGACCACCTTCTCTCGTTGTGTTCCGATCTCTCTCAGATCCCTCTCCCGGATTCCCCCTGCTCCAGGTTTGCCTTTCATCAAGTTAATGAACACCATATTCGGTTTTTGCTTCGATCGCAAACTAGTTTTCGAATGTGATGTCCACGCGTACGTAGAGATTATGAGGAGTCAAGGTGGAGGATGGAAAACCTAGGACTTTTTTGGGCTTCGTAGAACCGGACGCCCTTTTCACGATTGAAAGTGATCACTACAAGCTTGGGGTCTGCGAGCTATCACCTGTTCGCTCTAATGTCCAAATGAATTTCCAGTCCCCTGCAGCTACATGGACCTTCGTCATGTGATGTTTGAGGATCTATCTTATGTCGGTTTAGGTGTCATGCATTCTTCTATTCAGGCATTATGGTAAACTCAACATCAATTTTGGAGTATCCACATTTACTCTGTTAAAAGCACAGTATTATGTGAAAAGAACTTAAGAAGTACCCATTTTTGCTACTTCATTTAGCAGCAAGCATCTGGATTGGCAGCCCAACCTTGTAATCAGAGAACAGCATTTTTTGTCATGTCATATATCAACTTACTGCTTGATGCTTTGAAGTGATCATCCTGTTGTCTGATAATTCTAACTTCTTTGAATCTCTAATTATATAGGAGAATGCTAGAAGATAACCAAAGATAATCAAACAATTCATCATGACTTTAGTGCGATTGGATGATTTATTGTCTCATCAAACTATGTTTTGCAACATACCTTTGCTTGGCTCCAGTTTTTCATCAGGTTACCGCGTAAGAACAACTCTATCTTGAAATATGACATATCTTGAATTTCCATGAATAATCAATGCTTGGACTCTTTGTGTGGTGACAGAAAGATTTGAGCAGAGTTGCCTGGATAAAGAAAAAGTATCATCCAAACCTGTTTTGGTGCCATATCTTATTGACTGTTCTTTCATCCCTCTCCGGTATAACAACACATGATATCTAGAAACTGACATATTAGGACACAGTTGAGTCTTCAAATGGATGACGGTTCATGTATTGATCATTCCATGAATCCAATGTTTTGGATTTTTTTATCAGAAGACAGGCCATAAATCTCAAGAAACATCCACCTTAGGATCTTGGAAACTAATTATTGTGTCTTAGATCAACAAAACTATGGACCCAACCTCGAAATGGGTCCATGGTCAATTCCATACATTTTAGGCTTCTGTCCCTAGAAGTTGGAGAACACGAGGGTTCCTGAGTTCAGGATTTATTGTCTTTACATATACTTACAAATAGAGGTAGAACATAATCTCCACTATTAACTATTTGACGGATGAATAGGGTTCAAATGGTTAAAGCAGGATGATTAATCAAATTGCCTGAACTTTTTTGTATATAAATTAGAAGTAGAGTGCATCACAGGGACTCACATTCACATCAGAGTGAGGGAGAGTTTTTCTACTTCCCCTTCTTCCTCTCATAGTTCTCATCGCTTGTGATTCTTCATATTTTGATGATGGCTATAAAAATAAAGTGGTTAAATCCGATTCTGTTAGTCACAATCGGATCATAAGTAGTAGTTCAATGTTGCCTACCACAATTGAATAAAATTTCAAGATAAAAAATTGTGTTAGCTACCCGATTGATCGTCTAATGAAATCTTTCGCATATGTTTCAGATGCCACCACCCTGCCGAAAATTGGTTATGTTTGAGCTGTAAAGACGTCTTTTGCAGTCGTTTTATAAATAAACACATGCTTAAGCACTATGAAGAGAGTGGGCACTGCCTTGCTTTGAGCTTCAGGTATAATATATTCAGAAGTCCTTTACTTGGTAGATTAACCTCGATTGGGTCCTGCTTCATATCGCTTAAGATTTTCCAACAGTGATCTATCAGTCTGGTGTTTCGAATGTGATGCGTATCTGGATGTTCAGATGATTTGGCAGTTGCGGCCTGTTTATGAAGTTGCCCATCTGTTAAAATTCAAGGAGCGACCATCATTTCGGGTGATCGAGAGCCTGCAGCTATCTAGTGATCAAGGTGAAGGTTCGTCTTAAGCTCCTCAGATTATGTTACTACCTGTAGTTGTTCTCTTAAAGTGAAAGTTACACTTGGTTTCCTGCTATCTCCATGTTAAAGAAGAAACCTTGAATGTTGCTTCACACATGGGCATGTTTTTAGAGTTAATGTGAACCAGAAGACAACGCGCATGCTTCTAGTCGTTTCCTGTAGCACATCAGTGCTTGAATGATTGATCAAAGTAGCCGTCGGCCTTTTCGTGTCCTTTTATCCATGTGTAGTGTCTCGAAGGATGCATCGTTTCTTATTGCAAGCTCGATTAGATTTAACCTGTGACAATGACATTGCTTCGACCAGACACTCCCAACTGGCGTTATAAAACAATCTTGATTTTTGTCATATCGACTGATGTAATCAACTCGCACCGATCGCGTGTTGAGCTCTCGAAGCAACAGACACTTGTTCACGATCGTAACCAACATGTAAACATAGGGATATCTCTTACCGGACTTCACTGTTTTATATGTATGTTAGTGGATTCGGTACAATAGCTAACTCTGCATCAGAATAAATTACCCCAATGAAAGTACAACAACAGCCTCTCTTCAAAACATTAATTATGGCATCCATAAGACGTGTTCCTTCAAGTCAAAACCTCCCTCGGGACATTTAATTATGGAGTCCGTGAATTGTACTGATTCTTAAATAAATGGTATTTGGAGTTCGGAATGTTTTCTTTAACCTTTTTCTTTTTGGCGATAGATATGCTGCAAATCCTGTTTAACTTTTCCTCACAGTTGCATCTGTCAAACTTATTTTTCCTTTTTTTTGTTTTTTGTTTTTCCGTCATCAAAGCTCAATAATACTTTACTCTCAGCCTTATGGTACAAAAATGTTGATGATTGGCTATTAATATGAACAGTAGCAACACAATGATACCGACCAAGAAAGCTTAATAGAACACACTATGTATTGCTAAATTCTCAGGCCATACACCCAAATACATACATATAATATATCTATTTATATAAAAGAAAAGAAAGGGAAATAATATTCTCGGCACGCGCGTGAGGTCGCTAGAACCTGCGGCAGAAGCCGAGGCGTGCCCACTCGAGCACGGACCACACGTGCGACTCGTCCCGCCGGGGCCTCCTCCTCCTCCTTGCCGCCGTCGCCGCCCGGTGAGGTCCGGCCCGCCCCGACTCCGTCAGCAGCTCCCACATCACGTGCACGTCCTCGTACTCGCACGTGCTCACCTCCTCCCTCAGCCGCGTCAGCCCTGCGGGAGAGCACAGGGGGAGGAAGAATGAGACCCCGGGTTCAGGGGATCAGCGCCGCGGGGCATCGGAAAGAGGGGTTGCGCGACTCACCGGATTTGCGAATCCCGAGGCGGGTAGCGACGCCGGTCCAGACCCTCCTCATCGGCGACGTTACCCGATCCCACCACGCCATCCCCGGCCGGACTCGCCGAGAGGGAGACAGAGAGGGAGAGAGGGAGCAGTTCCGATCAGTGGAGGACCGCAGGAGTCCCATTTAAAAGACGCTACCCACCTGTCCACCGGCTAAACCCTCCCATGACCGCCACGCGCCGGTCGGCTCTTCTCCGTAATCCTACTGTTGTCAATCGCCTAACTCGCGCCGTAATTGGACGAAGCGCGTGGGTCCCAAATCACTGCAGGAACCGCGTCATCTACTCGTGCGGTGATTGGAAGGAACGCGTGGGCCCGACGGGGACCCATCGGCGAGGTAGGTGCCTCGGTGGATAACGGTCGGGCATCAGGTTGGGGCCGGGTTTGATCCGAGTTGGTTAACTGCCAGGGTTGGGTCCTTCTGAACCCTATCCATCGTTAACCGATTGACGACTTTTTGACTTCCACATGTTTGAAATATCTAATCATTCGTCTCTGTTTCCTATATATTTATTTCCAAAAGGAATTTGATATCTTCTCATTATATTGCTCGGATATTATTTTAATTCTCTTCACCTCTCTTAGTTATTTCATCAAAAAGCTTAAGTAACATCGATTCGAGTAGAGAGTGTCCAGTTAGTGAACTGATAAGTCAACACGGCCTGATCCACGGGTTGATATCGGGAGTCTTCGATCGTCTGAGCTGGTTGTCGAGATCGGGAAGCTGGTTGGTGGCTCTTATTCGAGACGCTAGTTGACGGCTCTTCGCCGAGATGCTGGTCAACGCGCTTGGGGGGAGGCGACCTCTCTTGATCCGGATGATCTCGTTTCGGGGATGATCGCTCTCCTACACAAAAGGCCCTGTCGGGTGGTTGCCGACTGTGGCCCCTCGACAAGTAAGTCAGTGTGAGGTTTTGCTTTCTGTTTTTTTGCCTCCCCAAGCTAGATGCCGGCCAGAAATTTTTATACTACTGTACGAGGGTCGGTCGTACGCGAGTTTGGCGTGACGATCGATCCTCGAGGGGTGAGATTGTACCTTTGTGCGGCTGTCGTCCCAGGACGCGCGGAACGACACCATACGGTGCCATCCCACGCTTTCTAGGACGGGACGTACCGAGCAACGCCTTAGTACGGATTTTGGCTTAGCGCATGGGGGTGCTCCTCTTACTGACTTGGCAGTAGCGTGGCATAGCATTGATTGTGATGTGGCCTAGACTAAAAATATGCCTTATCACACTTATTCTATCATACACTAACCATCATACTCTCCTCCGATATTAGAACTCCCACATATATAT
>LVTN01000017.1:661944-691518 GCA_001649415.1 Musa itinerans | reverse complement strand
TATATATATATATATATATATATATATATATCGATCACTCTCAAACTAATTTAGCACACAACACCTATTTCACTTTTCCAATCTTCTAATTTTCTCATTAACCTAATAAGCATTAATAAAAGGATGTTTATCGAAAACATCCCCGCGTAATTTTTAAGTGACAATAGAGATAGATATTATGGAACGAGTTGAAAGCTTGAGACAGGCATTTGGACGTGGACTGACCATATAATAATAACTCCTCAAAAAAATCCACATGTACGATCAATATGCGAAGACCAATCCTAGAAATATAGAATGCAACAGCAGTTCCGATATTGATTAATACTTTGGCTTTAAAGTAACCCATTAGTTGTTGATTAACCATTTTGATCGATTGTCTATATCTATCAGTTGTGATTGAGGTTTCAACAACGCATTTCTAAATAATCGAGTGACGTTTTCCTCTCGGAGTAGATTATGCAGGCAGGTACATTAATTTGGAGATAGATGAGAAGAATTCATAATCAATACACCAACAAACCTTCAGAGACACTATGAGATGAAACATGGAGGGGGAATTTAAGTCCGGCTTTTAGTGCTGTTGGGGAACAAATATGCTGTGGTTGGTGAGTCAGCACTGCTAGGTCCATGGGTCGATGTCGGGAGCTCTCTGCGGGGTGATTCGGATGATGAGGTGGCCGAGCCCTCGGGAAGGAGTGCTGGTTGGCGTTGATCGGGGTCGGGGTTGATTGACAACTCTTCTCTGTCGAGCGGATCGCACTCCCATGCCGAGTCCCTCGCCGTCAACGAACGGTCGTTCTCCTGCAAAAAATGGCATTCGCCGGGTGGTACCCGACTATGGCCCCTCCGATAAGCAAGTTAGTAACGAGAGAGATTGCTTTTTCCCTTTTTTTTGTTTCTTTTTCCTCCCCCTTAGCCGGAGGCCGGTCAGGAGTTTTATACTAAGGCGCGAGGGTTGAGGAAGCGTCGATTCGACGTCGCCGCTGACCCTCGAGGGATGGGACGACCCTTCTGGGACGTGCAGAGCGGTGTCGGACGACACCGCCCCGAGCTCCCGGGACGGGACATATGGCTTATCTTCTTGGTACGAGCTTGCGGGACGGGACGTGTGGCGTGGGCTCTGACTTGGCATGCAGCGTTGGCTGTGACGTGTCCAGGCCACCAAAATATACCGTATCAAGTGCATCGACATACAAGCAGATGTACCTATATCTCAAACTTTCACATCAGGTTTGGAGAATGTCTTCTTTCAATTCATCCAAGCCCCTAACTCTCAACTAGCTAATAGTTGAGAGGACCGATGTCCTGATCGAGGCTAATCCGACGGTAAGAGAGGGGACTTCGTCTTCCTCCTTAGAAGGGATGGATTAGCTAGATTCCAAACCCGGCCCAGAGGAGCAACTTAAAAAGATTAGAAATCCGTCCACCGTGTTAGGAGGAAAATGCCTTGGGAGGTGATACATGCATTGATGATTGGCTGGTTGGGTTCGACCTAAGTCATGCTTCTTGAGGCATTTTTCTCGACCTGGTAAACAAGCTTCTAATCTTTTTAAGTTGCTCCTTTAGAAGGATGAATTTTGTTGACCAAAGAAGAGACGAGGGGCCTCCTTATCCAAGGCTCTGAGCTCCCGGGGATCGACCTCCACCATACTCGTCGAACTAGCTACCCCTGCACCATCATCGATTGGGTAGGAGTCTCCAGCGCAGCCCAAGGTTGGGTCCTCACTGGTCGTCTCGACGTCTCGAAAGTGGAGAATTATGCAGAAAAGGAGGATCTCTGATGCTAAAGGGAGGTAACCCCCGAGCTCAATAGAACCTTCTCGGAAGATGTCTCGGAGGTTTGTGACCTCGGTTAGCATCACTCGATGTTGTTTATTGTGCTAAAGGTGGTAGATGTTCCTAACTCGATGGAGGGGCCTCATTGGAGCCGTGCTATGATGAGCCTGGAAATGTCTAAGAGGGTGGTTCGAGCACTCACTTGATGATCGACTTACAAGAAGACTAGATCCAGATGGGGTTGCCCGAATTGGTCCCTTCGTTACTCAAGCTAGGGTCGAAATGAAAAATGAGTTCACAAGTGAACAATAATTCACATCTATAACCATAAATGAATGAGCCTTTGTAGTGAGTGAGGCCCAAGAGAATATTCTATAATACGGGTCGAATATTTCTTTTTGGGCTTACTATTGTTGCTAGGTTTGGATAATGGCCACTTCACTTCGGTCTCTTTCTTTGTGCTTGCCGTGACTAGCTACTCCTAGAGGCATAACATTACCCACTCTATTTAGGGTGGGGTTCATGCATCATAAGCCTTACCTTACTCATCTATTTTGCTTTTCTGATCTCTACGGTACTCGTCATCTTTCTCATTAGGTTAGGAGAATATATTTTTCCATCCAAATCTCAAACTCTCTATTACTACTCGGGCCTGATAAACTAATTATCCTGTCAACTTTCTTTGACTTAAATCACTGATCAAAGTGGTTAGACTAAAATTGATAATAGTATGCTTATCAGACATTTATAAGTCAATTTTAATCTTATTTACTTTTAATATTGGACTAATCGAGGTATTATAATTTTTTTTACTCAAGGGCTTAATGTCCTCGTCAAACCCCCCAACATAGTCCATATCAAATCATAGTATGGTACATATGAGGTATAACCGAATGGCGGTTTCGCATCATAATGAGTCCTCTAACTCTATCAACATGTAGTCTTTTCCTACTTGAGTCCCCTCATCGTGTCCAAATATTCGGTTGATTTTGATACCAAATGTCACGACCTGAGCTTGATTGGCTAATTGGTTTATCATTTTCGTTTGACCCAAATCATTGGTTAAAAATATTTAAATGAAAATTAATAATATACTTATCAAACCCTTATAAATCAATCTTAGTCTTACCTAATTTTGATGTGGAATTAATCGGGTGATTATTATTTTTTCCCAAGTGAATTTCTTTTTTTCCCAAGTGAATTAATCGGGTGGTTACTACTAATTAATACTATCATGAATATAAGCTAAGTACTAATACTATTATTATCTTAATCTATGATAAATCTCAGAATAATCGATATTTTTACTTTAATACTAAACTCTTTTAGTAGGTCTTTTTATGGATAACTATGTCCTTGAGGCTCGAGGTCTTAATTTATTCACGACAATGGGTACACCTATGAATCAGCTTCGTTCAAACCTCTATACTAGCATTTGCTGCTGTGCAGAGGACACTGATTTTGCAATGCTATAAGATGCTCGAGAAGGTCCCTCAGTTCCATTACTCTTCCTTCGCGCTTTGAAAACAGACATACTCTCTCTCTCTCTCTCTCTCTCTCTCTCTCTCTATTATGTATATATGTTGATAAGGTATGTTTTGGTTCCAAGTGAGTCACCACCATCGCCATACGCCACCAATGCCGCATGCCACATCCCTGCCACTGTCAGGATCCGACGCTGCACGCCGTCAGAGCCCCTCGGCGCATGTTTCGACGGGCTCCGTATCGAATTACTAGGCGATCCCGAGAGCTCAGGGCGGTGTCGTCTGAGACCATCCAAGCACCCCCGAAGACACCAACTCGCCGACGAGGGGCTCCAGGGAAAAAGGGGAGGAGGGGGGGGAACCTCACACAATGGTATAAAACGTCCGGTGGACACCCGGCAGAAGAAGGGGGAGAAAAAAGGAAACAAGAGTCGATTGACTTGCTCGTCGGAGGGGCCAAAGTCGGGGAGCACCCGACGAATGCCATTTTTGTAGGAAGGCGGCTTCCCCCGACCGACGAATGTTTCAACTCGGGAATCGTCACCCATCGCACGTGGACGAACTGTCATCCACCTCGGGGCCAAGGAGACGAGACCCATCGCACATGGCACCCGGATCAGCGGACCGAGGAACACCGATCAATACCTCCTCACAAGGGCCCAACCGACCCAGCCGGCCTGACTTCTGCCCGAGGCGCATCGAAGCAGCCATCCCTGAGCGGCCAGTGCCCAACCTAAGGGACACATCCCATCACATAAAAGCAAATCAGTGAACTGTCCCGAATCCCAACCAACACCTCCCAGCATCCCTTCCCGAGGGCGCAGCCACCTCATCATCCCACTCACCCCCCAAGGAGCTCCTAACATTGGCCCACGGACCTAACCGTGCGAACTCATCGGTCACGATACTTTTGTTCACTAACATATTCATATATGTGGAGCTCCATTTTTTACTTTAATATTGGAACTTGAGTTCTTTTATCATAAGCATATCCCCTGACAATGAATGAGAAACACTTGTTTGACTCAATGAATGAGAAACACTTGTTTGACTCTCAGTTATCTTTGAACTTAGCTTTCACTTCGATTTCCACTTTGTTATATGAAATTGATATTTGAATCTTTTTTCATTGTGTTATATCTTAGATCCTATATAGGAGAATCTATAACATTCATTTCCACTTATATATATAACCATGCCAAATAAATTTCAAGTTGACTTTAAGACGAGATTGATTATCCACTTTCCTGAATGGATCACAAAAGTCGGAGTAGTCAAATTTTTCAATATGTGATCTATCATACAATATCTT
Organism: Musa itinerans; assembly: GCA_001649415.1. Taxonomy (NCBI): domain Eukaryota; kingdom Viridiplantae; phylum Streptophyta; class Magnoliopsida; order Zingiberales; family Musaceae; genus Musa; species Musa itinerans. The sequence continues at coordinate 686,943 of LVTN01000017.1, read as the reverse complement.
ATTGAATTTGTTGAATCAATAGGTCAATGTGTGTTCTTTATCTGAGTCCCTTCTATGCGGACTAAAGGTAGTTTATAATTTTAGGTTATGAAGAACAAGATCTATACAGCTTGTTTCTTCAAAGGTTTGACATCCTTATCAAGGCCCAACATAGCTGACATCAAACCTTAGCATGGTGCATATGAGGTGTAGCCCAGTTGTCGCTCCACACCGTGACAAGCCCTTTAACTCTATTCACGAGCAGTCATTTCCTATTCAAGCCCCTTCATCATACCCAAATACCTTTGATACAAAATATCATGACCTAGAACTTATAAGATAACTATTATTTCAATATTCATAATTTACAAAAAAAATATTTTTAAATTTAAATAATTATTTTTATAATAATAAAAAATATTAAAAGAAGGATTACATCTTCTTGGTAGGGCGATAAATGACAAAAAAAGTCTTTTTCACACAAGTCTCATATCTACTACAAAGTTGTATATTAATTTAAAAATAAATATAAGATAAAACTACATAAAAAACCAACATGTTGAACCTTCAAAAAAATCATAAAAATAATTTTAATATTTATGAAACATATATAAATATCAATAATTTAATATATAATAATAATATATTAATTCATTATAAAACTTATATATCATAAAAATAATGATAATTCTTATATAATAAATAAAATTATGTATTAGTCACATGCAACACATCTCAATGACATACATAGTAATTAAATAACAAAAACATACATCATGCTCGATGGTGCACTCTCTAACATCGAATGGAGAAAACCTATATCACACTCTCAACAATAGATATAGGGGTATCTCTCATCTATCAAAGTGAGAATATGTTCCTCCCAACAACGGATGAGGGAACCATCTAACCGTCACGTTTGACAGTCCTCTAATCCTCGAAGGGAATTGCCCTACCTACCTTCGGTAGGGATATATAAACAATCACAATCATTCATTTATATTCATTCATTCATTCATGCATGTATTCAAGAAATAATATAATAAAATATTATGATGGACCATGCTTATGAATGATTTGCTAGACTATGTCTATCGGTGGTTCTACACTGTGATGTGCCCGTAGCTCCTTTTATAAGTTACACTTCAATATACTACATACTAATAATCATATCAATATCATAAACTTAAAAGAATAAAAAAATAAAAAAAAATATATTATTATTTTTAAATAATACATTCAGATAAAATTTTGAAGTTCATCAAATCACAAAAATATGAGACATTAGTATCTCAATAGTCCTCAATCAACCAGAACTCTAATTGAAATAGATTAATTAACTTAAACCAAACTTAATTCAATTAGAATTTAATGGAACCAAACTCAAATCATTACAGAATCGATCTGGAATTACCCTAGACTGGTCTAATTTAGATTTGATTAATTTTAATTAGGTCAAGTAGGTTTGAACTGGTAAATTGATATGAAATCATCCTAAATCTACTTGAACCGATTAAACCTATTTGATTCAATCAATTAACAAGTTCAAACCAATAAAAGAAGAGAAAATTAGATTATATCGCATAGTGCTAACTCAAATCAAATCGACCCACTTTAATCTTAGATATGCCACGTGTGCCGCACATGTTTGTCCCAAGTAGCATGTTGGGTTTGGTACACTGGGCTAAGTAGAGAGATGACGATGTGTCTAACACTAATTGCATAGTTGGGCGGGCCTAGCATCGATGGTTGAGCTGAGCCTCTCACAAGTTGGGCTTAGCCTTACCACTGAATTGTGTCATGCTTAACTCGCAAGTTAAGTCATGCATAGCCACATGGGTTGGGCTATGCTCGATCACATGGGCTGATTTGTGTCTGACCACATGAGTTAGATTATGCCTAACCACTTGAGTTCGATTGTGCTTGGCTATATGAGTTAGATTGTACCTAACCACGTGGGTTGGATTATATATGATCATATGGATTAGGTCATACCTTACCACATGAGTTGAGTTTTACTTGGCTAGAAGGCCCGGATCGACCTAGTCCGACAGATCAACCTAACTCAGGTCAAACCCCAATTAGATTTATCTTAGTAAATTAGATTTAATATTTTAAATTATTAAAGAGTAACTTAAATCCATGAATTAAATAATTTAAATTCATGATCTTAAATTTAAAACTAATTAAATCATAAAAAATCACAAAATTTTTGAAACATCGATATATCTAATCAAATAAATTAGAACTATTATTTTTATCTAAAAATAATAATTTTAATAATTAAATTAAATCTTAATATTTATTTAAGCTTAAGATACCATTATAAGTCAAATAATCATTCTAACATCGTAAATCGATTATCATCATAAAATTTATAAAGTAAAATATTATTATGCATCATAAAATTATAACAATCATAATATCAATATTTTAAAATATAAATCAAAACTGACTAGAAAAAAATAGTGGATTCTATCTCGCACGAATGAATCCTCTCCTTAATCCTCACTACTAAGCCCCGTGAGGAACCGTAGAGGAATCCCCTTATATAATAAAAGATGAGCTTTTCTCGAAATATAAGTAATTATTTAATTTTTATTTTTATTTTATTTTCACATAAAAAATAAAAATATAATATTTATTTATTATAGTTCACACACAAAAATAAAATTTAAATTATTACTTTCTAAAAATCACATCACTCGTTAGAAAATAAATCAATTAATAATTTACTTGATTGTCAAGATTCCTAACTTCTCGATTAAGAAAATAAATTTTAATCATTTTCTTAATCATATTACACAAATAAAAAAAAGCTAATAATTTAAATAAAACAACATATTATTATGATAAATTATTTATATTAAGAAGGAAAAATTATCGATGATTACACTCTCAGCTAACCGATGGCCAAAAGAACTCAAGTCTTACTTCGAGGCCTATTCGAGGGTACAAGAGGGGGCTTCGGACTCCTACAACCAAGATTCTGTCGTGACCTCCGAGTTCTTAGAGCACTTACGTCTCATGTTCTCAGGATGAACGCTGATGCAGATTGCACAATTCAATCTGCTTATGGCTTTAAACACAATATGGCAAATTGATTTACTCCATCAAACTGTTACACTAAAAAAATACCATAAACCAAGCATTCGTACTCATTTAAGGGTGTAGAAAAGCAAACTAAGCCACATGAACCTCAAAAGCACATTTTTGGATATTCATAGGCAATGCCAATATGTGAATAAACACACACACACACACACCGTACCTGCAGTTCAAACTTTGCCGAATATTTCATGCTCCTGAGAACAATAATCTTATTTTCGAGGAAAACTAGTTAAAAGCCTAACCAGACCAACTTACTTCGCTAATTACTTCCAAACAACATCCAACTTTGAATTTTCCATTTTCTCTGAGGGTTGCATAGCACATATGGACCGGTAGAACCACGAAAGATATACCTACAAACCTCCATGCCAGCCACCCCGCAGGGCAAGCACAAGATGGAGGACGGAACCACCCTCGATGTTGTACTCCTTCGCCGTCTTATCATCACCTAGCTGCTTACCAGCATAGATGAGCCTGCATTTGAGTTGAATACCCCAGGATTTTTTAGTCAAGCATGTAATATTGTAAAGACCTGGACATATGAATTAATCTTGGTAGAGAAACTTTAGAAAGAAGCAATAAAATGCACAGCTATCTTGAGAGAATAGGAATAAAAAGAATATAAAGCATATTGGTTGATCCAGAACCATTGAATGGTACCTAATAATTATAACCAATGGACCTATGCTGCTAGTAGATGAATAACCTCCTACTGAAAACAAGACACTTAAGTCTGTCAAGAACAACAATCAGTAGATCTCAAGAGAGTTCAGGGCAAGTGGGGGCCTAAATTGACTCACCTTCCACAACAGGGTTCAGACCATAGAAATATTAACAAATTTTATAATTCAGGGAAAGAATCACTCATGTTGTAGAGAAAATTTCTTTTATAGGCCAAAAATATGCTAATCCAGGGGCACTGTCCATGGTGAATTCTTATACTGTACAATGTGTGGCCGGTGGCTCTTAACGAGTGCAAGCACAAATGTAAACCAGCACTTCAGACCAAGGGGTGAAAAAGATAACCACTCAAGGACCTTAGACATGCAACTCAGACCTCAATAAGCAAATAGTAAGAAATTTATGACATATTGAGAAGTTCCCATAACAAGTGGTGGTGCTCTGGCATATGTTTGAAACGAATGTCCAGGTTACATCATTTTAATTCACAATTCAAAATCTAGTACTACCATGTCATGTTAATGTATAAGGTTGATCAAATTTGCAGATGGAAACATAATATTTGTACTGTATTTTCTTTTGACCAGTGGCATTTACCAATAAATTCACTATTTTGATCAAAATTACAAAGTGCAGAAATATCTCTTGCATAAGGAACTTTTGCTTCTTGAAATATGCAAGTTAGCAATCTTTATTTCTCTTTTGAGCTGAGCAAGCTATTTGCTTCTCTTTATAATGTGCAAACTAGCAACTTTTCTCCCCTTTGTCATTGTAAAAAATAACGGAAGAATGTAATTTTGTAATTTTTTTCCATTTACATCAATTTTTAAATCATGACAAAGATAAAATATCATTCTTAATTCAATATGTTTGTGCATCATTATAGTTTCAAATTAAGACATGCACAATTTCAAAACCTTACCTATCATTCTTTCATGATACCAAAAATCAATCATCACTATTGACATATCATATATGATACTTAAGCATTCATGATACATCATTTTAGCAACAAATCATAGTATTTCAAATCATGATGGTATCTAAATGTCAAATTACATTACATCCTATCATGCATGATCATAACTTCTCATGAGTATTTCATGCATAATTTCATTTCATCACATTCAGAATAATAAAAAAAATTTGGTGATGAGATATACAAATCATGAAGACAAATTATGAATATCAAGAGACATATTATGATTCTTTTTGGATAACTCAAATAGTGAAAAGAAAGAATCATAGTAGATAATCTTGATTTATAAAAAGAATTTTTAAGTTATAATTCCGAGAAATTAAGAGAAACCATGATTCATTTTAACAAATCTTCTCTTAAATAAATAACGAAAAGAATTTTTAGGAGATCACGATAGAGATAAAATTCATTCAATCTTGTAGGAGAATAGTAGATAAGTGCAGAAATAGTGAAGCAGTTATGAGTTGCTATAGATCATTGTGTTGTTTCTAGCATGAGGTAGTTTGATACATTGAGATACTGTGATTTGTGAGTTTGAAGAGAATTTGATTATGCAATTGTGTTAAATGGGTGGTCTTGCATATTTTTTTATTAGAGAGTGGTTTAGCACACAAGGTGGATGCATATATAATCATACCCTAGCAAGCAGAGAAGCTATTTCTAACTAAACTCCTAGCCGTTTAGATTGCATGGGAGCAACCATATCTGATGCCAAGACTTACCCCCAACTACCAAAAAAGGAACTGATTAACATTATATAAATGTGTGGGGATTCTTTACAATCAAAATGTAAGCAAAACAATTTTAAGTTGATAATTAGGTTCAAGAAAGATGAACACAAGGCTGCATAACTAACGTGGACAAAAACACACATGAAAAACAAAGGAGGCAACAAAAGCACTCTACGATCTACAGTTGAGTATGCACCAAAGCGAAAAAATCCTGTTGCCTTTTAGGAAAATGCTACAGAATCTCGACGGATGGCCATAGTCTATCTCAAAGATATAACATTATTCTAGCATACTTAAGCAAGAAACACAGTAGCAGATCATAGCATACATTTTCAATAAGCACCATGTGACTACAAATAAATTGTACATCAGCAGTAGTGCACAACAAAAAAGATCTATACATCAGCTGTGTACTAAACAACAGAAAGAAATGACAGTGTTTACATAGGTCTTAATGGACAAAGGTCATTTTTGCCAAAAGAAAATTAGATGAATAATACTGTAAAGCAAAGACACTTCCTGTTAACACTATCATATCCTTCTTCAGAACAAATAAAGAACTTGACATCTAGATTGGTTTATAACAAATCAATAGCGAAATATGAAGCATTATTAGATTAGCAACAGATAATTCATTCTAATGTAACCAAAGACAGCTCCGTAGATGACAAAAAAAAGGAAGATGTGATTAGTTAGCTTTGAATGCATTAAAAGAGAAATATAAAAGGCTAACTAAGGTGGAAAATAAATCAACGAGAATACTAAATAATAAGAGAGGAGAGGGCACCTTTGCTGCACAGGTGGAATCCCCTCTTTCTCCTCTACCCTTTCCTTGATCCTGTCGATGGTGTCAGTGGGCTCAATGTCGATCTCGATTTCCTTCCCAGTAAGCGTCTTCACCTTGATCATCATTCCGCCCCTGAGCCTCAAGACAAGGTGAAGAGTCGACTCCTTCTGAATGTTGTAATCGGCCAAGGTGCGGCCATCTTCCAATTGCTTTCCCGCAAAAATCAACCTTTGCTGGTCTGGGGGTATCCCCTCCTTGTCCTACAAAAAAGGCAACTTGCTCATTGCCGTACGTAATACCCTGCAAGCCATTATCTTTGAACAAACATGACATTGTTGCCGGTGTCACAGGGTACAAACCAAAGGCCCCCTCGATATTCAAGCCAAAATCCTTCAAGATCGAAGAAAGAACGATCTATTGCGACCTTTAACAAGAAGAGGAGGAGGGGAGACCTGGATCTTGGCTTTGACGTTGTCGATGGTGTCGCTGCTCTCGACCTCGAGGGTGATCGTCTTCCCCGTTAGGGTTTTCACGAATATCTGCATCCTCCCGCGCTTGTAGTCGTCCTCCGCTTTGGTTATTCGCCCTCCTCCTCTGGCGAAGAAGAAGATCGAAGGCGGTGGTGGTAATAAAGCGGAAGGAGACGACCAAATCGATCGCGTAGAACGAACGCTGACAGCCGGCTCGTCTTCGTCCTCGACTAGCCAAAAAAGGGCAAAATAATAATAATAATAATAATAATAAAGAAATCTTATTATCAGAATCTCTTTTCAATTTTCCATGGATCACAATTATTATAAAACAAAAAATCATACAAAAAATAACTATTATGTATTATTTAATTTCATAAATAATAATATTTTTTCTTTCATCTTTTTTTCGTATCCACCACACAGGATTTATGCGATGAGTTTACATAAGTCTAAATATAAACACTATAGGAATTTTGACAAACACATACGAGGCAATATGAGCAAACACAGATAGTCTAAATATAAACACTATGGAAATTTTGACAAACACATACGAGACAAAGCGAGCATATACATTGGCATCACGCATAGTCGAAAAGCAGATGAGTCTAAATATAAACAGTATGGGAATTTTGACAAACACATACAAGGCAAAGCGAGTTCACACAATGGCATGCGTAACCGAGAAGCAGATAAATCTAAATATAAACACTACGAAAATTTTGACAAACACATACGAGGCAAAGCGAGCATACACAATGGCACAAATGTCGAGAAGCAGATAAATCTAAATATAAACACTATGGAAATTTTGACAAACAAATACGAGGTAAAGCGAGCATACACATTAGAACGCATCGAACACATTGACAAGCGTAGTCGAGAAGCAGGTTTCGCTACTACTTGGAGACGCATCGAACACATTGACAAGCGTAGTCGAGAAGCAGGCTTCGCTACTACTTGGAGATGCATCGAACACATTGACAAGCACAGTTGAGAAGCAGGTTTCGCTACTACTTCGAGGAGGGCTAAGATACGGGGTTTTTTAGTCCCACATTGCTCAGTTCAGAGGACAGCTTGGCCAAAGCCGCTATATAATGAGTGGAATGTTCATCAACTGAAATCACGCAGCTGCGTGGTGAGCACAGAGCGAACTATTCTTTCGCCTTTTACTAAAGAATACCGTGTGCACGCCACATAAAGCAGCATACGCCAATTTTTGGAGGGATTCTTCTCTTTTAGAGAGGGGTCCCAACAAAGCTTAAACCAAACTAATGTTCACGGGACATATTTACGTTGGAAAAAGTGTGACTCGAAAGAGAGCTCATGGTTCGTTGGCTTTGTTTTCATTTACATTCTTATCTCATATATTGATGTAGACTATCTATCTATTAGGTTTTCTTAAGGCACAATTTGGTTTCCTTGTGATAGGATTTTGCTTCAGATCTGATTACTGACAAACAGTTCCAAGTCATTCTGTCCAAAATAGAATCCTGCCTCCCGAAGATGAAGTATCGTGGCAGCAGCAGATGTGTCTTCCACAAGATTATGTTGTTCTTCAAAGTATGTCTTCTTCATTATAAAGAGAAAGAAATTTGATACTAGCAGACATTTTTTCCATGCCAACAACAAAGCAATTCATCAATTTGTAAGCTTTTCCCTGATTCAGTCATTATTTTGGTGATCTATCTGCCTTAAAAATTGAGCTTAGTTGGACAGTTGTTGATGAATTCCAACTCAATTCAGATTGGAGATTTATCTGGGGTTCAAAGAAGACAGCCAGTGAGTGCTCAGAAACACAAGAGAGCATCCACTGAAAACAATTTGAGACAGCAGAACTTGTCTTCTCCAAATAGCCAGTGAGTAGTGGTCAGAAACACAAGGGAGCATCCACTGAAAACAATTTGATGCTTCATGTTCCAAAGATTCCTTTTGTCCATTGATTGAATGCTCTGCTACAGCTCATCACTTGAAAGCTGCAGAAGCTTAGGACCATAGCAATGAGACCAAATACAAGAAAACCCAGTCAAGGAGAACACAAGATAACATATCACCTGATCTTGGCCCCTCCAGATCAAGAATGTTCTCCACTTGAATGCCAGGTTGATTTGGATGAGTTTGATTCATCGCTCATTACAATGTGTCCACATACACAGAATTTGACTGCTTATACTGCATCCAAGCATTACCTTCCAAAGCTCAAGACACAGGCTGCTCCACATGAGACTCTTTCATGCCACTTTGTATCCAAACTAAAGGACAAAGGACACACTGCAACTTTCCCTTACACCCATCCAATTTAGTTTCTGTGTCGCAAAGCTTATTACCCATCCTTTTGTTTTCACTTGATTGCTGACTCTTTTTACCCCTCTGAACTCCTTGTAAGAACTTGTGACAGCTCTTTTCTTAATGTTTGCATGATATGCTGAAGAATCTTGGTGAAGAGCTGATACCATGCGAGCAGTGGGAAAGCATGTGCAGACAAACCTTCTTTGAGATGGCTTTTGGTACTGAATGCATTGCTGGACTAATTTCCTTTGAATTCCACAACCATTTCCAAATAAACAGATCTTTATGATTGAGTCATAGTATTGGCTCATTTAGGACATCAGCTAAGTTCTAAATGGTCATAATACAAGCATTCCTCCTGGTTGAAGAGCAAGAATGCAGTATAAATATGACCTCCACTGATGCTTGCTTGAATTAAATACATGCTAACAAGTCAGATTATGTCTTAGATACTGAAACATGAGATCTAGTAACTCGGATTGCAGTTGATGGACCTGATTTATCTGTCCTCTCCTATTCTCTTTAATTAGACACACCAGATCTCCACAAAGAGAGCTGAGAAATAACCAAGCTATTGTAAATAAGGAAAACCACAAGCTTTTGTAAAGGCTTGTGTGTTATGTATCCAGGCAAAACACGCATAGTTCCCTTTCCATTCCATTCCATCCCCACCACCATCATCATCATCATCATCAAAGCCTCTCAAGAAAGAAAGGCTCATCTTAAGCATGATAGAAACACAAGAAAGGAGGAGGAGGAGGACCAGCTGATGGACAAGGCAAAGACCAGTCTTTTCTTCACCATCACCACCTCAACTCCATGTTGCCTTTGCAATGGAAAGATCCTCCAGCCATTCAAACACCCTACTCCTGCGCACAGTTTCACCCCTCTTTAAGCTCATCGTCTCCTCCTTTTTCTTCTTTGTTGGTATGGCGATTGGCTCCAGCGCATCCGATGAGCACTTGCAGCTGAACCCACGACCGCCGGGCCGCAGCGGTGCCTTCTTTTGGACATTTGCCTCGATTCTTGTACCTCTCGATGCCTTCTTCGCTTGTTTGGCCTCCGCGTCGCTCTTCCTGCTGCTGACACCGCAGCTGTTCGACCTTCGCGACATCATGTCGTACAATTCGATCTCGGGGGCCTTGGCGATGCCCAGCCGAAAGATCCCCCACCCTGGCGGCGCAGAGCTTGTGCTCCTCCGCCCCGCGCTCGCCTTCCTAAGGACGCGAACCTGCGGCGTAGGACTCGGACGGGCGCAGAAGTTGCCGGGAAGTGACACCCGCGGGTGCTCGCTGGTGCTGCTCGAGTGACTGTTCGATGAATGGCTCCTGCTGATGCAGCTGCTACTGCTCCTGCTGCTGCTGCTACTCCGGCTTGCACAGTTGAAGCCCAAGCCAAGAATGGTAGATGAGTACTGGTCGAAGGAGTCGGACCTCGACCTGCTCCAGCTCGGCCTACAGGAGCCGATGGAGGGCCGCAGTGGAAGAATCTGGCCCCGGAAGAACACTTCATCGGCGGCGCACATGTAGGTCTCCGCGGCATTGGAAAGGAGACCTCCCGCCACCGATATCCGGAACTCGAAGTCCTCCTCCGCAGCACTAGACTTGCACTCACCGTCGTCATCTTTGTCGACGGCCACCTGGAGGCCAGAGAGCGACAAGGCCTCCTCTTCTTCCTCAAAGGCCTCCTCCCATTTCTCTTGTGCTGCCACTGCCATAGTCATTACTTGGGCTTCTTCCACCTTCTCTCTGGAGGAAAGGAAGGTTGGAGATTTATAGGAGGCGATGGAGACTAGAAGAGGGTATTCCGATGGCTGAGACATTCCCGTTGTGTAGGCTTGTGGGCGGGCCCTTGCGTGCCTACCCTACAGGCAGCCTTAAGAAACTTCTTCATGTGGCATGGATTTTGGGCAGTGGAAGTAGTTAATGGATAGAGTACCAATTGATAGGTTGGCCTCAGGAGAAAAAAAATCTATGAGCAAAAGAAGATCTATGTCAAGTTGGATGGTCTTTTTAATCTCCTTTCCAGTCTCTCCATGTTCCTGTAGATGCCATGGGGGGCAGGTGGGACAGCAGCTCTTTGGAAACTAGTAATTGAAGAGAGACCAGACTGGTTTTGATGTTCTTCAGTTACTGAATGCCTCTGTCACTAAACTCCACTCCAAAGGGAGAAAGAGTTTATCCATGTCAACTACATCCATTGCCTCTCACAGACAACACTATAATCACTCACACTTGCAATTAGGATGAGAGCTTGTGAAGCAGTCGGGCCCCTGTAGTGGGGTCCAATGTTGGATCTTAACCTGACCAGAAAGGTGATTCATGCATGGAGGTATGAGTCTTTTGGGGTTTCACTGAGGTGTCATGGAGAATGTGATGCTGGAGGTTTTGGAGGTTAGCCATTGGAAAGAAGTGTGAGGTGGAAGATGCTATGAGAGCATCATATACACCATGCAATGGCATGGTGAAGCTAAGTTGTGCTGTCATGCAAGTATTTTTGGAAGTAAAGCAAGCAACTTGGTAGATGTAGATACTGGTGCTTTCATTATGTTCCAGTGCCCAGATCAAACTTTTAGGCTGCCCGGAACATGACAGGCTACCATTTCTTGACAAATGGGTGCAATGTTTAGCTGTTCTGCCTGGTAAAGCAGAAGTGTGCATGCACAAATCCACCATGAGAAATCCCCCATAGTGGTGGACAGTTTATGGTGATATTTTGGTGGCACTACGGATGGAGAAATCATTGAGGAAGATGGCAACTTTTTGGATAATAATTGCTCTAGTGTGATGAGGTTTCTGCATGGGAGAGTTGGACAAGGACTCACTAGGCATCTCATGCATGTTAAATCAAGTTGGATCAGGCTCTGACCAATAAAATTACATGATTCACTGATAATAATGTAATACTAAGACTAAAAAGCAACAATATGTTGCAATGCATGATGAATTAATTTGGGTCAGATATTTCGCTCCCAAACAAATCTTGGAAATTGAGTGACTGTGACCTCCCATATCCAGTCTTTTGTTTGTCATGAAAATTTTCTCAATATCAGAAAAGGGATCTATCAACTGTGATGGGCTAAGAACTAAGTAATTAATGATAAATCACAAGGAATCTGGTCATAGAACAATTAAGCAGTTAAATAGCAGGAAAACAGAATTTGCAAGTGAAGTGAAACATGAACCTGTTGAGCGCGCTTTGAGGAATCTGATGGCACTGCTGCTGTGTATCTGATTGCCTTGTTACCAAATTGGATGCCCTGGAAAGTGACTTTTGAGGACAGGTACTTACAGACAATGCACTACCAAAGCCCCAACCAAGACCAAATTCCACTCGGCAGCCTCAGCCTTCTCATATGAAATTTTGGCAATATCAAATAAGATACCAAGCAAGCGATGCTTACCTATTCCCAGGCCAAAGATATGCAGGGGCACCCCTGTAGATATTTGAAAACGAAAAAAATCCATGGATTAATAGTTGTACGAAGAACAAGAACACCTGACCTAAGTTAAAAGAGGTATACATGGGCCTGAAATACTGAAAAAGGGGTCGCGCGGTGATTCATCTTCCACTACTGTGAGATTTGGTAAGAATTCATTTATGTGGCCTTAATTCTACAAAGAGAAAGATTGTTTTCGTGACTTAAATTTGATCATCTAGATTGCCAAGGAGCTACTTTATCATCCATCACATTCAGAGTTTATCCTGACAGGGATAGATAATATACTATAACTATAGAATAAAAATTTGTAGAAACAACATAAAGAATGTGGATGAACATGTTTGATTATCTATCATTTAAGGTGCCTCTCAAGTATAATACGATACATGCATCCAGCAACACTAGCTTGGTCACACAAAACAATTTCCAGTAGCAAACTGTTCCCCACTATCAGAATATAAGTACATAATCGGGATGCCTCAAGAATATATGAAGCTGAATCCTCTTTGTCATTTGGGAAGAAAAGAGTGTGCAGCTTCAGTTGAACTAGAGAGTAAAAGAAAGAATATTGGGCCTCTTAGTAGGTGCAGCAGAGCACTAAAAGAATGTTCTCTCTCACAGTGCAGGGAACAAAGAGGTGCAGTTGATTCAAGTGTTGTGTGTGAGTGGGTGTAAACCGACTAATTTCTGTTAATTTGACATGATGATGACCTATGGCACATCAAAGTTGATGTATTTAGTATTTGGTTAGATTGATTCTGATCATGTATATCACATAAGTAATGTAACAATCATTCTCATATCTGTCATTGTGTAAAGACTCCACCTCTAACCAGTTCTAGAATCTTACAGAAACATGCACCGTAGGAATAAAAAGCAAACTACTGCTCCTTGGTTTACTACCAAGCATCTTTACAAAATAATTCACAAAATTGCCTGCTTGCCCTGCATAACTTAACCTCTCTATCTGACTAACCAGTACTGCTTTCCTGGTGAACTGTGGGTATGTGCTTGTTCCTATTATGGCTAACTGGATTCTTGTACTGCTATAACTTAGTTGTTGGTATACTACAATTGTTACCCTTCCATTGGAGATGATTTTCAATTAGTTTACTTTGCAAAGTATTAACAGTCTTTTGTCTGCAGAGAAAAAGTTCTGGCTTTCCCCATCTTAACTTTTTTGTCTTTCTGAACTAATAGTCATTCTAGTTGACTATCCAACATCTCAATTTTTAACAAACTCTGCTCTAGTTCAGCTATAACTCGGGCAACTATTTCCTCCAGTCTACTGCTACAGCACCATTTCCAGTTATAGAAATCATATTTATTTTTTTAAAAAAAAATCATATTTTATGCCTGAATAATTGATAACTAGAATGACTATCAACATATTAAATGTTTCTTCTTTTGGAAGACATTTACAGGCATAAAGCATATTACTTTTGCCATCCCTTCTCTTCATCCTAAATCTAAAATCTGCAAAGCGTTTCTTGAAAACCACTAAAATGTGAATGAATATTTTAAACTGCTTTAGAATTTTGAAGCTAGTATTTTTCAGTAATCATTTATTGTTTAGAATTTTGAATTTTGTCTCATGCTCCCCACCATTTTTTTTGCTGCTCTCTTTCGGATATTAAATTTAGCTAACATAAAAAAATAGCATTAATCCTTGAATGGGTGATGTAGAAAGATCCTAAGCTTCTATAGCAATTACATTTATCATCATACTTTTCGGATGATGATCTCTAATGAATAACTTACTACCCTTCGTAAGGTGATAATCAGCTCTCTTCCAAGATTAACTGAATAATTTTTACCCATGCAGTGCCTTTATACTCATTCTAGAATATGACATGCATCTTTAACCTTTGCTGCCTCCTTAGAAATGTCACTAGCAATCTTTGTGGAATGAGAAACAAAATGTTTGCATCTTTAACGAATGTGATAGTTAGAAGTGGTGAAATAATTATCATTAGTGGTATGAAAAAAATGTAGAGGAAGATCTAAAAGGCCTTAATAGAAACTATAAATAAAGATCTAAATACTCTTAACTTAATTAAACGTATAGTTTTTTATAGATCGCGATGGCGACGACAAAAGATTCATGTAGTTGATCCCAAATAATTGAGGCTTACAACTTTATTGTTGTTGTTGTAAGTTTATTTTTACTTTACTAGTTAAAACTTGAGCTCATAAGGTAGCTCATAGGGAGAGTATCATTAACCAATCACTATCCAACATGTGGCTGCCGATGTGATAGCTTAGTCAGCCTCGAGGGTAAAACTTGCCTCCCCTTTGTCTGCCCATGTGGACGTGAGTCTAAAGCAAGCAATTGTGGACTACCTCTTCCCTTATTGCTTATGTGGACAAAATGACAAAGATAGGTTGTTAAAGATGATTAAGGGCTGCCTCCCCACAGAATATTCTGCCTCTCTACTGACAGGTATAAAAACTCACTTTTAGTACAATTACCACGGAGATTACTTTTTTACCACTCGTGATGACGCTCACTCACCAAGGGGTTACTAACTTGGGCGTTGGAGGGATCGAGTCGGGAAACCTCTCCCGACCTTAGTCTTCACACAGGTGGCACCCTGGGAACTCAGCGTTTCCACCTTGGAGGCACCTCGGCCATACTTCGGACATCCCTACGCACATGGGTCAGAACCACGTCGAGCTAACCACGATGTCAACGACATATTCCTATAACATAATATAACATAATGGATCATGAATCTCCTTTCCTTTGTTGGAGCATGGCCAAGTGTTTATAACAAGCAAAAGCTGAAGATATCATCCATACAATGGGTAAACTAAGTGTATATATGTGGAAGGGTGAAGACGAGATAATTTATACTATGAACAAGGAAGGATCTAGAGTTTTCTTTTCAATGACAAAAAATCTCACCTGTGACACTAAAAACTCTAAGATCAATAGTCCAATGTCTTTTCAAGTACTGCCTCCCGCATATCTTTTCCCTTCCTTTTTATCCATACTCTTTGTTTTCCTGAAATCGATCGAGGCCCTCTGAGAAAAGAAACAAGTCCTGCTAACTTAATTCATCAGATTGCACATCCCAAGATCCTACCGCAGGTTATACATCAACCTCAAAACCCTAAAATCTGAATCATTAAGATGACAAGAGAACACCTCCCGATCACCCAATTCTCTCATCAATTACTTTTGTTAGTTGCTCTCAGGAAGCTCTTCTTTCCACCTTGCCATGGTACCCCAATTCAAGCAGAAACCCACTTTTTCAACTATCTGCAAAAAGATCAAATGCAAGAAAAGGAACAAGAAAATTACCTCCGAAACCCCACTCAACTCCAAACCCACATCCAACGCTGAATACTGAGACAGAAAACGATGGCCAAGAATTCCAACCAAGCCTAACACCGACGCCATCGAAGCTACCGAGACCCAATGATTCCTTGCGGGCAAATCGACCCCGAAGCCTCGCTGCGAAAGGGGAGGGGGGTTTTTTGCGTGACGGAGTGGAGGGCGGCAAGGAGGCGGATATGCGTTGTTAGTCGTGCGAGGCAGTGGACGGTCACCAACGGTGCGAGAGTTGGGTTCGACCGGGTGTAACCCCGACGCAACCGAATACTGAATTAGCTCAAATTCGTGCGCCCAACACGAACCTGAATCGGCTCGGCAGATTTCCTTTTGCTGATGTGTCGGTGATGACATGTACTCTTTCTCGTCGAACAAGCAATAACCACTTCCAGCTCAATGAATAGTTGGTGTTCTCGTATTGCATTGTCGTTCCAGAAAAGGGATCAAATTGGCTCCGATTTCCTTTACATTTCACGATTCATTCGCATAATGAACATAAAGTTTCACATTATAATTATTCGCGCTTAATGTTACATTTCACAATTAGTCAAATTATGATCGTCCAACACACTATAGGATAGGTTTGGAGTCTATCTTAGATCAATGTATCAAATAATGGAGAAAATTATTAAGTCAAATTATGATTGATTGTCTGGTGAGTTAGGTTTGGAATCAATTGAGATTAGCTTTTGAGTCCATCTAGTTAGAAAGTTTAAGTCAAGATACTGAAAAGACTATATTAGGGGTTGTAAGGATAAAAATTATAATTATATTTTTTTATAAAAATTATTTTAATAATAAAAAATATGAAATCAAATAATAATAAATTAAATTTAGGATACATATTTCTCGATATCATTTAAAAATATATATATTTTAATTTACAAATATATCATCGTCCTATATTTGAAGTAAGTGATCATAATTTAGTATTATTTTTTAAGAACTAGAGTCTCATTTCCTCGTATTCATAATCTAGGATAAGTAATTAAGAAAGTTTTAAATAATTTTTTTTATTATAATTAATTTTTTTAATTGATTGATAACTCTAATCAAAATTCAATCGGTGTAATATATCTTATCTAATTAAATATTATCATGTAATTTAATAAGAGTGTTCGATGAATTTAGCTAGTAAAAGGGTTTTAAGAATTCGATCAAATACATTTGGATATTTTATTTAATATGATAGACGATTGTTAGATTATAATTATAATAAATATTAAAAATAATTATGTATATCATTCGATCATTAATAAATTCGTAAGATCATACGTCAAACCATACTAACATGATGTCGAACCAATTTCATCATCAATACCGTGTGTGATTTACTTGACATCCTCTCCGGTGCCGCATTGCTTATATTATGAGATTGGTTATGTCTAACACACCAACTGTTGGTGTCAACAACTTTACGCCGTGGCCTCAGAGCCAACACAGTTGAGTTTGAGTTCGAATGAGCGAAGATCTTCGTGAACGACCCTCGGGACTGTTAAGGGGGCCGACTTCGTTAGTCCGACCACGACGAGCTCACTGGTTTCTCCAGGAGGGGACTCCTCGCCTAGGTGCTCGGTGGGAGACGCTCCGTCTTCGTACTTGCACACAGATCGGGTCGGGAGAGCTCGGCCCAACCCCTCCGACGATCAAGTCAGTCGATGGTCTGAGGGGGTTTTTCTTATTTGATCGAGTGTTTCCTCCTTCTCTTTTTGCCGAACACGAGAGTTTTTATAGGGAGGGTCACCGTTTCTAGATGTGATCGCTTGCAGGGAGTAAGGTCGTACCTTCTGATAACGTCTGACACCGGTGTTGGCATAGCGTGAAGGACGAGGCTTCTGCAGGATGACAACGTGCCTCGGTCGGCGTTCTGGTCTACCTCGGCCAAGCGCTGTCAGGTCAGACCGAGGCGGGCGATCCACGTAGCTCCTCGAAATGCGAGACGCAAGAGATCACCGGGGAGCATGTGACGTTAGTCCGTGTCCCATCATTATTATTACCCTCATCACCACCAACCATGGGAGCAACTTATCGTCTACGTATCATAAATCAATCTTCCAATCTCTCTAGCAAGTACTTCTTTTTCCGGATATGTTCGACTTATTACAACAAAGAAAAAGACATGCGTATTCCACGTCTTAGCATATGCAGCTGCATCAACATTGATTGCAGATCACGTCTCCTCCACCTTCGTATATATGTATTTTTTTTATTATTAAAAGCAACTATATAAAAATTAAAAGAAAGAACAACTTCCACGTCTCCTTCCAACTAAGTGCCACCTTTAACCTTATCCACTTCTTCCTCTCTCGGCTGTCGTTCTCCATCGGACAGCTCAGCTATTTCCATATCGCTCACCTGCCGAGGTGTCCCATATATATATATATATATATCGAGGCTCTGCTCAATCTCACGTGCCATGATTTGCACAGAAATCCATATTTATTTATAGTATTTTTTTATTTTTCTTCAATTACAAAAAGAAGGGAAAATATTAATTAAACGGAGTCTGACCAAACTTTCAAGTCAAAATAGCCAACTAAGGGATAACTCAATAACAATCCGACCTCTTTTTTCCGCCTTATTCTCCACGTCATTTCTTATCATTACCGTCCATATTTACATATGTTGCCCCTCCTCCGGTTTATCTAATGCCTATTATTGCTATTATCAAAAATACTTTTCATACTCGAATTATAACACTTTGGTGCATACCAGCGTCATGATTTGCTACCATTAAGGAGCCTACATGATCATCTAAGGTACGTTGGTGAGTATGAGTAGATTGGCAGGGAAGAGTACAACTGACCTCCGTCGCATAACGTTAGGCTTTGAAATCTCTATAACTAAAATCAACGTAAAGCCATCATCTTCAATCTCTCTCTCTCTAGCGAATTGAATTCGAGACGCATCGCCATGAGCTGGTGGTGGGCCGGCGCCATCGGCGCCGCGAAGAAGAAGACGACGGGGGAGGACTCCAACGCTCCCGCCGCCAGGTACCAGAGCGTGGCCCTCGTCGTCGGCGCCACTGGCATCGTGGGTTCCAGCCTCTATGATATCCTCCCCCTCGCAGACACCCCCGGCGGTCCATGGAAGGTATACGGCGTCTCCCGCCGACCCCCGCGTCCCTCTCTTCTCTCCCCCAACATCGCCGACGGTGTCGGTCTTCCCGTCGTGCACGTTCCCTGCGACGTCGCCGACCCCGCTGACGCCCTCGCCAAGCTTTCCCCGCTTGGCGACGTTACCCACATCTTCTACGCCGCTTGGTGTCGCCGATCCACTGCGGCGGAGACCCGAGCTACTAACGCCGCCATGCTCCGCAACGTCCTTGACGGTGTCCTCCCTGCCGCCCCCAACCTCCAGCACGTCTGCCTTCAGACCGGCCGCAACCACTATCTTGGCCCCTACGGACCAGCCGGCGGAGTTGTCGCTGATGTGGGGCCGCGACACGATCCACCCCACGACCCTCCCTTCCCCGAGGACACCCCCCGCCTTGCCATCCCCAACTTCTATTACGAACTCGAGGACGTCCTGCTCGAGGAATTGGCCAAGAAAGAGCGCGCCGTCACGTGGTCCGTTCACCGCCCCACCACCATCTTCGGCTTCTCCCCCTGCAGCCTTATGAACCTGGTATGCTCACTGTGCGTCTACGCCTCAATCTGCCGCAAGGAGGGCGAGCCCCTCCGCTGGTTCGGCAGCGAGGAGGCGTGGTACGGGTTCAGCGACGCGTCGGACGCCGACCTTGTCGCCGAGCACCAGATCTGGGCCGCCGTCGACCCCTACGCCAAGAACGAAGCGTTCAATTGCAGCAACGGCGACGTGTTCAAGTGGAAGCACCTCTGGCCGGTGCTCGCGGAGCAGTTCGGCGTCCCGGCGCTTGGCTACACGGGCTACGACGGTCGGTTCAAGCTGGAGGATGCGATGAAGGGGAAGGAAGCCGTGTGGGAGGACATCGTGCGGGAGAACGAGCTCGTGCCGACGGCCTTGGACGAGGTCGGGAACTGGTGGTACGCTGATGCCGTGCTCGGCTTGGAGTTTGAGCACCTTGACAACATGAACAAGAGCAAGGAGCACGGGTTCTTGGGATTCCGGAACTCGGTAACTTCCTTCAACACTTGGATCGACAAGCTGAGGGCTTACAAGGTCGTTCCCTGATGCCTCTTTTACTTGTGCTTGCTATAATGTTCTCTTTCCCCTCTATAAACTGTGATTTGCCAGTACTTCCATCTCTTGCTAGTTCGTCATCTACTTCTTGCACTTGTTTGTTGTTGTGCCATGGGAAGCTTGTAGTATGAATAATGTATTACTACAAATGAAATGATTCAAACTGAGTCCACAATAAAATTGGCAATCTGCTTTAAAGAACTGTGTTTGTTTTTATTATATATATATTCTGAAGAAAAATTATGGTTCGCAGCATTCATTAGAACATGTATTTGGAGATATTTACATTGTACAAACACTGGAGTTCTTTTCATGGTTAATCTGTTCTTCTCTGAGGATGAATATGAGGAAAGATAGTTTGTCTACATCTGAGCATATTCTACATCTGGAACCTTCACTCTAACTCCTAGTGCAAACAAAACTTTTCTTTTAATTTATTGATTTAATCTTTGTTATTTTTCTTGAATGGATCCACACACTTTCCTGTTGTTCCAACATTAAACCATTCTTGTCAGAACATTAAACCCCATTATTCCTACTATGTATGTTCTTCCTGCTATAAGTCTGAATCCTTGTAAGTTCATCATGTCTTGATTAGGGATCTAACAACCCCTTGCACTCTTAGCAGAACTGGTCATCTCTAGTATATTGTTTAAGGATTGTTGAGTATTCAAATCAAGGATTGGTAAGCAAGGTATCAAAAGAAGAGAACAATTTCAGGTCAGAAGTCCTGCATACAGATATGAATTTTCATTGGTTTTTTATGTGGAAAAGGACATATCCAGCTAGAACTGGTGAATGTGGTTCCTAATTTTTAAGCTCCACTCTTTCTTCTCTACTTGTTAGCCTTTTATACTGTTCTTGTATTGATGTGATAAATTGCTACAGGATTTCATACTTAGGTTTTCCAATAATTCAGCCTTGATTATGTATGTGAATAAATTTTGATAAACAGGAAGAAAGTGAACCTTACTATGTTGCCATCCATCTTTAGCAATTTTGCCACTCATATCTTGGCCAGAGAGAAGGAAATATTCTCCAAATTATAGTAGACATGCACATGCCTTTGTTGCAAAGATATGAGACAACTGATCATCCAACATTTGATGAGTACATCATTCTGTTCAATAAACGCCGCTACTATTCGTTGTCAATCATGGTTTACATACGAGATATTTGGGAGCCAAAAAATTTTCTAACACGAGGAGCTAGTGGATATGTCACGATCCAAGTTTGATGGGTTAACTGATTAATAACTTCGTTTGATCTAAATTATTGATCTGATCTAAATTATTGATCAAAATATTTAAGTTGGAGTTAACATAGTATACTCGTCGAATCTTTATAAGCGTTGCAAAGATATGAGACAACTGATCATCCAATATTTAATGAGTACATCATGCAGTTCAATAAACGCCACTCCTATTCTTGAAATGTTGTCATCCATGGTTTACATAAGAGATATTTGAGAGCCAAAATATTCACTTGAGCTAGTAGATATGTCGATAATAGATTAACTGACCAATAACTTCATTCGATCTAAATTATTGATCAAAATATTTAAACTAAAATTAACATAATACACTCATCAGATCTTTATAAGTTAATTTTATTTAATTTTATTTCTAAAAATGACTCGATTCTTGTAAAACAAATTAAACTATGCCAACGTATTCTGAACTGCTACAGCACAGTTGGACTGAAAGATTCGCAATGCACACATCTTAAAGTATCATTTGATATGACGGATACAACGCCAGACTAACGTACGATTTCAATGGTACGATTCTTTTATCTACCCAATGGACCTCCTCTTCGTACGATTTGAATCGAACGGCTCCAGATCTTCCTCGATCTGAAGGAAGAAGCTCCCGACTCTTATCTCCTCTCGCCTCGGTTCACGCTCCCTCCAATCGGATCCTCTCGTTTCCCCCAAACCCTCGCTTCGGCGTGTACCGGAGATCCGACCATGGCGGCGTCGATCGGCTTCCTCCCCGCATTCACCATCGGCGACGGGGCATCTGCCGCCGCGCTCCCCCGCCGGGCTGTGCTTCTCCCCAGGTTCGCGCCGCCAAGGAGGTGGGCGGTCGCCGCGGATTCGCGCGCGGCCGTGGAGGCGGCGCCGGATGCGACGGGGAAGCGGCGACCGAGGGGCATCACCAAGCCCAGGCCAGTGTCCCCCGAGCTCCAGGCGGTGGTTGGCGAGGCGGAGATCCCGCGGACGCAAGCCCTCAAGAAGATATGGGCTTACATCAAGGAGAACAATCTTCAGGTCCTCTTTTATCCTTCACTTATGATCGTTGTCATCTGGAAGATATTTGAACTGTTTGCTATTATTTCTCGTTCACATGTTATTTAGGCAATACCTTCACTCAGAACTTTCGGACTCAGGAGTTTGATTTATGTTTCTATAATTTATTGGGGGATGTGTTGTCTGTTCATTCTGAAATTGTAGTTAGTATCCAACGACGATCACTGTCATCAAAGCATTTCTACTAAAAACATGGTATGTTGGCATTAAAAGAGGAGTCTTTTACAGCATGAGATTCATGAATCTGTTGTCCTTTGAGAGGACATCTGATGGGGCTTGCCCTAAAACTAGTGTATGAGAAGATTTATGATGTTGATTCTTATAATCTTGAATTAGCATAGCATGATATCCTCGTAAAGCATGATGACCATGCCGGTGAACATATATACTTGCTTAAGGTTGATGGGTCCTAAAGATACATGTAAGTTTTAAGGATAGTAGAGAACCCATTGAGGCATGCTGGAAAAGAGTTATGGGTGACAAAATTAACACAAGTTTGCCTTTTACTTTTTACAGGCCCATAATTATCGATGTGAGGTCATGAACCAACAATCCAGTCATTCCTTCTGTTGCCTGCACCGTTAGAATTTCTGGCTTTTATGTCCTCTCTCATTTGGCCTACACCTGTTCTTCCATTATGGTTGTCATGATTATTAAGTTCCCTGCTTAGTTATCTAATACCTTTCTTTCATCCTTGTGTATCTGTTAATAATGTAGCCTTTTGTAGTCAAACCATCATCTTGATTTATGTAATCTGCATAAGACTTTTCTTGTTTTAATATTTGCATTTATGAAGTTGGTCATGAGTATAACCTACTGCAATGCCTGTCTCATCCTACATTGATGTAAACTGCACCTCTGGCTTTTAGCCTTTTCTTCGTTTTGTTTGACTTCCAGGTTCCCTTACCGGACAAAGTTCTAGCGTTGTTACTTTCACAGCGCTTTAACCGATGATATTGATAATCTTCTAATAGATACTTTGAGAACACCCTTGAAGTTCTACTACAATAATACTTTGAGTAGCCTTTTAATTCACAATATGACAATATACTTTTGCTGAACTCTGTGCCAATTTATCATATTGCATTTTGTTGGCTAAATTTCGTTTTTTAAAAGCATTGAATTTCTGTGATCATATCTTTTCTCTGTCCTCTGAACATATACATGTTCATGCATCTTAGCCTATGTTGGTTGCACACTTGCACATGTACTATCCTGTGATTTGACAATCTGGCCTTTGCCTCATATTACCATGGTATGTTAACTTCCATTCCTTTTGTCAAAATAAAAACAATGTAGGCAATAGATTCGACACTAATATTTTACTAATCCATGTAATCCTTTCTGATGATACTTTTTTAATATGCTTCTTATGTGTACTGTTTGAGATATAATCCTGCATTATATTGATTGAATACTGGCAAAGCATCTTGATTTGACAATCTGGCCTTTGCCTCATATTATCTTGGTATGTTGACTTCCATTCCTCTTGTCAAACTAAAAACAATGTAAGCAATAGATTCGACACTAATATTTTACTAATCCATGTAATCCTTTATGATGATACTTCGTTAATATGCTTCTATCGTGTACTGTTTGAGATATAATCCTGCATTATATTGGTTGAACACTGGCGAAGCGCCTGAGGATATGTAGGTGGACACTTCAAACTGTTTGCTGTGCATGCTTGTGTGTTGGATACCAAGTTGTCATGTGCTTTCTGGAAAACATTTCACTTTATGTACTGGTGATACTTTGAATAAATCATTTAAGTCAGTATGAACAACATGTCTATCTTGGGAATTGCTTCTCCTAACCAGGTCTTTTATGATCGACGAAGGTATATTCTTTTACTCTTAATTTTCGTGATCATATCCATTCCAACCCATTGTCCATTCTACATTGCAATTTTAAGGAACATGTTAAAATGTGTTTTTTCTGCATTTGTGTGTATAAATGCATTAGTATTCTGTGAAAAGTATATTTGATGTCTTAAAGAATGTATTGTGAAGTTTGAAGAATTGAAAACAGGATAATCGTGAAACACATCCATCGGTACCAGCAACCTAATAGAACAAAATGTGTTTTTTCTGCATTTGTGTGTATAAATGCATTAGTATTCTGTGAAAAGTATATTTGATGTCTTAAAGAATGTATTGTGAAGTTTGGAGAATTGAAAACAGGATAATCATGAAACACATCCATCGGTACCAGCAACCTAACAGAAATACACTTCATGTCGGTATTTCTTGGAAATGTAAACCAATGTTACTGCTGGAAGCAACTTGTCGTCCCTAAATTTCTACATTGTGAATCGTTTTGTGAATCTCAGTCTTAAGTGACTTCAACTACTGAACAGTTGCTGTAAAATCCTTTCTGCAGGATCCAGAAAACAAGCGGATAATAGTGTGCGATGAGAAGCTAAAGAAGGTGTTCGGAGGAAGGGATCGAGTTGGTTTCTTGGAGATCTCAGGACTGCTTAATCCTCACTTTGCAAAGTGAAATCTTCTGTGGGCATGAACATCTCCATCTTTAACAATATGTTATAATCTGGACATCGCGACGAATGCAATGCTGTACTGCTTAGCATCAGCTTCTTGATCGATCTAGAAAAGACAGCTTAATGTTTTGCCCTTTATCTGCTATAGATTTGTAGACATGAACTTGTAGTGGTTGAACTATTTGTCCCTCATACTCTCTCTCTCTCTCTCTCTCTCT
>LVTN01000017.1:638194-661654 GCA_001649415.1 Musa itinerans | reverse complement strand
TTCGTGATCATATCCATTCCAACCCATTGTCCATTCTACATTGCAATTTTAAGGAACATGTTGAAATGTGTTTTTTCTGCATTTGTGTGTATAAATGCATGAGTATGCTATGAAAAGTATATTTGATGTCTTAAAGAATGTATTGTGAAGTTTGAAGAATTGAAAACAGGATAATCGTGAAACACATCCATCGGTACCAGCAACCTAATAGAACATACACTTCATGTCGGTATTTCTTGGAAATGTAAACCAATGTTACTGCTGGAAGCAACTTGTCGTCCCTAAATTTCTACATTGTGAATCGTTTTGTGAATCTCAGTCTTAAGTGACTTCAACTACTGAACAGTTGCTGTAAAATCCTTTCTGCAGGATCCAGAAAACAAGCGGATAATAGTGTGCGATGAGAAGCTAAAGAAGGTGTTCGGAGGAAGGGATCGAGTTGGTTTCTTGGAGATCTCAGGACTGCTTAATCCTCACTTTGCAAAGTGAAATCTTCTGTGGGCATGAACATCTCCATCTTTAACAATATGTTATAATCTGGACATCGCGACGAATGCAATGCTGTACTGCTTAGCATCAGCTTCTTGATCGATCTAGAAAAGACAGCTTAATGTTTTGCCCTTTATCTGCTATAGATTTGTAGACATGAACTTGTAGTGGTTGAACTATTTGTCCCTCATACTCTCTCTCTCTCTCTCTCCTCTCTCTCTCTCTCTCTCTCTCTTTTGTCCTATTCCTCATTTGAACTACTAAAGTAGCCGAACTGGGTCTAACGGTTTGGCGATTCCAAATCGAGCCAGAATCAGATTGTTCTGATCAATGGTGATTCTGATTCCATTCTAAATTTGAAACTTAAATGTCTTTACTGATATATTCGATGTGTATTTATATTGAAATACTTGTACTTGGAACTCGAGTAGTGCTAGTATATTCGATGTGTATTTATACCCAAATACCTAAACTTGGAACTCATGAGGAAACTTTGAGAAGGGTAAAACGGAAATAAAATTAAAAAAAACTATATACAGAAATATAGAGGAGCAAAACCTCGACCAACCTGGTCCGGTCGGACCAAACCGATCCAACCATACCACGTCTGTTGGTAGCTGAATTAGGCCAAAAATGAAATTTTTGGAGAGTTTATGAAGTATCACTCATGAT
Source organism: Musa itinerans (assembly GCA_001649415.1). Classification (NCBI taxonomy): domain Eukaryota; kingdom Viridiplantae; phylum Streptophyta; class Magnoliopsida; order Zingiberales; family Musaceae; genus Musa; species Musa itinerans. The sequence continues at coordinate 660,493 of LVTN01000017.1, read as the reverse complement.
CTTATTATTATGGTATATATGATTTTATTATTGTTGTGGTATATATGATGGCATGAGGATGAGGATGGCCACATACCCATTCCAGATCAATCAATTAATTGTTAGTAAAAGATAAGACATCCCTACCGTCCATCAGATTTTTGCACGAATCTTAAAAACACTAATCAGAGAATGCAAGTACAGAGAGAGCTTCAAAGAGAAAAAAAATGGAGATCAGCTTAAAACAGTTCAAAGGTACTCATCAGTTACATCATCCTCATGTACAGAGCCATTCGTGTCGATCCCATCCCCACTTCTGCTCTTTGGTTTCGACAGCTTACCGGAGGGCTTGTTCTTCGTCTGAGGTTTTCGGCCCTTCTCCGCCTGCAACTCCATCCCTTTGGCCGATGGCTTCCGCTTCCGCTTCAATCCTGCAGCCCCAACTGCCTCTTCGGGCGTCGAATTACCTACCACTGCTTAAAAAACAATCACACACTTGACTCAGAACAATAATTGTTTCATTCAGTCTCATCATTCCGAAATTTGATTACTAAATTGTGGGTTGAGTATAGTTCTTGTTCCGATTGCAACATTGTCCAGTCAGACCAGATTCCACTACATGTAATTTTTTTAAAAAATTACCATCTTGTCTCCGTAAGAACTTAAGATATAAAGGAAAAAAAATACCCCACCTAAACATAATTTATTCCTAACAGATGGAGAGAGATGCATTCATTTATTGGGGCTACTAGATGAGAAAAGAGCCTGCGACCAAAGGATATTATTACCTTCGAGCGGGCTTGAAGCAGGAAGAATGGCCTGACCATTCTGTGCTGCTTCCACTGAAAACGGCGAACCAGTATGATTGCTGTCCCCTAACTTCAATGAACTCCCAAGACACTTGTCTTGTTGTTCAGGAACATCTGGCAAAGGGACTGCAGGCAAGAAGCACAGTTCTTCCTGCGATGCATCCGAGTCGCTGAACGCTGAATCTTTCTCCACTGTTAAAATGTCAACCTCCTCATCTTGATTAATCACCAACTCTTTCACCTGCAAATAAGCATTTTCAGGTGCATCTAATCATAACAGGTTAACACACCAATCAAGGTGGGTGTTTTGTACCTTCTCTGATTCAGGCATTAGATCAAATTCGTCCTCTCTCTCGACATATTCTTCATTCTCTTCAAGTTCTTTAAAATCAGGAGCAAATGCACTCCAGTTCTCTGTGTAGTCTTTGGCCCATATATACACCAAGCCAGCAACCGAAACCGAGACGACCAAGGGGCGAAGAGGGTGCCAAGCAAGATCAATAAGAGCTTCTTTAGGACCTTCAAGGATTTTCACAAGATGGCCGGCTCTATCCCAAATGTACAGCTTGTGCTCCCCTTTGCTAGCAGAAGCACCTATGACCCATTCACCATCACCACTAAAACAAGGTGCTTTCCATTGTATCTTTGTCACAGCATCCTGGAACTCTCGAGATAAGCGCAGACACTTGGTGCCTACTTCTTTTAACTTTTCTATCCTGGGAAATTTATCATCAGTGTCACTCATTATTTCAAGTTCCTTTGCAGCACCCTTTGTTGGTAGAAGGTTCTCATAGACTCTAATGACTCGATCATTAGAATTTGTGAGCAGATACTGCCCGTTCCTACTAAAAACAATATCTTTGACAACAGAACCCCCAGGAATAGGTATTAGTGCATTTACCCTGATGTTCTTTGAATCAACAATTAGTATCTCCCCTTTGGAGTTTCCCAGGTAGATCAGATCTCCATGTTTGTCAAAAGTTGCTGCAGTTGGAGTGAAAGGCAGTGAACCATCAGAAAATTTATTGCGAGGATGAGAAACAGCATTTCCATTTGTATTATCCGTTCCTGAAACGGGCAGAACAGTGGAGCTTCCATTGTTCAGATCAACAAGAATAGGCGCAGAAGAAAGGGGACAAGCCAAGCAGAGTGATGGAGTGCAAGATCCTGGGTGAAGGCGTGCATGTAGAGTAGTTTGCTGCAATGTTATATGTGTGATCTTCTCCCCATTCATGACATTCCAAAGTGTCAATGACTTGTCAGTAGCAGAAGCAAGTAAATAGTGACCATACTTGGACCAGCAAACACTTGTAATAGGTGCTACACAAGCTTTATCACGAAGCTCCTTGGCAACCCCCCTAGTCTCGAAGTCCCAAATGACACAGCTCCCATTGGCACAGCCAGCTAAACCAGAAAAACAGGATGCATTCTTTTAGACCAAAAGTCACTAAAACCAAGTGCAAGATCTTGTTAACAATAATATATAAGCAAAATAAAAGATAAAATAAATCAACATGAAATATAAACTGCATGATTATAATAGAAACTTAAGGATATAACTCAATCATCATACGTAAATTTCATTCAGGTGTGACATAGGAACCAACAAGGTACGAACAGCTAGGTGTTCATAAAATGAAAACGGTGGCAATAATGACATAGGAAGCACAGTCACAGTAAGTTATCTTCCGAAAGCAAGTATGGAAAGAAGAAAAAAGTAAAAGAAAAAAAGCAAATGCAACCAACTATTGTCAGAATTCATTCTTCTCTCGTGTTTGCTTCTAGTAAATAAAAGGGGAATCATTTATCCACACAGGTTCCACCTAACATTTGTACTGTTTGTGGAAAGAAAACAGCTGCTTAAATGCCTCACCATAAATCAGGTCCAACAAGATCGTCTTACGTATCCTTGCATGAGCAATGACGACAGCAGAAAGGTCAAACATAAAGTTGGGTCAATGAGGGAGGAATTTTGTGCCCAGAGAATGTTTCCCCTTTGTGATTGCTTAGAGTGGGTCATGGGTCATGAGATATGGATTCGGTCATTTATTATACCTATGCTCTTACAGTAGTTATATAACTCAAATAAAAATGAGCATGGGTGATGAAAGAGAGAGCATGAAAATTCCAATAAAAAATGCTCCTGCTACAAGAGAGAGAGAGAGAGAGAGAGAGAGAGAGAGAGAAGAGCACGACTGAAGATCCTCTAAGTTCCAAGATATTCAGGCTAAGAAAGTTCAAAAGTTGAACCTTGATGTGTACAATTTGGCATAATAAATCCACCAATAAAGGAGACTACCAGAAAAGAACATGAACATTTACACAAACAAGTAATCTTTGGTGAAACCAAAGAAGATGGTATGATTTGAAAGAGAGTCAGGCCACAAAAATTTGAATGATTGTGATGCCAAGAGAATTTGTTGATGAGCAAAGAGGCAGGTGGACATCCCAAGATCAGAGAAGTATGTTAAAGGCAAAGCAAAACATGAAAAGATTAGTTAAAAGGGACGAGTGAGAATCATTAAGCCGCATGTTCCAACTTTCCATGAGCTAAGGTCACAACAAACACTAATATTCTCTCAAACATGAGATGTTATAAAGAAAGGATGAAATGGTGGCACGACTTGGTGTCATGAGGGAAGGCAAACCAGAGTTCTCATATCATTCCAATCAAAATATGTTTTTTTTATGAAAAATCCAACAGATGGCCAAAATTATCCTTACTTCTCATTGCAACTATGCCATGCAGATTTAGCTGGAAAGGAACAGCTTGACACAAATTCACTTTCCATCCTCTTAAAGTTACAACTCTTCTTCTATGAGACTATAACCGCTAAATTAACAAATGAAACTAAACGAACAAAATGGGTCAATCCTCGGTTTCACTAGAATAAAAAAAATAAAGAAACATAGTTTATCAAGGATCAATGACAGCATTAGCAGCAGAAAACCTTCCAGAATGTCAGATTTCTCCCTCTCCCTCTTTTTCCCAAGTTTCATCTGAATGGACATAAACTAGGCTTGAGCTTAGTTGCCTTACTCAACAGACGTTATTGTAACATAAAAGAGGACAAAACCTTTGCTCATGACGAACAAAACATATGATTGTCTATTCGCTCCGTCAGAACTGTTTCCAACATATCAAAATCGGCTCTTTTACAAATTTATGCAATCGCAGGGAAAATAAGGTAATCGAAAAAGGAAAAAGTGGAAGAATGATGGTACCAGCAAGAAGAGTTCCCCGGCGATTGAAGGCGATACATTTCATGTTCCCATGCTGCAAAAACTCCTCGATTACTTCCGGGAAATCACCCTGCAACGGATCTTTACCCATCCAAATACCCAACACCACCCAAAAAATCAAATTTAGCTCTAGAAAAACCTCAAATTTCTTCAGATTAAAAGAAAAAACAAGAGAAGCAGAAGAAAAAACGGATCTTTTATCTCAGAAAAAGAAGCAAAAGGAAGAATCCGGGTAAGAAAACCCACCGATTATTGGGGCATTCATGTCGTTCGGCCTTCGGAGCAAGGAAATAAACCGAAATCTCAGCAAACAGGGGTTCCCCTACCGCATCATCTCGAGGCGGACATTTCCCCTGCCCGATCGCACCGAACACAAGGGAGAAGAGAGCCCGGTCGAGGACGCTTGCTTCTGCGAAAGAGGGGCGGATCGAAGCCGGAATCGAGCAGCGCTCCCCACGGAAGAACTCGAAAAGGCTCCCTGGATCGCCGGAATCACCGAACCAAAAACCCTACCTTGCATAATTATTTCTGATTCCCATTAGCTTTTTATTACGACTTTAACCCGATTTCGTCTTCCTCTCGGCGGAGCGTGGAATGGATAAAAGACACAGAGAAGATCGATCACGACCGTCCATTTGATTACAGATTTGATCGGACGGCTAATGATCTTCCAGCGCCGTTTCGGCCTCGAAGAAGGGATTAATCCAAGTAGGAATGGACTGAGAGAGAGAGAGAGTGTGATGGGATTTGTATTAACCTTCTATTTGACTGTATTATTAGGAAAGATTAATAGGCAATTTTATCCACAAAAAAAAAAGCTCTCATTTTTATCGGATACTGTTCATCTATCGAGAATTTATGTCTTTTCGTGAATGGATAAGTATGTTCTTATCGTTTTTTTGTTTGTTTTGGTTTTATTATGTGATTTTTGGCAAGATTGAACTTAAGTTAAAGTGAATCGATCAGTTAATTTGATATTCTTTGCCTAGATTATTCTTCTCCCCCTTTTGTTAGAACATTAAATATTTGATTTTATTTTTCAGATTTATATTATTATTTTGATTTGATATTATCTGTTGTAGAACTTAATATCGTGATAGAAGAGTCGGCATGGCTAATTTTTCTCCTAAAGATATAAGATCGCCCACATGAGGATTTGGTGATGTGGTGAAGGAACCAAGTCGGGTCAGGGAGCACTTCACCGATCGACTCGAGGTGGGCCTTCGATTGCTACTCTTCTTTGTTAAGAAAAGGTTAACGTCGAGAGGAGGATTCCTAACTCGACCCCTCTGAAGTTTAAGTCAGCTCGAGGTGGTATATAGTGTTTGAGGTGTGCCCCCTTTGTCGATAGGGGGGGATTGGTTTTTATACATATTTGTCATAGGGTCTATCGTACAAGGCTCGTTAATGATCTACGATACTTCGAGAGGTCGACCCATGCTTTCTGTGCGGCGCGAGCCAACATGCACAGCTTTGTGTTGTGTGGCACTGCTTTTGTATCATCGCGAATGGCTTGAGGTAGGATAACGCCACCTCGTACAAATCCAAGCGACACGGGTATGACTTCCATCGCCCTCAATTCCAAGATGCTTTGTCAACGCATGTGCCCAAAATATGTCCTATCACTATCATTATTTTATGTCAAAAATCTAAGATTTGACCTACAAAATACAATCGAATCTATGCAACACATCTAACATAATTAAAAGATATAAATCATAAATAATGCTGGAGTTGACTTGTCCTGATCTTTTTTCTCATGTCGAACAAGAAATAAATTATAATTAAGATTGTGGGATCAAAATAGTCTCGGATAGGAGTGAATTCCTCATGTCAAATCTCATTACAATTCATACATTAATCACCATTGGCTCTAACCAAAGAATAGAAGCACAATCTCTTTGGTGGATGTTGATGCTTACATCTAAGCCATGAATGATTTGTGGTTTGCTTGATCAACATGTATGTATTTGTCTGCACCAAATCAAGCATAGCTTTCCACCAAATTAGAGAGATTTACAGATTTCAAATCTTTGCTTCAGAAATAGGAGAATAAATTCAATAAAAGATACCTACACTATATGCAGTCCAGAGTCCAGTTTTAATACGAGAAGCTACTGATTCTGTATCAGAGAAGACATCAGAGCTTCATGACATTTTCTCTTGGGTGAAGGTTGCTTCCTGTGACTTGGTTGCAAAACCTACACCACTGAATTGCCAGTGGAGAAGCTTTTCCGGACAGCCAAGACAAGCCGAGAATGCAAAGAACTGCCCTGAAGGATGAGGTAGATGACAAATGACACGTATATCGCCAGGGCGGCACAGAGAATGGAAGTCATGAGGGTGCCATGCACTTCAGCAGAGAGGAAATTGAGGAGAAGGTAACCATTGATGCTTATCAGAAATGCCACTACCACCCAGGTGACAACCTGCATTGGAAAATACATGAAACATAAGAAGCATGGAGATCATTGATCTACAAAAACACTAAGTTTGTTGTCGTTGTTGTTTCCTATCGAAATGCGAAGAACATTCAAGAGATAGCTGTTCTGTGCAAACAATGATCATCAAAGGAAAGGGATCAATGTACTAACAATAAAAAAACAGTGAGAAATCACACACTGGCAAAGGAGTTAGAGTCAATCACAGGCATGACTAAGGCCCAAAGTTTCCAAGTTTAAAAGCTTAAACTTGTTTGATGTTTACGACACATCAAGGAATTTTAGATCAGTCATTCACAAATAAGAATATAGATGTGAGACACTAAATGACATGGAAGTTGATGAAATTACTGAGAATAAGTACCGTAATGCATCCGATAAGCTAAGGCCAACATTTTTTTAAAATATCTATGTCTATTTCTGATCCTTTTCCTATTATAAATAGTATTTTTTTCTTTATGAAGAAAATTCTATTACGTTAAATGATGTACATCATGCCCACACGATCCTTTTCTTATCAGAAATATGGATAAAAAATATCTGTCTATTTCTAATTCTTTTTCTATCACTTGTACAATAATCCACTAACTAATCGGATGATTCAACAAAGACCACTATATTTAATAGTCTTAGGCCTCTCCCACTAGAAAGGGCTCATAATACTTCAACATGCATCCGAGTTGATTCCACCATTGGCAAACCCTATATTTGATGTTCCTAACATTAAATTTTCTGACCAGCTCTTTTTCGCTTTCGACTTTAATCAAAACATCATTATCATGATTGACGCATCGGGTTTTACACATAGTAATTAATTATCAGAAAAAGTAATGGAGCATCAAACATCTATTCTATTTACTCTTCATAGTTTTTATCCTTGGCAAGTTCCTCAACTTTTCCTTGCATCAATATGAACCATAAGCAGCAGATCTACACCAGAGAAGTTGCAAATAGAAAAGCAAAACCTAAATACTAAAGAATTGAAATTGTCAGATTATTAAGAAGATGATGAAACTTACTTCAGTAACACGGCCAATCCTGAAGGTTCCCATAACCTGTTCTTTTGAAACCAGTGTTAGGAGTGGAATTAGTGCAAATGGTATCTGAATTGCTTGAAGCACATTAAGCCACTCATTCAAAATATCCATGGTAGCTTCCCCGGTGTCGAAGAACAGAGCAACTACAATGGTGGGAACAATGGCACAGCTTCTGGTAATCAGTGCTCGAACCCACTTCTTCAACCGAAGATTCAGAAACCCCCCCATGATAAATTGTCCAGCATAAGTGCCTGCTATGGTGCTGCTCTGCCCAGATGCCAATAACCCAATTCCCCATATGTATAGGATAGGAAAGATCTTGCCACCATACTTCTCTTGCAAGAAGTTACCAGCATTCTCTAGGCCTATGTTCCTTGCAACCTCGCTGCCATAAAATCCCTTTGCAAACACTGTCGTTACACAAACATTGATCAAGAACGAAATAACGAGTGCAATAGTGCATTCAATGGAATAGTACTTGATTGCTTCTTTAATGCGGCTTTCCTTTCGAGTATCGACTTTTCGCGACTGTACAAGAGCAGAATGCAGGAAAACATTATACGGCATGATCACACAACCCACAACTCCCACGGCTTGCCGTATGGTTCTTGAACTTAGTTTTGGTACTACGACACCTGCCCAGATGAGTCTAAATCATTTAGGAGCTGAAATGGTCAGCAGTGGATGAGTAACTGAGAGAGAAGACAGCAGAGACCAGATACCTATTAGAAGCTCGTTCACATCGGGCTTGGTTTGGCCAAACATTACGGCGAATGAAACACCCATTGTAGCAATGAGAAATCCAAAGAAAGCTTCCAGTTTCCTCACGCCATAGTTCTCAAGGAACAAAAAGATGAAGCTGCCAAGAACATTAGAGAAATAAGAATTACAGGTTACCATGTCATGATTTTCTCAAATTGAAGTACCAAAACAAGCATCGGATTCATCTGAACTACGATAGATGAACTCCAAATAAGAGAAACAAGAAGAATGATTTCAGCAAACAAGTAAAAAAGATTCAAATTTGGCAGAAAAAAAAGAGATTCTTTCCCAGATCATAGAGCAGATAATTCTAATCCATCTGAGATGTGATAAACTAGCATTAACACATACTTCTTGGAATTTATTATATATTGCTAGTGAGCTTAACATCAAACAGAAAATTGTCGTTATTGGAAGAAATTGATACCAATAAAAAAATAACCTGTCATTAATCCCAATTAAAAAGGTAAAATCCATTAAAAAGCTTCCAAATTTACTAACGAGAGAAGAGATATGGTCGACGAGTAGTAGCGACGTACAATTGTTGCCCCCCCAGACCAAAATACGAGCAACGAACCTAAGATCAACGTAATAAACAAATCTATATCTGAGTCATAATCAAATCAGTAGACCATTTAAGAGAGAACGAAGATAAAGAAATCCGACATAAAAGTCAATCACATTCAAGCTAATGGAACAAAGGCAAACGAAAAACAATTTGATCAAACACAAAGCAAACTGTGCTAAAGAACATAAAGAAGCAAGCCTTTTTTTATCGATGAGTAGAAAAGAACCAATCGTTCCGCATCAAGACCACGAATTCGGATCTCACCAATCCAAAGCAGTGATGACTACCCCTACCCAGAGCGGAATCGCCCCACCACTAAGTGTTTTGATGGCGATGGAGCTCCCGATGACCTCCTGGATGTCGGCACCGATCAAGGCGGTCTCGGCCATCAGCCATAGCGCCAGTCGCGCCCACTGGGGGTACTCCTCTCGGCAGAGCTCTGCCAGGTGCCGACCAGTTGCCACCCCTAGCCTCGCCGACAGCAGCTGGATGAGGAGCCCCATGGCGGTCGCCCAGAGGAGGAGCCAGAGGAGGGAGTACCCCGCGATGGCGCCCGCCTGGAGATCACCCTCGAGGTTCCCGGGATCCAGGAATGCAATGCACATCAGAAAGCCCGGGCCCATGAAGCGCCACAGCTTCCGCCACGAAAAGGGCCGCGGGGGTCCGTCTAGGGCGCCAGCCCCCGGCGAGAACTCGTCATCGGATGTGGAGATCTCGACCTTCTCGTCGGATTCGTACGCTCTCTCGGACTCATCGTCGGAGGAGGAGAGGAGGGGCGCCGCGACTTCCTTCCCGTGGGACGCCATGTCGGATGCCCGAGAGACGTATCCGTTGTCCTTCGTTTCGAAGCCGAACGCAGAGCTTATAGAGCCCTGCTATCGTATCCCGACTTAAGTTACGATTGTGTGCCCCGTGGACTGACGTGGCGTTCACGGAGGGGAAAGTTGGCTATCTGGACTCGAACCGTCACCTCAATCGTATCTTAACAGGATGTGTCTCGGTTCCCGGAACTCGGAAGGGTTGGATCTCCTACGGGAAACGTTACGAACGAACACACGCAAGGTGTCCACGTGTCGTGGTCACATTTAATCATTGGTGAGAACAACGGTGAACGAACACCTGGCGCGTCTTCCGCTGGACAAACAATCTGTTTTGTGTTGTCATCAAACAACTCATCAATCTAATAAACCGAATGGTGATCCTCTACGTAGAATGCCAGCCACGCAGGACGCCAGCGCGCTCTGAGGTTTAGTTATTTTCAGCTTCGGTAAGGTTACCCGTGCGGCAAAACTGTCATGCGCAATACAGAAAGCGCGGCCAACGGGTGATTAGAGGGAGCGGAGGCACGTACCGGGGGAATGAACACACGCAATACAGAAAGCGCGGCCAACGGGTGATTGGAGGGAGCGGAGGCACGTACCGGGGGAGGCAATGACGTGGCTGAAGTCGCGTGGAGGGAAGGGGACGTGGTAAGAAGCCGCGAGGAAAGTGCGTGGCGGGCCGGTGGTGGGGCACGGGCACCAGACGTCCGATAGCGCTTCGCCCCACCGTTCCCACGATCTCGGGAACGGAAGCATTTGATTCACCGTCCTATCTACGAACCAACCCGATCCGATCGATAGAGAAGATCCGATCATGAATCGGAGTCGAATCGATTTGACCCAAATCACGGGTTAAGAAACGCGTGAGACGTATATTCTACATATTTAATTAAAGGGATAATATAAACAAAATTTAAATTCTGAAGGAATGCATGTAATATTATAATTAGTGGGGAAAATATGCTACTAATATATGTAAAAAGGGTATAAACAAAGAGAAATAGAAAAGACTGTCGAGGGTTCGCTCGTCGTCCGAGTCGAGACGACGACGGTTGCGGAAGCAGGGCCTGCAGACCTTCCTCTATCGCGCGATTTCTCTACCACTGTCTGTGCTCCACCTGCTTCTCCGATTCGATCTCCTTCCTCTCGCCGCCGGAGTCTGATGCCCTCCTGCTTCCGGACGCGGAGAATGGAGGTAATTTGTCGCCCGTCGTGCTTTATACTATAATTTGGACAAATGATCGAAAATTCGCCTCCGACTCATGTCAGAGGGCATTAGACTATGATCGAGAGAGAGAGAGAGAGAGAGAGAGTAGTAGTAGTAGTACTCCCTGGTTGTGCCCTCTCGGTGTTGTAGCCAGCCCTTGAGAGGAGTCCCTTTTCCAGGATCCTCGAGTGGGGGCCTTTTTCCTTAGAAGGCCTCAGAGTACCTTCTTGTTTCTCTCCAGTTTGGCCCTGCATGAGTAACAGCAAACTGGGTCTTTCTGTCAGTCGACAACCTCATTCTCCTTCCTTCCTGTGAGAGGAGTTTTTCTTATATGGAGGTGGGTGCAAGTGGTACCTATATGAATCATGGCATGGTATCAGAAGATATCTTCTTGCATATACCTTTGGATTTTGGGGCTGCAGCGGGAACGAGTTTGTAATAGGACAGTGATGCGTAACATCTTCTGGCGTTGAGGGGTAGGCTGGTACAATTTTGTTGTTTTTATTGGTATTGGGGTAGACTTTGAAGTTTTATATGTATATATATGCCCTTCGTTCTGTGGGCATTGTTTGTTTTATTCATAATCGGACTTTGATCTCGAATAGAATATTCTCAGCAGTTCTTTCTTCTGTGAATTTCAAGTTTTATATGATGTTCTCCAACTTGCCATGAAACCTGATGTCAATAGTGATAAGGCATATTTTGGGCACAAGACACGTCACAGCCCATGCCACACGCCAGGTCAGAATCCATGCCCCAAGGCATCGCTTGACACGTCACGTCCCGGAAATCCCGGGACGACGCCACCCCCAAGATACGCCATGACGTCAGTCACACCTGGACGACACGTTACCCCAAAGGGGCGGGCATTAACGCCGACATTAATGCGCGCCAACGTCAACCGTTCCCAGATGACCGCATCACCGGACCCCGCACGATTCGGTCGAGGCAGAGAAAGGTGTCCACCGAGGCTCGCCCATACCTTGCGGCAGTTCGGTCCTCCACGCAACATCAACGGCAATGTCAGACGCTACCAGAGGTACGGTCCTGCTCCGGCAGACTGGCACATCAGGTAACAGCAAACTTACCTATAAATACCCCTAGGCTCTAAACGGAAAGGAGGAGAAAAAAAACCAGTCTTGATCTAAACCCCCAGAAAGATCCACTAACTTGGCCGTCGGAGGGATCGGGCCGAGCACCTCGGCTCGATCTTTGTGCAGGTTCGAAGTCAAAGCTCTCCTCCGGACGTATAGGCAAGGAGTCTCAGCCCCGAGGAGACGGCTGCACCGTCCTGATCGGACACTGCATACGACCTCCTCGACAACTTCGAGGAGCGCCCCAGGGAGATCCCCATCGTCCGGCCCCGAACCGAGCCGCGTCGGCCCCGAGGCCACGGCTTAAAGATGTTTTCCACAACAAATAGGCTTTTGTTTGCTGCATCATTCACTCCTCTCCGTCCAATGACATGCTCACCAGTAATTGTCGATAAGCTACGTAGCACATATTTGCTCTTGTTATGCTTCTCTCTGTTTTGCTAGCAGAAGACTTGCTTCTGTTAATGCTGGACCATTTTTTAAGTTAATTTTATATGTTTATTTGAAGGCATCTTGCATTTTTCGGTTATATTCCATGATTTTATATGTTACTTTTATATGGTTACTTCCATGATATGTTGAATACTCTTTGCCAAGTGTTGCATATCAAGTATAAAGGTCTGAATATCTGACACTAAACTAAATCTGAGAAATACAAGTCTGAATAGAATTTTAGAAAAGTTCTAAAGATATCTGTAGATGGATCATCTATTAAGGCCTTCAAGGTCTACTACATGATACAACTGTTGAAACTTTTGACTTTTGAGAATGAAAATTTTCAAGTAATTTTAACTTTCAGACACCATTTAACTAGTACAGGAAATAAGTGGGACAATTTTGTTTTTGTGAGTAATTGGTGTCCTATTTATTGGCAATATAATGCAGTACATTTTATTTTTCTTTTCTGTGGAACATTTACTCTGATGACAAACTTGTGATCCTCATATGTACTCTTAGTTTGTCTCTGTTATATATTTCTATATGTAATATATTTGTATTATGTATATATGTATACGTATGTATAAATGTATATATATTTGTCCACGGATTTATGCTATTGCTGTTAATCATGTTAAGTTTGTTTATTTTGCTTGTTCTATGTTCACAAAAGGATGTTGGACCTTTCTTTCTATTCACTAGGCAAGCTTCTAATGGAGAATGAGTACAGATAAATTACATACATATGTGGAATCAATTTAAGTGGATAATAATGGAGGAAAAAGAGATGCTTACAAGTTACAAGCAGTAAGTTAAATTGCACAAACTGGAATCACTCGGTCAACCCCAAATAGCAGAGACTTGAACCTATAAATAAATTAAGATCTATTAAAAAATTAAATGAAAGTCAAACATTAAACAATTAACCTAGAAAACGTTACAAACATAATGTAAGAGATTAGGTGGTCTCTAGAAATGCCAAATTAGATGGTGCTCAAGATGAAAACAGATTATCCAAAACCCCAAATGCACAGATGGGAATGGCCATTTCTAACTAACTTCCAATCAATCACTTAGTTGTCAAATACTTGGCAAAAGAATGGATGTTAATGGTCCTAGCAAAAAGGGCACCATGTCACTGGAGTTAAGCAAGTTTTTGACACGGCCACTGGATGGTCGTGATTTGTCCTTCTTTTAGATGGACGATTCGGGTTTCCAAGCCCAAGCAGGAGCACGATCCGGTTCATAATGATAGTCGCATTATAGTTCCTCTGCTGCATTACATTTGTTTTTTGTGCAATTTGCCTTTTACATGCTAGGGCTTTGTGTTTCCTAACAAAGTTTAATAAGCATATATATGCTCATCGTCACAATAGTTGCAAGTCTAACTATTGCGGATCGGCATGGAACCTCATAAATTAATTTGATAGCAACAACAGAAGTAGGCTGCTCATGGTTTTATTGCACCATACTTTGCATGTCATGCGGTCTAGCATGCTTTTGGTTACCGTCTTCTAATTGAATGCCTCCTTGAAAGTGAGCTCATCTAAATTTTATGTTGTAAGGTCTAACGTCTTCTAATTTTGTGGCTCCTCGAAAGTGAGCTCATCTAAGTTCTCTGTTGTAAGGTCTAACATCTTCTAAAATTTTGTGCCTCCTCGAGAGTTTGCTCATCTAAAATTCTTTTACATGTTTGCAGCCATCAAAGTATGATGAACTGAAGCCAACTGATCCAAGCAGCAGCTTTTCACTGCAAAATGAGGATGCAAAATTTACCAAGGAAGCAGACTAGTTGCTCGTCTTGATTATCAAAACAAATCCATCTTTTTATGATGACTTCAAAATGTGGAACCGGAAACAAGCATTACTCCGAGAGCTGTATGGATCACTGGTGTCAAACTCATTGTTTCTGAGCCCCAATATTAGCGACTAGTGTGCCAAAAGGAAAGAGTTTTGTCTTCCCAATCTGCAAAACAAGAAAACTTATGGATTTAGGATAAATGAAAAAAAGAAAAGTGTATCTTACTTACAGTTGTAGTGATCAATTCTTTCCATCAAAGTAACAAATGTGAAGAACACTTTATAAACACAGATGCATCGTATATTGAATATGATCAAAGACAACTTTGCCAGTTGGATTGACTTTTTGTTACAGATCTATGTTCTCTGTTAAAATAATGGTAGAGATTCCAATCCATCTATAGATAATCTTTACATATTGCAATGCCCTTTTTCTCGATATCACTCTTTGTTTAGTGGCATGCGGCCATCCTATTAACTTCTTAAATATTACTGGGAGGAGTAAATATTTTTTACTCTGGATGAAGAGTGATGTCTTTGATTCGGGCCAGATTTATATGTTTAAATAATCTTATCGATCCAAAATTAGATTCTGCACTGGTAGACGATCAGTACAAAACGAAGTGAAGTCTTCAACACAAAGTCTCCCCGGGAAGCTTCTCGTCACGGAAATTACCGGTCAATAAGAGTGGCTATCTTTTACCTTGCGAACCATTGACGGGTCTCTTTTGGCTCATGGCCGCCTCGTTATGATCAAGCCACGTGCGCTTTGTAAACTGTGCTTCTCGCACTGTTCCGTTGTGCGTTTTACCTACCGAATGTTATCTTCCAATGGAATAATCACCCAAGTCCACGGGATCCGACCGACCACGTCAAGTCAGGGCCGACATCCAGTTAGGCGCGCATGCGCCGACGACACGTCGACTCGGGTCGAGGTCAACCACGACGCCCCCTCCCTTAATTTCCAACGCCCACAACACAATCCAACACGGTTCGATCCGAGTCACCACCGCCCACCCACTCCTTACCAGGTTCGGACCCGGTCCGGTCACGCGGCGATATGATTCGGTAGGACACGGAGCACATGCGATCTAAGATTCTATGTATCAAGTAAAACGGTTCCCATCACTCCCAGCCCCATAATGAGGTGGGCCGGGATCTGCTCCCCCCGCTCACCGAAGCAACCGCAGAAAGAAGGTATTTATCACGTGGAAGAAATGCCACCTCGAAATATGAATTTTTTTTTTTTGCGTCAAAATAAAAGTCACTTATCGCCGTCAACTCATGAATTCGAATATGAAATAACGAAAGCAGCTCTTTTTTTTTGGGCTCCGAATTATTGCCTGAGGTACCGTTACATCAACACGTCCTGCGACTACTCTAAACACTTACTCACATGGCTAGAATCATCCATCTTCACTAAAACACGGGACTATAATGCTAACTCGACGGCGTCAAACAAGGAGACGGTCAACGACAGCCTTTCCTTTTCCCCACGACACGTTCGCCCCGTTGACCCACGAGCTAGCTGACGCGGAAGGTCGGTCGGCCGGTCGGATGGCGGGGCCCGCCGGGCTTCAGTTGTGTCCGGGGAAGTGCGGGATCCACTTGGGCAGGCCGGGGCTGAAGTGGGCGGAGACGACGCGGGAGTCGAGCAGCTCGAGGATGGGGGGGAAGTTGACGCAGCGCGGCACCTTGTACTGGTTGATGGACGCCCCCCTCGATATGGCGTAGTCCATCAGCTCCTCGAAGGTGCCCCCCCGGACCACCCGTATCTCCAGCGGCCCGATGGAGCCGTCCGCCACCCGGCTCTGCCGGTACACCGAGTTCAGCGCCTCCTCCATCGCCAGGCAGCACCGATCCATCACCCCGTCCCGGGCCATCGCCGCCGCCGCCGCAGCGGATGACGACGAGTCCTTGGCCAGCAGCTCCCAGTAGATGACGTAGTGCCCCGGGATGGCCTTCGTGTCGGCGTGGCTCGTGTACTCCACCACGCTGGCGTTGTAGGGGCGGAGCAGCGCCGACGCGCGCTCCACCGCCTTCTGCAGCTCCGCCTCGTCGGTCTTGTCCGACTCGATGCTCAGGAGGACGTTCTTCCGGCGGACGAACCGGAACTGCGGCGCCGCGTTGTGGAACCCGGTCACCCGTAGGACATCCCCCACGCGGTACCGGTTCAGACCGGCGTAGGTGGTGATCACGAGTTCGTACTCCTTTCCCACCTCCACGTCCGCCAGGTCGACCAGCTGGGCCGTGTCCACCCCCACGCCCGGGTGGTGGCCGTCGCCGCCGTGCGGCAGGAACTCGAAGTAGGCCATGTTGGGCATGATGGTGTAGGAGACTTCGGAGGGGTCGCACATGGGGTTGAGGTTGAGGCCGAAGTAACACTCGGAGGAGGCGTACATGGTGCACGCCATGGGGAGACCACCGCTGTAGTACTCCAGGGTGGGGATGTACTGCGCCATGGCTCCCGTCACGATCACGTCCAGGTACTTGGTGTTGGGCCAGATCCTGGTGATGATCCCGGCCCACTCCCCCTCGGAGCACTCGGCGGCGACGAATCGGGCGAGCTCCGGGTCCGGCTTGAGGAGCTCAGCGACGGCGCCGCGGATGGAGGGGTCGGTGACCTTGGCGGTGAGAGTCCCGGCCGCGATGTCCTGGGAGAGCTCCTTCCAGTGGAGCTGGAGGAAGCGGATGGCGCGGAGGAGGCCAGAGGCGAAGACGGCGCCCACGCGGAGTACGTCCAGGCGCTGGAGGAGGCCGCAGAGCATCTGCGCGTACATGCTCTGGAACGCGTCGGCGCAGAGGATGGCGGCGGTCGGGCTGGTGTACACGTTATAGGGGTCGTACGGGCGGCTCTTGAAGTGCTCGCTCTTGTAGTAGCTCGTCAGCACCGGTCGTGCCGTCAGCCCGCCGGGGGTCTTGGTCTCCGATTTCACGAAGAGGAAGTAGAGCCCCTTCCCCTTGTCCAGGCCCGGCACGTAACTGTTCCATTGCCAAGAAGCATCGAGTTAGATGATCGGTACATGCTGATCTGATTCATGATGACAAGGTAAAGAAGAGAAAGCGAAGATGGGTACTCACAGATTCATAACAGGCATGAGAAGGCTGTAAAGGAGCTGCCTGCGATCGAGCTCCTCTTTGATCGTGGGCATCAGCTTCCTCTCGCCAGCAGACGTCCCAGAGCTTCGAAAAGGAGCCAAATAAGATCCCAATTGCACACGTTCCCAGCTACGAAGGAAGATGAAGGATTCAATGTACCTGGTGAGGAACTCAGAGATGGGATGGGCGGAGAGGATGGCGGAGCGGTCGCCGTTGGCGATCCTCTGGATCTCCGGCTGCAGGTCCTCGTAGGTGACCACGGGGACCTTGGCCTTGAAGGTGAGGCGGTCCGTGGCGCCGCCGAGCCCGTACCTCCGGAGGTACTCCGTCTCGGCGTTGCGCGTCAGGATCTCCGCCAGCACCTTCTCCTGCACCGCATCCGCGTTCGCGGTCATCTCCTCGATGAACCTCAGCTTCTCCGCGTCCTTCTCGTGTGTCGCCGGCCCGACCTTGGCGGCGTTTCCGTTCGCCGCAGGCACCACGGTCTCCACGGCCATTTTGGTCGCCGTCACTCGAGCGATTACCGCGACGCGAGGAGGGAGGAAGAGAGCCTGTGCGCTCAGAGTGAGAGAGAGAGAGAGAGAGGGAGAGGGAATGCGAGAGGGGGATGGAGAGCGCTGAGGCCGCAGTGGGGGCTTTTATAGGCGAAGCCCTGCGTGAGATTGGAAGTGCGGGGACTGCCGAGGCCGCATCAGGGAGTGTAGACACCGGGTGCGACAACGTGGGCCCCGCGGTCGCGTCGGGATTCGGACACCGCCCCGACACGCGGGCCCTGGCGCGGACGAGCCTCGGGCCAGCACCTGTCGCGGTCCACCTCGACACCGGCACACGTGTCGTCCCGGGGCGGGCCAGGGCGGGCGGAGCTCGACAGCAACTTCCGGCCGGCGGGCGTGGCAACCCAGCTCCGCCGCCGGGGCCACGTGGCGCCATGTCGGGCGTGTGCCCCGACCGCGACCGCGACCGCAGCTGCTGCTCCTTTGCAAGACGTCTCCGGTTCCTTGCCGGGATCGAAGAGGGTGGCCATGTCCGCCTCCTCCCCGTCTCCTCTCTCACCCATGGTTTTGGATATCCGTAGCGGCATTATTGTAAGCACTTGGAGGGCAGGAGCAGCAGTAGCTTTAGAGTGCACGTATGTCGTATGATGCAGCGGCTGGATAAAGCCGGCACTGAAACATATTTTGTCCCTGGAGCAATGAGCACCTCAATTGGCTGGTTGAGACTTTGGATTCCAATCTGCCATTGTTTTATGAGCCAGCATGTGAGGGCTTGATCATTAGGCCACCAAAGCCTTTGGGGGTACTGTTCTTGCATGGATCACAAAAGATACGGCTGCCTTCATTGTCGTCAGGCTTTTGTGGATACTCAGTCCCATGTCATTTCAAACCTTGATCTCATGACACAAGAAATTAGCATGTTGGTGGCCCTGTCACGGACGCTGCTATTGTCTATTACCTGCTTGTGCTTGTGTTCATGACTGTGATCAGATCCGTGCATGGAGATCCACGGAGGAGGAGGACCTTCTGAGCTTTTCATCGACTTGCTTAGCCACCTTCATTTATTCCCTCGACGATGGAAGTCGACGGATGACATTTTAGTGCGCATGCGCGAAGGAGGGCGACCTTTCAACAACATACCCATCACGGAACCGCTGCGTTCGAGCCACTTGTCGCTACGCTCGCCAAGCAAACTCCTTGTGAGGCGTCGTCGTCATTAAGTGCGCCGTCACGAAACTTGAAGCAGCACGGAGGACCGCCGTCGACGGCATGCAGATGGAGTGTTCGCCTTAATGACCGTCGATTTGTTGCTCTTGTAGGGCGAGAGAATCCGATTTGTTGGTGCATGACAGAACGCGCTCTACGTCGGCAAGGCAGGCCGACAAGTCTCTCTGTCTAGCCAAAGTTTTCTCGGAGCTTGGATTCCACACCAGCGCGGCTGGAATGATATCATCGCGGATGTCGACCCAAACTATTCACTTGAGCATCTCGGCATAATCGAGTTTTGAGCTCCCAAATCTCCATGGAATCCACAGCAAAAGTTTATTCGACGGCTACTCTGTGGTGCTCTCGATCGAGTTCCCAAGACCATGTGCACCGTTCGAGAACTAGGATTAGAATCTGTCTATGTTGTCTAGAACTGTAGCTCAACAACTGTGCCTCTTCATGCCCCATCCCCACCCTGTGGCTACTGCATGCGGAGGTCCATGTATCCGTCAATCACCATTAATGCGACCTCAAATCCATGGCTTGAACACCAGAATTTACGTGCCAAACAGCAATTGTTTAATGATTTGCCGTCAGGTGGGGGTCCGACCAGCCCTTCAGTTGTCTCCCCAGGTGCTGACCACCACACTCACGGGCTCGCCACTGTCGTCGGCCACAAGCTGAGCCTCACTCTGCGTGTGTGTGTGTGCGATGACATATCGCAGTGGCTGCCGGCTGCCGGCTATAGCAGCGGAATCCTTAAAGTGAGAGCCCAAGGAACGGCCTTTTTCCAGACCAAAGCGATCATAGTTTCAGATCGTGTGAACCCTTCTCTCTGTCTTTGTTCTTCGTCTCCGGAGATGGGACTTACTGTTCTTCACGAGTTCCGCGCTGCAAGCTTGTCTGCCGATGCATTTATCTCATGGCACGCATCGAGAGGCCGGCTGTGGAGTGTGAGCTGGTGGCACAGCATCTCACCTCACCTTTTGCTTTTCCCCGAGACATTCTTTGCTTCGCCAGCAGGAAGCTTCACCTCTCCTTCTCAAAGCGAGGGACAAGTTTGACTCTCCTTCGCACGGTGGCCGACGGTGCACTCCGCGTTAGTTAATGCTCAACCTGCGACTGAGGTCGAGAGGTTGAGGTTTGACCTTACGGAGTGGTGTCGACGGTAAAAGAAAGAGGAAAACTATCGGATGCACTCCCGGCGTGCTTCTCAAGCGAGTCAGTGCTGTTGGTGCAGTGGCCAACACGGTGGAGGATGGCACGTAAATTAGTCTGTAACCTGCGACTGACCCGTGATGATGACAGTCATCGGTAAGTGGAGGTCAGTGTTGTACATGCATGGTAAAAAAGAAGCTGATATAATGGATCCGAAGCTACGCCACGGTCAAAGAAACAAGTCTCATCGCCAGTTGCGCTTAAGACTGCCACTGTTACTATTGCGTGAGTGACGAGACTTGCATGTCTTTTTACCTTTCGGGTGGCAGTCATCTCCCGAAAGGGTGAGACAAGGACGCGGAAGGGCTCGCCTTGTGCTTGCCGATGGTCCAGCGCAGCGGCTGAGACGTCGAGCAGTGGGAAGTGGGAAGTGGGAGTGGGAGAGACAAGTGGGCAGGAAAAAGCTGATTGGATTGTTCGTCGTCGTCTGAGTTCAGCAGTCCCCACCATCCCAATGGATAAGCCTTGGTCCTCGTCTTTCGCAGTTCACGGGGAGCAAAGCTGCGAGACTGTGGCACCTCGGCCACGGCCTAAAGTCAGCCATGTGGTGTCTGAGGTCCGAGTCGGGACCCGATGGGGGATGGGGGATGATGGTGGTGGTGGTGGGGGGGGACTTGTGCTGTGACAGAAATGGTCGAGTGCCAAGAACAGGCAAAGGGGTTGTTGGCCCAAGTTAAGTGCTCGACGTGGCGATCGACATGGATCATGCTACGGTCATAGCAGAGGCAGACAGATCGAGTGGCCATTTCATGCTGGAAAGCTTTTACATGAGCATCACTTGAGGTCAATACCATCTCTCTCTCTCTCGATTGCTAAGCAAAGTTAAAAGAGTGAGATGGAGACAGGAAAATTATTAGGGTTCACCCACCCAGCTGAAAAAATAATAAAACATCAATAACATGATAATTCATGTTGTCATTCATTATTGGGGGGGTGAGGGGCTCATGTGATTCCAGTTTCACTTTGTTTTGCGTTAGTGAAGCCTAACTAGATTCCTCCCTCTAAAAAGACCTATCTATATATGAGATAAAAAAGATGAGGAAGCAGCCTTTGGCCACTTTGTGGGGTATATTGTTTCGATAGAACATGGTTTCCTTGGTCTTCCATCAGCATACAATAATAATGTAAACTTCTTAGGACGACACATGCCATGACGACTAGCCGCATAGTGTTGGAGCTACGAGTGAAAAATCCCATCCGATTGGCCTGTGATTGATGTTTTTGGCCTATCTGATGTCGATCATCGATAAATTAACTTGTGTTGAAACATTGGACGATCCTAATCGTACATCGAGCTTTTAATTTATCATATGACGGATTAATATGGGTCAGTTGATGAAGCCCATCAAAGAAGTTGAGTTCGATTAAATACTTCTGATGGCATTTTACTTACCTTTGTTTGATGCTACTTTAGATTTCTGTCGACTTTATTCAGCCAAACGCTAGTTGATTTCAACCATGATATGATTACAAATGCAAATTATTATTCAGCCACTTTTTCTCTTAATTAATTAAAAAAGCTCACATTAATATAGTATAAAGTAAACATTCAAAGCATATTCATCAGTGTCATCAACCAATTAAGTCTTTTGAGGACCTCTATTTCATCTGAATCCACTTTGAAATGTCAGGTATGGATCACAAGTGTCTTGGATTAATAAGAATCTTAAATAGATCCAACCCACCACCGTCACCGTCACCGCCGCTACGACACCAGCAAAAATAGGCTCATTAAAATTGGCATTTATACGGTCAATAGTTGAGTGTTGATACAACAAAACATATATAACCAAATAAACCACCAGTCCAATAATATATAAGCAGCAGGAAGTTGCAGCTCTGGTCTCTTTGAGACACTAATAAAGAAAAATCTAACAAAAGCATAACTGTGTAGTAAGGAATAAATAATAATAATAAAGTACATCAAGCAAGGTGGGAATAATTAGGAAAAACTGGGAAAACAAATTAAAGGATGATTTCGTCTTGAAAGCTAACGTTGAGGGTTTTATTTGGCAGGACAATACTATTAACCACCACAACTTCATCTTCAACTGCAACAGCTTCTCCTAAAATTCCAAAATAA
>LVTN01000017.1:560694-633194 GCA_001649415.1 Musa itinerans | reverse complement strand
AGATATCCACTTGATGAAACAAAAGCTTGAGACAACATAGAGTTTATATAGATGATAATAAAAATACTACAAAAACCCTCTACAAGCATAACCAACTCAAATTGAAAATCTCATGTACAACATAAATGAAAAGAGCTCATGTAGCTAAAGCACTTTCAAGTTTTGAATTTCCATGTCTTGGCTAAGTATAATGCTTCTTTCCCCATGAGTTAACCAAATGAGACCAGATTGGTTCCAGGCTACTCAAGTCTATCTGAGATCTTCTCAAAATAAATGGTTTTGAATTGCACATATATCTATAATTGTGATAGCCAGGTAACCCTTTTGTGAGAGCAAAACTAGTCACTATTAGAATAGTTACTACTTACTAAGACTATAAAACCACATTAAGCCTCTCTGCTCTTTCATATGGGATATGGTCACAAGGAAAACGATTTTAATTAAAGGAACATATTGATCAAGTAGTGATGTTATTTACAAGAACAACTAATTTTCACCCTTTGGATAAGTTTTCCCATGTAGGAGAACCAATGATTTGAGCTCATCGTGCTAAATGACTGTTATATTTTTTCTAGTGTATTCATACCTCTTTCTGATCATCACTTTGTATCTTCTCTTTTTTAAGCACCACCAATGGCACTAGAAAAGGAAATCCGATGGCAAAAGGAATCATTTTTTAGACACTAATTGAAATTCCGTCATGCAGCAGACTACCAAACATATACTCTATGCTCAAATAACTTATATTTGCTTTTACATTACAATTAGATATTATTTCTAAAACATAAGAAAGCATTGCACAAAGGAGAATCATCAGAGCAAATTATCCAAAAAAAAAAGTCAATCTCAAGATAATAAATTATCATTGATTAATAGAAAGATATATATCTTAGTGCAAGATTCATGTTAACACTGTGATCTAACTATGATAAAAGATACAAACATCATAAGCTGAAATCTACCTGTGTCTTTCCTTTGTGTAAAGACACCTTGGATGGCAGTAAAAATCTCTGGGGTAAATATATACACACCACAGTTGATACGGTCACTCACCTACAATGTTGATTTTATTTATAGCCATCATCACTAACTTGTTAGAAAGATGAGCAACATTCAGAGATTGTATCATTAAATAAAAACCAGCATGCATCAAACATTAGACTAACATATAATTCAGAGAAAAAGAAAAAGAAACCGCATACTCACAAAAGTCTCTGGTTTCTCAGTATAGTGGAGCAATTCATTGGTGACAGGGTCTGCGACCAATTCACCAAACTGATTGGCGGATTCAGCAGATACCTATAGAGAACAAAAACAGAAAGAAATCAGAAAAAGTGAGCATTCTAGAATGACGTACCAATAACAAAACAATACCACATAAAGAAAATGATTAGAATAACAACGAGAGTTTTTCGACACCTTGATTACTAATAATGTTCCAAGCCCACCATATCTTTTATGAGCCTCTGCATGCACAAAGAGCAAAAGAGACTTCAAACCAGTATACAAGAGGACAACAACTAGTAACAATCAAGAGATATGAACTTATTGAAATCATTTGGTGTTGGAAAGAAATTCTCTTTTTTTTTCCGACATGATAACAAGTAAAGAGAGTATCTAATTTATCATTAAACCATGGACTCAAAGGTCAAGCAGATGTTCATACTTATTTGAAGTGTAGCATAAGCAAGATAAGGTAGCTTCAAAACATTTAAGTAATTGCAAGGTGTGAGCTCTGACCTATAAGCCACATAAAGATAAGGGGCTTCTCAAAAACTTAATTATGAATATGATGCAAAAACAACAGAACTTCAACTTTGAAGAATAGCCAACGGTAATGTGTGTGTGAGAGAGAGAAAGCGATAGAGAACTAATTGACAACTAAGTATACATAATATGTACCATCCCAGATAATGAATGATATAAGTAACAAGATGTTGGTAACGACAACATAAATCATTAGAAAGAGCTACATCAAAGGATTACCAAGCATATCTGGCAGTGGGAAGCTTGAGCAAACATCACAGTTCAGAAGAACTATATGGGACTGCAAACAAAAAAGAAACAGGTAAAGTAGAAGCACCGGAAGGGCCACAATGAGAACTAGTGGATGATATTAGTGAATTCCTTGGTTTTGAATATGGAAATAAGGCACCAAAAGAAACGAGCAAAGATCTTCAATCATATAATAAATAGCTTCAGATATCTAAATGAATAGTCAAGAAAATATGTCACACCGGGTCATCTTCCATTATGTAATCCTTAAAGTTGTATAGCCCTCCCGCCGAGCCATGTGGTTTATCCTCCCGCAGATACCTAAAAGAAATCCAAAAAACCAAAAAGATTCGATCAAGCAAGCCTCCCGTATTTTAAGAATTCATGTGGGTATCAAGAAATAAGTACCGAACAGGGATTCTGAGCTCATTGGAGATGGCCGATACATATAGCGCAAACTCCCTTTCCTCGTAAAATCCAATCAGATATACTTGCACCAAATTGGGGATCTACATTACAAATCAACAAGAAGAGAAGAAATTGTTCAGCATTTGTGAATGCGCAGGATCTGGAGTAGCAAAATCAGTAACGAGACACACTATTCTGCAGGCCATTATCGGGTGATGGACCATCGGCTGACCAGCCAAGGGGAACAACGGCTTCGGAACGTTCAAAGAAAGAGGCCGGAAGCGAGTTCCTGCAACGTGTATCGGCTGTTCAGTCACATCCTCAAAATTCATCCAAGAGCCCCAAACATTCCAGGGGAGAAAGGACTCAGATCTAATAGATCGCACCTTTCGTGGGTCCGCCGACCATGATCACCGCCACCACCCTCTCCTCCGAGCTCCCCATGTCGCCCTAATTCCCAGATCCGTAGCAACTCAGGGAGCCGTCAAGCGATCATCAGATGCGCCGGAGAAACCCTAAATATGGGGCAATCTAGAATTGGAACAACAGGAGATGGGGAGAGAAGACAAGGAAGCGGAGGAGGAGAGGAGAAAGAGACGGGAGGTGGTGACCGGTGCGTTGAGTGATCCAAGAAAACGCAGGACTCGCGTTTTCCTTGATCGAGGACAGGAAAACGAGATCAACGCAACGCGAACGTGACGACGTGCTTCGTGTCTTCGTCGTCCTCCGTCCACTCTTGGAGCTATCTTGTACGCCGAGGAGTGATACTGTAAGGGTACGGATGGAGGTGACCCGACTCCTCTCTCTCTCTCTCGAATTGCGTGAATCGTTGATGAAGTACGTTGGTAACGGTTTGGGTTCCGGTGTGAAAGATGGTTAAATTAATTAAATACCTGTGGGAGATTGGATCTCAGAAAAAAATATATGTTTATATATTTATATTTCTATTTGTTATTCCTTGACGTGGTTAATCAGGAGTCACACGGCTTAACCCGTTCCGAAGGCGTAAGTTCATTCTGGATAACTTCGTGACTATTAAGGGTGATAGCTGGAGTGGGGAAGTTCCCGGCTAAGGTGACCTCGAGGCGTTGCTTGTCCGTCCCAGGTGGCTTCTACGCTTGATTATCCCAGGTGGATTCTACGAGTGATCGACGTGGGGGGAGTTTCCAACTCTCGATTCATTCGATGATAAAATTAGTAGTAGAATGAAAATAGTAAAAACTTTCATCTCTTTTTAGGTTCTAGGGGTCGATTTTTATACATGAGAAGTTGGTGCCAGGAGGTTGATGACTCCTCCTCTGAATCTATAGTCCTTTAGGGACTCATTTATGTTAACGATCGATTGGTACATTTCTCTATGATGCATCGTAAGTGAGGGGCTACCACATGAGCAGTTGCTTATGTTGGGCAACTAGGAAAGGGGGAGATGAGCCTCGTCGCTAGGGATTAATGCTCCTTGTGGATAGATGATCGAAAGAAAAAGGGGAGACATGCATTGTCGTCAAGGATTAATGCTCTCTACAATAGGTCGTGTGACTTTTCTCGAAATCGTGATCGGTAAGGGGTGGCGGATTACTTCCCTAATGCTTGCCATAGAAAAGGGGCGGCACATGGACCATTCTGCCCTCACCACTGCCTAGGTGGGTGCATGTTATTGGGTGAGTTAGTAGATCAAAGCTGACATCACCTTATTCACTATCATTTGTCGCCCCCAAAAGGTGTACTTCAAGGCTTCGATAAGAGGGTTCAAGGCACGTCGTTTGATTATTTCACTTTGTTGAGGTTGTCTGAGTCAGATTCCTTGATTTCTCCGCTTTAGGCACATCCCATTTGATGTGCCCAAAGGGATAAGTCATGGGTCGGGTTTCCCGACTTGCCTATGCGCGCGTTCATCCCTATCTTGGGGGACCTTGGTCCCTATTGTAACGATCTTGACATTAGCCATAGTTGTAATCAAATCTTTAATTTATGAATTAATTTTTATTTTCTTACTTGCTATTGTAATTTAAGAAATAGCTATTAAGCATTCTATAATGATATCATATTTGTTAGTATATTAAACGAAAATCAATATTAAATAAATATGATTTTTTTAAAAAAAATTCTTTAAATAAATGGCTCACTTCCTCCTATTTGGGGGTGGGGGTGTTTTCCTTTACTTCGTTCGTCGAGCAACATGATAAATGAGGAGTTGCATCTTATTGAGGAGAGATATATTTTCCTACCTTTCTTGAAAAATAAAAGTTTTATTGATTCTTTTCAATGTTGAAATTTTATTTTTAGGATTAAAGTATTTTGAATAAAATTCAAAAATATTTCTTGATCCTTTAAATGTTAAAATTTTTACTATTAGATTAAAATATATTATCTAAATTATTTTGATATTCTTTGATCCCTTTTAAGGCTTAAAATTTTATTGTTTGATTCGATTACATTAAAATTATTCATGTCATATGTATTGAATGTATGATTTCTAATTTTTATTGAATTAAAAATATTATTTTCTTGTATTGAAGTATATCTATCAATCTTACCTTTTAATCTATTGTTATGTTTTTAGTGTATTATTGTTAATGAATATATGTTGTTACAATTTCATATTGTTGAAATTGGATATGAATTAAATTGAAACAACTCATAGGTCAGGCCAGACTTAACTCGTAGGTTAGGCCACTGCCCATTAGCTAAGCTCAATCAGTAGACCAAGCCCAACCCGTAGGTCAAGCCTTAGCCCGCAAGCTAACTCAACCTAGTCCAACATGGGCAGTCACGTGCAATGCACATGACAAATCCATGAGCCAAGAGCTAGCTTATCATTGTGTTGTGTATGCAGTCTTATGTAGTGCATATGATTAGTATATGGGCTAACTCAACCTAACATAGTATTATCCATAAATTTAAGCCCAAACGCTGATGGAATCAAACTAGATTTGATTAGTTAGATCGATTCAGGGTGATTTCAAATTGGTTTGACTTATTCAAGCATGTTTAACTTAAATTGAACATAATTTAGTCCAATTTATATTAGACTATGGTGGTTTCAAACCAATTAAATGAGGATTAGAGATCTATTTAGTTGGGTTCTAGTTAAATTGAGTTCAATTGGATTGATTGAACTAACGTTCAAGTCAATTAAGAGTTAATTGGTAGCATTTGATATTACTGATGTTTGAAAGAATTATTTGAATGTGTTATTTTATCCTAATATAGACATGACCTGAGATGATATTATTTTTAGACTAATTAAATAAAGATTAAAGATCGATTTAATTATGTTCTAATTAAATCAAGTTCAATTGGATCGATTAAACTATGGTTCAAGTCAATTGAGGGCTAATCGGTAGCATTTGACATTAATGATATTTGAAAGAAATATTTGAATGTGTTACTTTATCCCAATATAGACATGACCAGTATGAGATACTATTATTTTTAGACCAATTAAATGAGGATTAGAGATCAGTTAAGTTGGATTCTAGTTAAATTGTGTTTAATTGGATCGATTGAATTAGAGTTCAAATCAATTGAAGGCTAATTAATAGTATTTAACATTAATAATATTTGAAAAAAATATTTGAATATATTATTTTATGCCAATATAGACTTGACTAGTATGAGATAATATTATTTTCCTACGGAAGGCAAGTAAGGTGATTCCTTTCAGGGATTAGCTTGCCATCAGACATGGGGTTAGACGATTCCTTTATCTACTATTCGGAGGAACATGTTCCCACTTTGGTGGGTGAAAGACACAATTTTATCAATTATTGGGAGTGAGATATATGTTTGTCTCCATTTGTTATTGGGAAAACACAAGCTCATCCCGTAAGATAAAGCATATCCATCCATTATTTGGGAAGTACTCCTTCGAGTATTTGATATATGCTAAGGGGATAATTAATTTTTGATCATGTATTTATTTTCAGTTGACTTATAGGGTTCCTACTCAGCATTTGCTAAA
The DNA here is from genome assembly GCA_001649415.1 of Musa itinerans. Taxonomy (NCBI): domain Eukaryota; kingdom Viridiplantae; phylum Streptophyta; class Magnoliopsida; order Zingiberales; family Musaceae; genus Musa; species Musa itinerans. The sequence goes on along the minus strand of LVTN01000017.1, from coordinate 626,830 downwards.
ATTTCTTTGTTTTTTATTTTCAAAGCAGCTTCTCACTAGCACGGGACCATATTCAAGTAGAGTGCCAATTTTTCTCTAGGTAGAGAGCCACGTGGATGTTTCTTTGAGTTAATATCACTATATTTTTTAATAAATACTTTTGATTTATGTTTTGACGAATAAATGAATTGGAATAAATATTTAGAATAAAGTGATGTTTCTTTATTTGTCTCTAAATGTACTTATAGAAAGATGTGATCCTATATAAAAAAAATTCCAAGATGTGATAGCAATGTGTCTTTATTTTGCCGTAGCACTTCAGGGCCCCGTCGTAGCGGGTCTTCTCTCCATTGTAGTTGGCTTGGGGTTCTGTCATAATGGGCTAAGGGCTTCACGGTAGTGGGCCTCTCCATTGTAGTGAGCTTCAGGTCTTCATTGACTAGGGAGTTGACATGAGTTGATCTCATCCTGAAGGTGCAAGTTTGTTCTGGAGAACCACATGACAATTTTAGGTGATAGTTGGAGTGGAGGAATGTCTGACTGAGGCGATCTAGAGGCACTAGTTGTCCGTTTGGATTTTCTCAAGGTTTGGATTCTGCACTTGACTGTAGAGGTTTGGATTTTCTCAAGGTTTTAGAATTGAGCTGAGGTGTGCCCTAGCTCCACTAGGCTCCTGCACAAGTGGTCGGCATTGGGCGACTTTCCAACTAGACCCTTTCGATGGTAAAGTTAGTAGTTAAATGAGAATAGTAGAAAATTCTAATCTCTTTTAAGGTTCCCGAGGGCCAACTTTTATACTTGAGCGATTGATGACGAGAGGTTGATGGCTCCTCTGTTGAATCTATGGTCCTTTAATAGCTCATTTATGTTGACAATCGGTTTGTACATTTCTCTATGACGCATCAATGAGGGGCGACTACACGAGCACTATTTGCTAGGGCTAGCTCATTTGCACGAGATATACGGATGGCGATTGCTTGCGTCGAGTAATCGAGAAAAGGGGAGATGAGCCTCGTCTTCATAGATTAATACTCCTTGCAAGTAGGCAACCGAAAAAAAAGGAGGAAACAAGCCTAGCCATTAGGGGATGCTCCTTGTAGTCAGAGCATGCAACCTTTCATGAAATCATGGTCAATAGGGGGTGGCGGGTTGCTTCCTTGATGCTTGTCGCAGGAAAGGAGCGATGCGTGGACTCTTCTACCCTTGTCACTTCCTAGGTGGCTGCATGAGTTAGCAGGTCAAAGCTTATGTCGTCTTATTCCCTAGCACATGTTATTGATCACATGTTAAATTAAAATTCTAAATGAAATATATTTATAGGTTTTAATTAATATATAAATAAAATAAAAACCTTTAAAATAATAGTTAAAAAAACTAAATAATTATAATATTAATATATATATTAAAATTTTATGCATGATTATTGGAATTGATAAATATTTTTTGATTCCTATAATTAGGTCATTTGGAAGATGATAATTTTAAATATAGGATTTGATACTTCAATAAATATATTATGTATCTTAAGATTTTGATAGGAGAAGGTATATAATTAAAGTATAATTAGAAAGTTAGAACCCAAAAAAAAAAAGTATATGAAAAAGTATACAAGAGACTCGATAGTAATTTATTCTCACATAGTTTAATTTTCCTCCATGGAGATGATGAGAGTCGCATAAATGATATCTTATTTTCTCTATCGGTATAAAAATCTTTGAATTATTTCTATTTTTATTTCAAGATTTTCTCTCTCTACAGGTAATGACATTTAATTAATAATTACTGTCGTTTCATAAAACAAACTCTATCACAATGGGAAATTACGAGTTCCTTCCTTCGTCGTTCTGCGTGGTGTTATGTAGCTCGGGAGACGGTTGAGTCTTGAAGTGTCCAAGAAGATGTTACATATAAGCATACGCCCTAAAGATACTGGTGATCGCCTCAGCATCAAAGAGGGTGCAGTGGAAGCACTAATAGGGTGGAGGAAACATGCTTCTCCTCCAATAAAAATGGCGGGTCTCAGGCATCCAAACCATGCCTCCTCACTGAGAAGCTCCACTGCATCACAGAAGAGTATGTTTCGTCTCAGCCGAGAGTGTGAGCTCCACCCATTCTGGAAGAGGAGGAAGAAAGAGACTCAAGTATATAAAGCTTGCAATGTCCATGGCGGCCGAGTTCATTAGGACTGACGTGGAGCATCGTATCTTCTCGTGTTAACATGTGGTAGCCTTAAGTGCCTCGTTATTCGACGCACATCCACCACGTCGAGCCACTGCATCCATCCCTTACGACTTCAGATGGGAGACATCGCGATCTGGTTGCGTGGATCATGAAATGTAAGCTTTTTCTCTGCTTCACATCACGGCTTCTCTCAGACAACAACAACAACCAGTCTCAGATTCTAGATATGCCTTACTCCGAAGGAGTCGCAGAAAATTAACTTCATGGAAATTTTCTTACGTCCCTTGATGAATCGAAGAAGTGATGGAAAAGTATTATGGAATGAGAAGTCAGATGAGCGCACACGGGAAAGGAAGAAGAAACAGAAAACCATGGCTTCATGCCCTGGATTTCGAGAAATCTGCATGCGGTACATACGACTTCTGCTTTCATCTTGAGTGCCTGCAGTTGATTAGAGAAGGAAATGAAGCGGTCCGCACACAGAAGAATTGCTTGACCGGTCAAAGCACGCTACGTATCGCCATGTGTCTTATGCTTATACGTCGATGATCCAATCCCACGGACCGCCGCTCGTGTCAGTCTGTGGGTCCTAAAACTGTTACGTCAACTGTTAGGTTGTGCCTTTTATTGCGTCGACGCATCCCTCCCCCTGCAACATCAGACGCCCACGGAGAAGCTTAGACGGCACCTGTCTCACTTCCGTAAGCGCAGAGGAGCCATGGAGGACGTGTGGTCCTGGGTCGCCACTCTCCCTGAGCCATCGCGATGGCCTTCCGCCCCTCCGTCTCTTGTTCTTGCCTCAGCCGACGAGAAGACCATCTGCCTCGCAGCCGACCGCACCGCAGGCTCCGGCACGGAGACCTTCCTCACCTTCTCCATCACACTCCACGGTTTCCATCCCTCCAACACCTCTCGTGCCCTATGGCTGTCGGATCCCGTATCCCCTTCATCCCCTCATATCCCTCTCCTCCTCCAGCTCCTGCGTGAGACTATCTCCATGTCTCCCTCTTCTTTCTCGTTGTCTGCGATCAAGTTCAACCAGGAAGCCGTTTCGGGTGCCCTCGGTGGTGACGAGCAGGCTGCAGGTTTCTTCTCCCTCGTTTTCCTCCTCCGGCTTTTCTGGACTTGCGCCACTGAAGCTCCTGCCGATGCCGGCTTCCTGTTCTTCCGAGATCTTGACTCCCCCCTCGAGCAAGCCCTCGGCTGCCGGATCGCTCTACGTGGCGTCCTGCTTTCCCTCGGGCCGGACGTCGAGGAGCGCTTCATGCGCTCCCTCGGCTACATGCTCACCAAGTGGTGCATCCTCCGCGAGCTTCAGGGCGGCGACCCCAGAGGCCTCCTCCCGGTCGGCTGCTGCCCCTCCTACGCAGCAGAGAGGCACGGGCTTTGGGTCCTGAAGGGCTTCGCTCCGGTGCCGGCCATGGCCCGGTTTAGTTCCAGCGGCTCCACCGGCGGCCCGAACCTGGAGCCGAAGGACTCCGTGCTGCTCTACACCTTGGCCCACCAGCAGCTCGAAGCCGTGGTACAGTTAGAGTCCAGAGTCTGCATGCGGGACCCGCGGTTTATCCGGGTGAGCGTGCGTGTCGACAGTGTACGGCTCAACGTGGTCCGGCTCCGGCTCGGGCGGCGAAAAGACGTGGATGACGGCGTCCTGGAGGCCGAACGGCACTTCCCGTCGCGGGCCCGGGTGTGGGTGGGGCCGGAACTGGGGTCTAGCTACGCCACCGGCCCGAGCCTGGGCCGGTCGAGCGGGAACCCGGAGCAGGAGGTGGAGGCGACGCGTACGGTGAAGGGGCGGTTCGGGGAAGGGAAGGCGACGGCACGCACGGCGACGAGGGCGCGGGGGCGCAGCTGGCTGTGGGAGCAGGAGGCGGAGGGCGGCGCGGGCGTGTTCGATGGGGTGCTCCACGACTGCACCACGGGGGCGGAGGTGGCGGCGTCGAGGCCAGAAAACGGCGCGGGCGGCGGCGAAGCGGACCGGAGGGCAGGGATGAGGCTGAGGTACAGCGGGTCGGGGAGGGCGTTCAGCAAGGCGGGCGGGGTGGTGGTGGCCGGGGACGAGCTGCCGGAGGCGATAGAGTGGAGGGTGGGAAGGGAGATGGAGGGGAGGGTGGTGAGGTGGAGACTCGGGGTCCGCGTGTGGGTGAGTTACTTCGCCAATGAGGTGAAGACGGGCTACTGCGAGACGAGGAGCGTGGAGTGGCGGGAGGAGGTGGACTTGGCTTTGGTCGCAGGAACAAGTGAGCTCGCAGCAAGATGACTTTGGATAGATGGGTCCGGGAACGCATTTGGGTTGAGAAGTGGTCGGCTCAAAAATAAAGATCGCAAGGCCGGCCCATTGGAAGCGGTTCGTCCCCGAAGAGGGCCTTTAAATAACCGTCGGCCCTTTCCAGTTACAACAGAAATCCCAAGAAGGCCACAATGGCGAGAGATGGCGAAGTGGCAAACTCCATCAAGGCAGGCGATGAACTCGATCCCACTTCGGCGGCGTCGGCCGGTCTTCTCGACGTCTCCCTCAACATCTGGCCGCCGTCGCAGGAGTCGCGGGACGCCGTGATCCAGCGCCTGGTCGAGACCCTTTCCTCCCCCTCCGTCCTCACCAAGTGCTACGGCGTCGTCTCCGTCGAGGAGGCTTCCTCCATTGCTCTCATCATCGAGCAGGATGCCTTCGCCGCCGCCAATTGCGACGGCGTCTGTTCCTTCTCAGACTACGACTACGGGCTGGAGATCCTCCAGATCTACACCAGGGAGATCGGGAAGCGCATGATCGAGTTCAGCAAGTCGAGTGCCCCGCCTGCCTCACCTGCGCCCACCGTCGTGGTCGCTGCCGACGATTTTGTTTCGATCATGGTAGATTCCGCCTCCACCACCGATGGTGATAGAGAGGTATACTCGTCCACTGAATCCGAGTCTGCTTGATTTCAGCCTCGGATCACTAATCCGTTGATAACTTCGCTTGTTTGGATTCTCTGAATCATGCATCTGTCATCTGTTTGCTGTAATGTTGGACAGCGTAGATATAGTGCTAATCGCATGAGACTTGTTGTTCAGATGTATACATGAGTAGTTCTGGAGCTTTAGGCCGTTTGCTGCTGCTTTCAGTTCATCCAATATCGTGCTGTCGTTTTTTTTTTCCTCTAACTTTCGATGCGTGAATGCAGATTCTTGCGGGACGACTCCTGTTTTATGTTTATTCTACTAAAATATGGATAGATTTAGTTTCCCTTGATGATGATTGGAAGGGGAGAAAAAGTGATGGTATGAGAGAGTCATGGAAATCATAGAAGAGGAACTGAGCAATGCTTAAGGAGATGAGAGAAGAGTGCAATTGCATTCCAAGAAGAAAACAAGGGAGAGATGAAGTAGGAAAGATTAGTTGGCGAGTTGTCGGGTATTGAGATTAGTTGCTCAGGCTCAAGCAGATCTTGGGCTTGGCTCAAAATTATGTTTATACCTTCAAGGTTTTGATTGCTCTGTTTCTTTATGACCAATCTGGAACAGAATTTGGGGATTAAAGATTTATGATATGACATGCAAGGAAAATAAGGGAAGGATGGTATTAGGAAAATTAGTTGGAGAGGTGACATGATTTGAGATCATAGGTTTTGGGCTGTGCTTTGGGTGCAGGCCAGGCCTGTAATCCCATTTGTATCTTCACTCAGCTGGACAGGGGCTTGAGTGTTATCTTCTTTCAGTTTATGGCAGATCTTTAAGGGAAATGGGGCCTTAAAGATCTGTGAAATGAGATTGAAGGAAAATAGTTAGCAATGGAGAATTTTGGTCTTAAAGTACTAATACTTTATTTTTGTAAGAATTATCAGTTAAACTTTGTTTTTGTCTGAGCCTCCTTTAATGATAGGTTTACAGAACTTTCAATAACACCATGTTTTAGCTGCTATCTTACAGTTTTCAGATATATGTCCCATATGAGCTGTATAATAGTCTATAGTATCAATGAACCAAACCTAAACGAGGTAAAGATAACTATATGCTTTTGATATCTGATAAGATCCTATGATTTTATCGTAAAAGAAAGAAAGGAAAAGAGATGATGGGATGATCACTTCGAGGGGATCGGTCTCCTTGATCACTTCGAGGGGATCGACCTCTTGGGGTTAGTCTAAAGACTGAATAATATTTCATTATCTATCAAAAAGAAATGGTTACATCACAATTTATAGAGTTTCACCTGGAGTCCATCCGGACTTGGACTCTTAATAATAAATAAATATTAAATAAATTAATATTCGATTTTAACTGAACTAAACAGACTCAATAAATATTATTCAAAAGCTCCGAAAATAAAAGGATCCTAACACTATCATTCACTTAATTTTTTGTTTGTGTTCATGTCAATGGATTTAATCGAGTGTCATTCTTTTTTAATATACGTGCATCCCTTCTTGGTCCTATTCAAGGTTAAAATGATTGGTCTTTGGTTTTTAGTATTGTTTTCACAAGGTTTTACTGCCCCACACCTTCAATTGACTTAGAGCATTTAGGCTATTCTAAGACTTTTGAATAATGTTTTCGAGCTCTTCCTCCACCATAGGAACTTGGATGGCTCGTCAATTTTGGCATTAGAGAAACTTTCTCTTCCTCTAAAGGAGTTAAAGTGGCTCTTCAAAGATTGCTCCCTCAAAGATAAATTCCTTAGCAATCCCACCACTATCGACGTGTTTGTTCCCTTTCTACTCAATTATTTCAAACTTCAACCTTCAACCTGGATAATATCCACGAGGCCTTCCACATTCATACCAAATTCAAACTAATTATTGCTTGGCTTGGTGATCGAGTCATATTACTATATCTAACTTGCGTTAATGCATTGAAGGTGAGCCTTTAATTCCCCATCCACCCTTCCCTTGTTGAGGCTTTCTAAAATTGAAAGTTCTTGTTTGCCCAAATCATGCTGAACTCTTGGTGCTATATTACGACTTTTGTTAGGAAACGTCGAAGGCTCCATACTTTAAAGATTTGACATATTTTCTCTCTACCTACTATAGCTACAAAGTTAAGAGGGGGTTTCTAACTTGTTACAAAGGTTGTGAAAGGAGGAACTTTTTTGTTTCTTCAAGGATGTGGTGGTCGATTAACCTAACTCGATCCACCTGAACGTATTTTAGTGTCTCCCCACGATTGCATAGGTCAAAGAAGGAGCAATTCAGTTGAATTGTTCTCATCCTATCTAAGTCCATCGTCATCCTTTAGATAAGCGAGTGGTGGCTCTTTTAAGGTAGATCTTAGCCTTGTGCCTTTGGGTATGGTATTTGTATCTTCTCAACCTTTTCATTTGTTTGCCCTAAGATTAACCTCATTATTCTTTTTGTAGACATGAATCTCCCCGAGACTATGTCCCAAGCCACCAAGTGACATAGGACAAAAACAAAGTATGGGATATCGCACCCATCATAAGCGTGAAAAAACTTAGCACACCCAAAGTTCCTCGTGAACCCTCCTACTTGCACCATTGATAACAAATGATGACTTATTAATTGATATTAAGAAGGCGCATGAAAACTTAACTCCTGAGGGACACTTATAAGAACGTTTAATTTCACATTGGTTAAAGAGTATGAAAATTAAGATTTTATAAACACTAGCATCACTTTTTCATTCCGAAGGGACAAAATCACGTGACCGAAAGAGATAAGATACAAGCAACGAAAAGAGGAGACCAGATATGACCGATGGTGAAAGAGATGAGATGTGACTTAGTATAAAGGGAGATCAGACATGATCAAGAGTAAAAGGATACGAGGAACAAGATACTAGCAGAATACGAAAAGAACCGATGATCAGACATGATCAAGAGTAAAAGGATACGAAAAGAACCGAGGCATGATTGATGACTATGAGACCACACATCTTAATCTTAAGGCCAAAAGAGATAAAATATAATCAAAGATAGTAAGAGATAAAAGCCAATTGGTCCATTGACCGAATTAATTCATCAAATTAAAAAAATATATATATTATTTAGATTAAGAGGATAAAAGCTAATATTTATAAAAAAAAATTCTTAATAAATTCTCAATAAAAAAAACATATCCACTTACAGAAGATTGCGGATTCAAAGAGTAATCTGAAATCAATATTTTTTAAAGATATCTTCCTACAAAAGAGTTCAAAACAGATAAATTCTTTGAAAATGAAAATGTCAACAAGTTATCGGGATTAAAATTGATCCCAAAGTCTCTTCACCACTTATTTTTACGAAAAAGAAACAGATAAAGATATTTTCAAAAGGCATCAAGAGGCTTTTTTCAGTATTGAAATTTTGGGATCAGTCTCCAACAACAAAAAGAAAAGGGAAAACAAATAACAGAAAGAACGGACTCTCTTATATCAATACATTGTTAGCTTAAAAACACATGTTAACACACTCAAAGTGATGGAAGAAAATGTTAACATGACTTCATTGTATGTAATTTTCGTCCGTTCTGAGAAAACAAACATATAGCATTATATACTGATCAGCTGACAGCTGCCATCAGAAATATGTATCAATCCTCATCATTAAGGATTACAAAGAGAAGATAGATACAACATACAGATTCACAGACATCATAACCGGGAAAATTGGGCTCCATTAGGGCCGATGGGATTAGAATTAGGCTCAATACAAATATTAACCGACAAATTACTTCTCACACCTAATTTACAATTTCTGAAATCTAGCCATACCAAGCCGCTGCAAATAAAAAAAATGGCAAGAATAAGAAACGAAAAAAGAGATCAAATGGACAGAGGGGTTAGTTCTGTACAAGAATTAGATCACATAATTTGGTCATGCTTGACTAGCCGCAGCATATTGATCAATCTGACCTCTAGTATCCAAGTTCACCTGTTGGAGACTATAGCGCTGTACAAGAATTAGATCACAAAGAAGCTGAGCAGCTCGCGCATGTCATGGAGGTGGTCACTATTGAGAGTGTCCCTGTACCATGACTCCAGTTTTATGCTTGAACTGGGGCCTATCGTGCTTGAACCAGTGCCTAGATTGAGCGCACTGTCTCCCCAGTTGGTCAGGGACCTTGCACGATGTAATGGCACACAGATCCCCCAGGCAGGCAGTAGATAATATGTAAACAGGCATTAGGCAAATACAGGTCATCTAATGTCTTTTTCACGTCTGTATGTAGACTTAGTCTTCTGCTTCGTTTCCTGCAACTGCTGGCTCAAGCTTCTTTCCTTCAAATCCTGTTGACAAATATTTGGTAGAAGAGTAAGCAAATATAATGGATTCACTAGGAAACACGGAATTAGCAAACTTTAGTGGTCAGGCACTAACATTTTTACTGTTTGACAATGATGATTTCGGCTTCTCCATCTCTCTCCCCTTTTGGGCTTTCTTCTTCTCAAGTTCAGCTTGCTTGCAATTCTCCTGATGTGCTTGCTTGAACATCAAAATGAAGTTCAAAAGTGTAGAGATAACTGCATTAACAATCTGTAGATCATTTTAACTGGAGAACAAATTTTACACACATCAAGGACTTGATTAACAAGTGGATATATTAGTTTGTGAATGGACTTGATTAACAAATGTGAGATGGCACACAAGATGATACTGCAATAGTACAAAAACAAATCAGACCGCTTCATGACAGATAATATACAAGGTTGAGTAGAGCTGGTAGCTGCACACACACCATAGTTTGGAAAGAAAAGAATAAGCATGCCAAATCAGTATCAATCATAAAAATTGTGACACTATATATATATATATATATATATATATTATCATTCCCCTAAACTGGAAGCTCATGGATATTCTCACTACCTTCAACTCTTATTTGACTGCTATGTTATCCTTTCAAACCCAACATTTAATCAAAAAAACCATTATGGCCAAGGTTATCAGGCACACTATTTTGTATATTCTCCATTCTTAACATAAAAGTTCAGTTGTAGACTCTATCTACTCGTTCTCCGAGTCTAAAAAGTTGATTTTATGCCCTGTTAGAGCAGCTTATACATGACATTTTACTGATAAATCACAAACTTCTTTGATAACTTCATCATATTGTGAGTTTACTCTTGTTTTGTTCTTGTGAAAGTGCATAGTTCTAAAATAACAATCCACTTCTGTTGTCACATGTAATTTATCACTCTGATACAATCAAATTGCTCATTCTTGTTTTTCTACTTCAAAGAAAGAGTAGCATATGCTATGGTGTCCTTTTTCATCCTTGTTTTTCATACTATGGTGTCCATATACAATCAAATTTATCGTTGGTCAGATTTCATCCTTGTTTTTCTACTTCAAGGAAAGAGTAGCATATACTATGTTTTGGACGATATATCTGATAAATCATAAATATCAAATCTAGGATAAATTCCCTGGAAAAATTCTTCATTTTGGGCTTTTCCCTAAAGGTGTCCTTTTTCTTTTTCTCCTGACAATGCCCCCTTTCTCTCATTTTGGACTTTTCCCTGGAGGTATCCCTTTTTCTTTTGTTCCTAACAGTGCTCCTTTCCCTTAGTCTCCAAAATCCTTGACAGGATATCCATGACAGTTCCAGCATTTTTCCTATGGACCATGGTCAATTGATCCAAGGATTTGGACCAAATGTCACTATTCCTATAGCCCAATCCAATCCTAATTTTGGGTTTAACATCAAAAATAAGATTCTTCCTCTTCACATATTCAACTGAGCAACCCATCTCTTCTCCTCCCCTTCTCCTAAAACATCTCCACTCTTCCACCTTCTCATGAAATATGCAAGTCTTCTCCACCTTTTAAAGTTCTTCCTCATTTTGTGTTTCTACTTATAATGGTCTCTCTTTGTATAACATTATACTTTGATTCATCATAAGTTTTGTATACTAAGTATGTATGCAATGAAGAAAATCAGAACAAGTATATAACTATCCAATTACAGTATTTTTCAAAACACTCAGTATCCTTTTTAAGAAAACAAAATACTATAATCATATTTTAAATATTGTAACCACATTTTATAACTTGAAATGTTTGTGTAAACTCCTCACTGTAAATTATGTTCATATGAATTAGAATTCTAAGTTTAGTATATCTTGAGTTTGTATATATAGAAAAAAAAATTGTGACTACTTATTTATAATATTTACAGTGTTGACACTGTAGTAGTTACAAAAACACTATAACTGATTTCTTATCCTTTAAATCCCCTTGGACCGTTCATGTGGAATATCTTATTAGACCCTTCTTCAAACCTCATAAAAATCTTATTAAAAAAGAAATAGAAAATGATAAAAAACTTTTACACTTACACAAGAAAGTGGAAGAATAGAGATGTCTTAGGAGAAGGGGGAGTGGAGATGGGTTGCTTGATTGAATATGAGAAAGAGGAGGAAGACCATTGTTTTTGGTGTTAAACAAAATGAGGATTGAACTGGTCCATAAGAACAGTGACAATCAGTCCAAATCCTTGGACCGGTTCATCAGTTCATATAAGGGGCTTTTCTAGGGAATTCACCCTAGAATTCTAGGGTATTTTAGGACTAAGGGAAAGGGCACCTCTAGTAAAAGCCCAAAATAAGGGACTTTTCTAGGGAATTCACCCTCATATCTATAGATATATATTCAACGTACCATAAATCTTAGCTTATTAGAAACACCTTTGACAAAACAAGGTAAAATGCTAATTACTTACAAAATCACTTATGAGCAGACAGCAGGAATTGGAACATCTTGCTATAGATGCATCAATCATATCTCCCTCTTTGCCATAATCATGATTGATAGCTCGCTAATAATTTTCAATTAGAAACCAAATCATTTTCTTGAATATAGGGCAAAACATGGAGTATGACTCGAAGCTTTAATGAAGACTTGACAAGACTTTTGTAATTACCTGTCAATTTGATGTCAACTCTTTATAACCATCATATCCAAAATAAGTTTATTAAGGGTGGATCCTGCCCATAATTCCTAGGTACTAGTAAGTGGCAAAAAACATCTACTACATTAATTAACCATATTGTGGTTTATTCCACTAAGGCAAACTAAAGTTGAGTCCCTATTCAGCATAACACAATCCTTCTTATCCATCAGTAATTGCCAATCTGAGCATGAATCAAGTTGCAGATTGCCCCTTTTCAGAGAGTTCAGTCTGAATTAAATTTTTTTAACACTGACGTCACACACAACTTGCCCACCCATGCCACTGTCTACAGCTTGTCGCCCGTCTTCTACCCCTATTTCCTCTTCTATTCTTCTCCTCTCTTTCTCTTCTTCCTCCCATCTCCATCTGGTATCGATACCTGCATACTGTGTCTCGGGATGCTAGCATGGACTGAACTGGTACTGGTCCAGCCATGGACCAGCATGGGTCCGGTAATTGAAATAAGGAATCTATTCCATGATCCTCATAATAGAAGCAACAATTCTAAATTTCCCAAGACATGAGAAAGTAAATGAGGAGAGAATGACAACACTACTTTGTGAGGATCAATTTACATCTTAAAAAGGCATGAACAAGCCAAATAGCCAATGGGAAAGTAACGTTTACAAATGATCCAATAGAAAGACAACTGTTGAGTTCAGATTGTTTCCAATTTCAAGAAAAAACATTACCACTAATCACCACTAGATTATCAGTTAAACATAAATTCAGAATGATCACTAAATGAACTACATATTCAAGGAATAGCAATGCTCAATTTTGTTATTTCAATCAGAGAGATGCAGTATAGGCAATTACACAATTTTTGCAAGACCTACCATCACAAGCATAATAGAAGGGTAAAATATGCTTTTTAATAGATCTAAAAGAACTGCTGATAGCAATTTGATAAAGAAATCTAAGTTTCTAATCTTTGTATGGCCTAAGTATGCATCAGAAGAAGGTATAATGAACATAAATCATGAAAATGGGTGTCGATAGTTTAAAAAGAATCGAAGCCTTAATTTAACAAGACTTATCCAATAAAGAAGCTACTAGACCTTGTTCGAGTGGACATTTTGCAGGATTTTCACCAAAATATAGTACAAGAGCATCTGCATTTCTACCCTGTCAACACTAAAAATATGTAAGGAAGATGTGTGATACATAACATGGTAGACATAAAAAATCAGTGATATATGTTCTTATGAGAAACTAGCTGGCAGCTCACCACTGATGTATATAATGTTGTTAGTGACCGCACTTCAGCTTCAGCAACAACAACAAACTCCTTCAAGGTCTAAACAATAAAAAGGGCAATGAGTTAATAAAATTTGATGCACATGAAAATCTGGTCCAATCAGGGAAAAAGAAGAGAAATAAACAACCTTCACATATCAGACTCTGAGTTAATAGGACTTATCACAGCATCACATATATAGCATATATTGAGCTGGATATGTAAAAAATAAAATATAATCAGCTGTTTAAAATAAGCTAAAATATGAACAAGGAGTGTGATGTATGACATGCCACATAAGCGACAGTGACATGATGATGAGTACTAAATAATGTATTGTTAACACATTACATAGAATGCAATGATAATGGATTAAATTTCAAGCCAAGAATAACAAAAAAATATTACAACTACTAGGCTACATAGGACATTTTCTGCTTTCTACTATCAAGTGTCATATCGTTGAGGCAAAAAAAGCACTTTTTTTTGCATTACAACTCTATCAAGGGCAACATCCTTCATTCAAGGAAAAAAAATACACACCATGCATTCTGCTACTGATCAACTTTCTGCTCTTCATCTCCCTTGGGACTTCTATTTCAAATTAACCAAGTATTGCACAGTAGACTTTGTGTATGGTTGAACAGCTATGACAAGCATATGCTTTTTCCACATCCCTCACTAACAATATCTTATCAAACCACATCTGATGTCCGAGCTTAGCATCTTCTCAAATCATTGACCAGTAGTAGTCAAATAGGGCTCTGCATCTCACCAACAGTTACAGCTGTTGCACTGGATAGCTATATCATTGAAGATGCCAGAAATGGTAGAACCTTCTTTTTTATAAGTTTGTTTTTTGGCATTTCTGTTCCTTCCTTTTCACTATATTTTGGCCAAACCAATTAGCCCATTCTTCAATAAGCACATAGTCAGAAATCACATTCTCCTCCCACTACTTGAGAGCTCATGATCTCATATGTTGTCACCCATGTATCTTTAGTAGTGCAAGGTGATCCTTACTAGTTTTCATAGGATTCCGTATGCCCCATGCTACTCCAGTAAGATCTAATCATTCTTAAAAAGCATATTGTCAGAAATGACATTCTTCTTACAGTGTTCAAGAGCTCATGGTCTCATATTCCCCGCATTGAGTTTGTTTTTCACCTTTCGCTCAGAGTATATTCACTATTGTCTCAAGGAGTATTTAGCCTTACAAGGTGATCCTTACTAATTTACTATTTGTCATCATTTCCCTCATCTACATGTATTTGACTTGCCAACATGCATGTATAAATGGATTTTTTTTAAGTAGGAAAAAAAAATCCAGATCACAGACTGAAAACCTTTGCATTCTAAGCATAAACAGCAAAGTAACAGTAACTTGCTCTGACTGTTCAATCCTCCATTAATAGCATCACATTTTTCCACTTCTCCAACCTATCCTTCTGGATCACAAATCATCCATATATATAGTAACACGAAATCTTTTTCTTGTCAAGTGGAGATATACCGGTTCATCTGCTTCATTGATAATGGGAAATTTTGACTGTCTGTCTATATAAACATCTAAAGCATAATCAATATGCCCAATGTGCTCAAGTAAATGGAAATATTTTTCGGATGGCAATGACAAAACGATACATGATTAGAACATGTTATGCAAAAAGACATGTGCAATGTAGATGCATCTAAGCGTTCACATAATTTCCATAATTAAATGCCCACGAACAATTTGAGAAGGCATAATTTCACATAATTAAATGCCCACGAACAATGTAGACATGTGCAAAATTGTCAAAAGGCCAGTAGGAATTCAACATTTAAATGCCCACGAACAATTTGAAAAAATCTACAACAACTAAATATTTAAAAAGACAACTTGAATGATGGCGTACTTTGCAGAAAATTTCTGAGGCGGGGCCATCATTTTCAGATGCTTTCAGCTCCACTTCAACCTTCCTTAAACCCTTGACAATGGCTTGCATTTCTTCAGCCAAGGATTTTAATTGTATCTGTATATGGAAACTTGTAGGTAAATCTATCACTTGCATGCTGTAGTATAACCAACAATAATAGCAAAACAAAGTAAAACCTTTGATGTAGCTTCCAAGCTAATAAGATCCTCATGAAAATCCAGAAGATGTGGAGATCTCGAAGCCAGCGACTGATTTCATGCCGAAATGTTTATAGGATTAATATATGAAACAATATATCGAAGAAAAAAGGAGAGGAAAATTGACAGTATAAAGAACTCCATTTTGACATGATGAATCTATGATTACAAAATAAACAACATTCAAAAGTTTTGGCCAAGTTTGCTATTAATCCTCTATGTTTGCATAAATCATTTATTGCTTTTATATTTATAGAATCATGATTCACTGACCAACAAACCAAGCCAGGGAAAACCTATCTTGCAGTTGAAGCATCTTAATTGAATCAGCAGCCATAATATATTTGTATGTTAGGTTGTCCAGATCATCGTTCGCATTATCGGTCCATACTGGTGTATCAACCAGCTGTCGGTACGGTACATACCGAGCCATTCTAGGGAAAACTTATCTTGTAGTTAAAGTATCTTAATCGAATCAGCAGCCATAATATATTTGTATGTTGGGGAATATTACTTGTCCAGGACTCCAGATAATAGAAAGTAACAATAGCTGGGTCTTCCATTTGTGAAGATAACCTAGACTGTGAATCTATTTTAACATATTTAACAAAAGCCCTGCATTATCAATGCAGAGGTAAATGTTACAATATAGACACATTTTCGTAAGCAGAAAATTTGTTGAACAATATGAAAAAGGACAGCTTTATGTCAAGTTAAAACCAAGTTATGAACAGTAAATGGGGTATCTTTGATAGAATTGCAAGCATGTCTAATCAACAAAATGCAAGTACATTGCTCATATGTAGCATTTTCAGCCAAAAATTTAGCAAATTCTATTATGAAATTGCAATAACATGGACAACATTAAAGATATCAAATGTATCATACCTTGCACAAATAGTGCATAAGAGTCATCTGATTATTAGTAGCACGAGTATCAGAAAGTTTAAGAAGACTGTCCAAATGGAAACCAATAGCTGAGCCTGCAAGTTTAATCAAATTGTTGTTTTAAATGAAGGTAAATTAGAAAATCAGAGCCTACCAAATGCCCCTAATAACATGAGATTCCTGTCAGTGTAGGGTCTGAGGGTCAGGTATGCATAGCCTTACTTCCACATCTGATGGCTATCGTCATGATTTTGACCAAGTTCCTAGAGTAATATAATTGACAAAGCTCACTATAGCATTATTTTCATAACTCCGAGTACAATTAATGCACTAATAAATGGTCAGAAAAGATAATATTTCTTCCCTATTGTTCTATAGAAACCAAAACATAAGTGCATCTAGGAGAATTTCTGAATTGAGCTGCTTCCTGGCCCAATGTGTGGCAGATTCTGAACTAAACCATTGGCGTCAAGTATCCAACAGAAGTTTGGACGAAGTCAAACCACTTTTCAAACAGCCGATATAGGTCAGAAGCTTGGACTAAGTCATAGCAAAATCTATCACTATGGGAGGGTGTTGAGTGAAAACACAACCCTGCAAGAGTTGATCCCTTGTAACAATGCTGTGATTTTTGTCTCACATCCTAATTGACAAAATCATGTACCATAAGCACCACTAATTTCATTTGAACTGTAGGACTTGACTTAGTTTTCCTCATAAGCTAGATGATATTGTTCATACTTCATATTTAACTGGTCCTGAAATTTGCCGTAAGTGCCACATTTGTTTTCCTATTATGCATATTTCCTAGGATTGTTGACTGCATATTACCTTCCTATATTAACATGCCCATAGCTCAATAATATAAATATGAACTAAATCGCTTCTCTTCCATATTCATCACATATAATTTTATATTGAGCTGCTTAAAATGTTTCAGACATATTACTCATATACTCATTTCATTTGCAACACTAACATCTATTAGGTTGTTTCTTCAACATGTTAAGTATGCTTTTTTTTATGGAATTAGTCAGGCCAAACAACAACCATAATTTCAAAATTATTTAAACAACTAAAACCCTGCTTGGTTTGGACTATGTATCTGTACATCCAAAGGGAAATGTGTTTTTCATCTTGACAGGCTAAAGCCATTTGCTTGAAGCTACATTTATCCAATATTTGTTGGTGTTCCTGACATTCCCAGGTATAACCCATTACACTACATTTATGAAGCATTTGTTGGTGTCCATGGCATTTCCATGTACAACCTATTATATATATCACAATGATTTTTGACAATTTTGCCCATTGGACAAATAAAGAACAAACAAAAATATAAAAAAATGAAATAAAGAACAAGCAAAACAATTTTGTTAGTGATTACAGATTTGACTACTTTTAATTGAACAAAGTCTAGCGTATCTTATCACCCACATGTATGTGAGAAACAAATACCTTTCAGTGTATGTGAAAATTGGAATTACCTCTTGCAGTTCCTTGATTTATGGTATTGCCAAGGAAAAGAATTTTCTTCATGATTTCCTTCAGTTTGATAGAATTGCGAATCTAACAAGCCAATTGTCATGAATATAAATGTCATAATTAAAAAAATAGGAAGGGAAGACAGAGTATTCACACACCTGTTCACAAGCAGAGTCTATAC
This sequence comes from Musa itinerans, assembly GCA_001649415.1. Taxonomy (NCBI): domain Eukaryota; kingdom Viridiplantae; phylum Streptophyta; class Magnoliopsida; order Zingiberales; family Musaceae; genus Musa; species Musa itinerans. The sequence continues at coordinate 608,891 of LVTN01000017.1, read as the reverse complement.
TGTTCAAACTCTTTTTAAGATCAGAAACCTGGGAAAAGGTGGGACAGTAGATCCTAATCCATCATGTTCTCTTACAAACAAAAACAGAAAAGACATAAGTACAACCTGAGAGCCAAACTGAATCTTGAAAGAAAAAACCCTTAATTTAGATTCCACCCGTGGAACTTTCATCAGCTCCAAGAAAAACTGCACCATTTAAATGTCAAATGAATATTTTCTTTTAATATAATAAGCAAAGACAGATTCAAAGCAAAGAATGGGAATGACCATGAAACAGAGAAACAATATCATTATATAGACATGAATAACATTTTTTTATGTGCGAAGGGTAAGTGACGAAAGTGAGATTCAAACTTAGGACTTCGCGATAAACCATCAAAACCTTTACCAACTAAGCTTGCTGACACCTTCAATAACATATCATTATATAGACATGAAACAGAGAAACAGTAAAGGACATCTAAGAAAGAATCAGTTTAAAATCCATAGCTTCAGGCAAAGTAAGATATTTATACAAACTGCTTAAAAGGAGAATTCCATTCTTGCCGCATCTTGGATAAGAAAGTGGCAGAAGTCTGGTTCAATTTGTGATTGGTGTGAAGCAAGAATGAAACAGAAAACCACATTTTCCTATCGTGTGTCCTTGTGAGAAAGGTTTGGCAAAGCTCTTATAATCTCTTCTAATGACCTCGACCCCCTAAAGCTACAGAAAGCATAACAAAAATTGAAGATTTACAAAGCTTAATACTACTTAGAGATTAACTAGGAGAAAGGAGTATAAAGATAAGAATGGAAAGATGCAACTTGAAATAGCTTGTTAAAAGTTAAAACTAGGGGAGCAACCATAGAAAATGTTCAAGGAAGACTAACATATAGCAGCACATGTTAAACTTAAAGTAAGTCAAAACCATAGAAGCTTATTCAAGTTATGTCCAGAAAGAAGCCAAAGGTAACACTGATGACAAGGGCATCTCACACATGATTAAAAACCTTGAACATGAATCTAAAACAAAAGCATATCTAAGTGGATCAAGAATAGGACAAAATTTGGACAATAATTATATAGAACACTATGGTCTGATTGGAAACCAGTTGATAGGATAAAGTCATGCTTGGTGCTATAATGAATCTATAATTAGACTTTAATATTTAAATTGGGTTGACCACCCATTAGAGATCTCTGAACTTCTGGAATCCTGTAAAAATATTTTTCCATAATTTATAAAATGATTTGTCAATCTTTAGAGTGAGAGATTAAAGTGGAATAGCATGGTATTCCATATTCATTGATATATGGGTACAACTTTTGTTCATAATTGGGTCTATAATCATTTGGTGTAAGTAAACATCAGGCGCATGTAAAACTTTAACTATTTAAGAAACTTATAATTAGTCAACTGGCATGTAAATACTGACACCAAAAGTTCTCTTGTTTTTCTACCTAGCAGAACCATGAAAATTAATTTCAGATATAGTCCAAGGAAGTCTCAAGGACAAGCAGTTGAGTACTTTACCTGCTCACACTTCCCGAGTTTTTCCTTGTCACCGGTATATCCCTATCAATCAAAACCAGAAAAAATATATATAAGAACCTCAATGGAAAGGGGAAGCGACTGAAGTCAAGACAAGTGTGATCATCAACAATTCTAACATGTACCTTGAGAAGATCCATTTCCTCTTTGGTTGGACAAAACTTAATGAGATTTTCCACTTGGTCAACATCTAAAATAGAGTCATCCAATGCTAAAGCAGCACTCTGAGGTATCAGATATATCATTAGAGCCACTTCCGTCTTCAAGAATACAACTAATATTTTGAATTTTAGAGTCTAGCTTGTTCATGGTATCAGTGTCTAGCTGATGAACAGTCATGGTAAAATAGAATAGCTCAATTTTTACAAAAGCATGTAAGGATGGATGACATATGCCTGCATAAATGTGCATATTGTCTGTTTAGGTGATTATAAAATGAACATATTAGTATAATTGTAGAATCTATGTTTAGTTTTCTGTAGATACTGAGAAACAATTTACAAAAATTACATTAATGTGAGCTACAATCTATTGTGATAGACACAAAGCAATGTCTCTGTTTTCAGTTTGCAACTAGTTTGCTGCCTAGTTGTAAGAGATGCTTGCTATTATAGTTCAATTTCTACTAAAATAGATTAATTTTTCTCAGGAGACCATTAAAAGCTTCAAAATCTGCAATACTCAACACTATCTTTTAACCTATAATATCCTAGGCCATCTTCTCACTTTTACCTCAAGACTAAAAAGTAAGAACATAATTCTGCAACATAATAATTGCAAGAAGCAGATACATTCATGTTATACTAAAGATGCACACCAAAGTACATTCACGTTTAGTATGATCAACAGCCAAAACACAATTAAAAACCCAGTGTACACATTATTTAGGCTGTTGCCTACAATGCATAATATCTCTTCTGTAGTCAGAAGTACCGGACAGAGAAAGAATGGTGCATCATGAATTCTGTCTCAACAATTCATACAAAGGCAAAATAAAGGGATATAACCAATAAACATAATGCACCACTACAGTCAAACTTACCATCAAGTCAGGAAGTGGCATCTTGATCTTCGTCAGCATGATTTCAGTGTTATTGGCACGTCTTAATGCAATCTATAAACAAAATTAAAAGAGCTTGTTAATTAAAATCTATACAGAAGAAACAATGTCTGCATTCAGCCACAGGTTAAGCCATGAATCATTAAAAGAACTCAAGAAATGTCGCCATCCTTATTTATCAAAGCCAAATCTTTTATTCATAAAGAGAGAAGATGTAGTAAAGGAAGGAAGAAATCTTTTACTTAAAATCAAGGTCTATAACCAAAAACTATCTGGCTGTCTAATTTGCTAATAATAACATGGTAGAGTTACAAAATTTATGCAACGGTGGCAAGAAAAGAGGAAGAAAAGCAGTAGCGAGCATGCCACTGATGCTTCTCCAGTTGGAAAGGAAAGGAGAAGAGGGGAGAATAGAAGGAAGATAAGGAGTCGAGCACACTTGAAAGTTGAATCCCACTGACTTTTCGCTGCTGCCCTGCTGCTTCAGTCTTAGTCACATTGTTAAGCCAGTCAGTCACACTGCTGCATGCAAGGAAAAATGCTTCACTTTGCCATCACATGTGGGTTCCTTTTGTTCCTTTGCTCTAAGTGTGTGTGTGTGTGAGAGAGAGAGAGAGAGAGAGAAAGAGAGAGAGAGAGAGAGAGAGTTTTATCGGATTTGAATCTCATAAGTCATATGGATCCTTTCCAATACTACTATTTGATAAGAAGAAAGAGGAGAAGAGAACAAAAAAAGAGAAGAAGCAAGGAAAGAAGAGAAAGAAGAAAAAGAATACAAGAGAAAAAAAATATATTTTCAACAATAGCATTAACAATGGTTAATCTTATTTCGGTTTAAAATTATTTTTTGAATATAACGAATTTTTTTGATAAATTACAGCTAAAGTTTACATAAATATCATCTTTCTAGAGGTCTCATGTTCAGGCTCATTGCATAAATATCATCTTTCTCAAACTGTTTTCTTTCTCCAGTTGGTTCCTTCGCACTTTTCATGTTTCTCTCATATGCCCCCTAGGGAATTATCCTCCTTTTTGTGTGTATGCGTAGACTGAAGAGCATTATCATGGACAATGACGTATAACTTAAACAATCTAAAACAACTATAAATGAACAGTGAAAACTTCCATTTCTCAAAGTAATATTTTTAGGTTTAGATATCAAGGACTTACTAGATGAACTTTATCTGACTGTGATCCAAGAGATTTACGACGCCCCTCAGATTTAGAGCTATCGCCTGTTTTAGGAACCATAGCAGAGAAGAGGCTCTCAAGTTCTGACACATCAAAATCAGAAGCACTGCAAGTAAAAGGCTACACAAAATGAGGAAGAACATCCAAAACTAAAAGCAACACTTGTAAAGAAGAATGTTACTAGAAAAATGAAAATTAAGCACTTGTATAACCTCAAAGCATCACCAGATTTTTGTAATTCATCCCATAAGCTTCCTTCAACAGCTAATGTTACTTTCACCCAGTGCAGCGGCTTCAATGATAACCTACGGGATGTCAAATTTGCTGAATTTATACCCATAGAACGTGAGAGTCCACGGCCTCTTCCCCCATTTGGCAATAACCCTCTAGCATCAGATAGAGAACTAGATGGAGGAGGCGGCGGAGCTCCTGGTGCCCTAGGTGGGGCTGGAGGAGGTGCACGTGCTCCAGGAGGTGGTGGTGGTGGAGGAGCACTACCACGTTGACCCGGAGGAGGGGGTGGAGGTGGGGCAGGTTTCTCTGAGATGGTATGCAAAGACATTTCTAGAGCCTGCTTATACTCACCATTTCCTAACTTCTGATTAAAATTCTTGGTATCTGTCTTATTTCGAGCAACACCTTCGTCTGGCTCTCTTTTGTACTCGAATTTAATTTCTCTTAATGTATGCTGGTTTTCTTGATTGTGATCCTTCTCAAGCTGAGTTGTCCTGGAATTAATATTCTCTGGATTGACTTTTGACTCAATTTTTCCGAATCTGTTATTGGCTTCTTTTGTCGGAATCGAGATTTCTGCCTTGCAACTCATGTTGCATGAGGTCATTGTCTTTTCAGAAACCAGGTCACATGCATCTTGCTCAATGTTGCAGGGTTCAACTATATTCTTCCCTTCAACATCAAGTGTAATGATATCCTTGACCTCATGTTTAAAGTTGCTGAGTTCTACTATATTCTTCCTCTCACAAGTAACTGTGCAATCCAAAAATATCGAATTTTCACTAATAATCTTATCATCACTACTGGCAGCAATAGTTGAAAATTTAGTCATTCTGTCTTCTGCCACAGTTGGAGAACTCAACACACTTTCACTATGATGTTCAACTTTATCTTGATAGGTGCTAGAATCAATCTCTTTTTCAAGATTATGTTTCTCTGGACTAGGAATTTCATCAACAGCATTGGGTCTCCACCCGATAATGTTTTCTGAGCCATTATTAGAGTCATTGTTTTCCCATATGCTTTCAATTGTCTCTGCAGTTTCTAAATCAATTAAATTCTCTGTCATAATCACCAAACCCATTCCATTGTCAGTCTCCTGCTTAACATTGTTAATCTTTATATATTTTTGTTTTTCATCCATTGAAGTAACAGTGTTCTGTCGCAATGTGCTGCTTTCTATCATACTCTTCTCTTCAATCTGAACCATAGATTCTGAAGTGACTGATTTCTCTGTTACAAGTTCACCATCATGCTCACATTTGCCAAAGCCAGAACTAGTCTCAGCTGGACCAGGTATACTACGGGTTTCTACCATGATACATTTGCTGACCGTATCTGTTAACAGTTGGGAAGCCCTTGTCTCTGAATCCTCTTCAGCTTTGCATGTCTCAAAACTACTCCTTGCTTCATTAGTCGAACTGTAGATTTCTGAATTGGGATTCCCACCATCAACAGAAGTTCCATTTCGAAATGTAGTACCTTTAGGATCTCGATTTGCATTATGCCAGTAGGAGTTGGTAAATATCTCTTCAGCCTCAAAAAAATCTTCTGCCTCTGTGAAAGCACCTTCTGTTTCATCACCATCTTCAACCAATGTATCTGTGCTTGAGTCAGATTCAAAAGAATCGAAGTCCGAAAATATTACCTGGTTCACGCATAACGTATACTTAAAATCGAATCCTATCAGGAACAAATAGACAAACTAGGAAAAAAATAGGCACCTACATCAGCTTTGAAATCCCTCGAAAACTGGTCCTTGGCATTCCATACAAAATCGATCTCCTCCCGAGACAGCATCAGAATGCTAGAGTGGACAAAGGCTGTATTGAACATAATCCTGAACATTATCTCCTCATGTTCCAGATCTTTATCCATATGGATGCATTCAATAACTACATCTCCTTGAACACGACATCGTGTTTTTAATTTTACTGGTGTAGCCTCTGCCTGTGGTGACAGTCCAACACTTAGTAAACTTGAAGGACAATGTCATTTAGATGAAAGAACTATGCATTACCTGTTTGTAGTGCCGAACATGCTTCTTTGTCTTAGATGTTGAGAAAAGAATCTTTGAACTCCTACTATTGGGAGCCAATGGGTCTCGACCATAAATGCGAACCATTGGCCTGCAACCTCCTTCCCCATCAAAATTAGGTATGATCCTAAGAATCAAGCATTCCAATGTGAAGGATATATCCTTTGGAGGCCATTCTGGTGCATTTCCTCGTCTTGATATGTACTGAAGATATCTCAGGTGCGAAGGTTGTGGGTTCAAAGGAGACAAAAGATGGTGTAGCTCTTTAGGGGCTTGTTTATACACCATTTCAAGAGTCTTTTGCTCACCAGTATACTGTTTTCTGTAAAGGAGTAAACCAGCAAGCATGAAGGCAAGTACAGGCCAACATCCTCTCTCACAGTGCATCAGCAACACATTATGTTGCCCTTCCAATGACAGCCAGCTCTCACTAGACTTCAAAAAGTGGTGGATCATCTCCAATGGAAGCAAAGGACACCCTTCATACTGTAAGGGATAGTCCATGACTGTCATATCAGACTCGGTCAAAATGCATGAGATTTGGCTCCTTTTATCTCCTTCTTTGAAATTAAATACCATGAAGGAGGCATCTGGGAAATAATCATGCAGCTGGGTGACTATGCCATCCATGTAGTCCTTGTAATCATTTTCCCCAAGAGTTTCTGCTGAGAAGCAGCAGTCGAACACTGCAACAAAAAGAACAGTAAGGCATTTTGAATTTTGAACTTTCTGAAAGCGAATTATAGCAAGACCAAAAAGAATTTAGAACGTCATAGGCATAGCAAATCAGGACAATTCTATAAAGCTCAAGAAGAAATCTAATACTAATTAGAAATTTAGTTTTGAGTTTAAATTTTCAATTGATTGGCAGCATTATGTTTCCTAAGATCAAATAATAAGTTCCAATAATTTATATAACCTCCAGAGCCCTTGAAAGGCCAAAAGGTGCAGTACATTTCTATTGGTTTGATAAGAGTCAACTATCTGCGAGAACTTCTCAATTTGTGCCGCAAAGAAACAGAAAAGGAACGTCACTTCCTGAATGTCAGAGAATATCAACGACATTCAAGAACCGACCCGCCTATCTTAGCCTCAAATGTGGAGCAAAACCAGCAGAATTCTTCAAATTACCACTCAAGAGTCCATCAAGCCGAAAAACCTCATTAATTCCGAGAGATGAATTATGCTCTTCGCGCAAGGAAGGGTGGAAGTACTATAGAGTCGTTCCGAGATATCAACAACATTCAAGTACTATCTTAACCTCAAATGTGGAGCCAAACCGACAGAATTCCACAAATTACCACTCAATAAACCATCAACCGGCAAAACCTCGCTGATGCCTGAGAGACGAATTATGCTCTTAGGTCAAGCGAGAGAGAGAGAGAGAGGAAGTACCATAGACTCGTTCCGAAATTTCCAGCAGCCGATCCGGCGGCTTACGGTAGAAGAGCCTCCTGAACAACGCCATCCGCCGGCGGCTCCACCGGCGGCCGACGCCGCTGCCCCGGTGGAATCCAAACCCGACTTCTCGACCGACGAAAGATCAATACGAACGCCCACTCCACCACGCCGCGACGGGAAACCCGGTCGCGGCCACGAGCCGCCCGCCGATCGAGCAGCTCCCCGAGGGCGAGATCTTGGTCGGTATCGGTCGACCGCAAGGCTTCGACTTCTACGAGAGAGAGAGAGAGAGAGAGCGAGAGAGAGGGAGGGAGGGAGGGAAGGGGGGGAGGACAAAGAATAATTAGAAACACATTTGGTTGCCGCTTTTGTTACCGTTTGGGAGACGAAGGAAGCTGCAGTAAAAGCATTGGGACAGCCTCGGGCTCCGCGGCAGCAGTAAAAGCACGGCGTCACGGTCACGCCAAGCGTCAGATGAACGGCCATGATTTGTACGGTCTCCTACGGACGGAGGATCGTGGGGTTCGGGCGAAACACTTTTGCGCGGGACAAACAAATGGACACGTGTCGGTGAGGGAGAGGGAAAAGGTTACGTCGGGCAAGAGCGGCGTTATACTGTATCAGCAACCCGGTACATGTGACGTGTTGCCACGTGTGCTGCCGTAGGATATGACATGGACGGTGTGTCAACGTTCGTACTTGGACGCACGTAGGTGTCGTGTCTCGAAAGCACACTATTAGATTTTTATAATATTAATTAATTAATTAATTAAGTAAAATATTCTTAGGTTTTAATTAAATTATAATTAAGAATACCGATGATTTTATCGTAAGAAACTATTCTATTTTTTTTTTCTAAATCCTTTAATGTAGAAATAACCTTTCAGGAATTACTATCATCAATTAAATTTGACCAATCTGTCCCAAATTGGTTTTTAACCAATTTTGATTGGAAGCTCAAATTTGACCTAATTTCTATTTTAGTTTAATTAGATTTTGATTCTAAATTAAATTTTTGACCGGTCAAGACTAATTTTCAGTAAGTGAACTCTAACTAGTTAATTAATTTGACCGATTCACGACTCAATTTTGAGATGTCTCAGTAAATCAAACTGATTAGCTCATTTGATATATAAAATTATGTTAAAGAATAATTTTAAATAATATTAAAAAATAATATTTATGATAATATATATAATTAAAAAATAGATAATTATAAGAAGGAATCTAATTCAAATAATCATGTGATTAGATAGAATGATATTTTTTAAAATATCCTTATAATTTAAAGTTATATATTCAAAAATAATGATACTATTCCATAATAATAGTATTTCTCTATGGTAAAATCATTTGTAGGGGTGAATCATCATATATTTTCTGAGAAGCGGGTAATGCGACTCCCCCATAAGCTCACCTATTGATTTAGATTTAAGGTGATGTTTACATATCATCGAGTCAAGAGTGAGCACATCATCGCCTACCCAAAAGCAACGATGGCTCACTGATACAAGAGTCCAACAAGTAATATCCGAAGAAAGAGACACGTGTATCTCAGGAAATATATGATGATTCACCCCTGTAACATAAATTTATGTTTGTCAATTTCAAATGTGTTAGAAAATCATGCTTTGCTAGATCTGAGTTACCTTGATATTTTTATGTTGATTTTAGAATGATTCGGTTAATCAAGACAATGATATCTAAACTGCGAGGTAATGCATCCTCTCTTCTCTTTATTTAATCTAATTTTATTTTATATTATATTTTTAAAAAAATTATAATTATAAAAATATTTATAAATTATATTGTAAAATATTGTTATAATATAGTGAAAAAGGAAAGTAGGAGCAATGACAAGATACTAACATACATCATTAGGGGATGAAAGGGTGCTAAATTCATTACTGTTTTTTCTCTTCCTTCCTTGTAATGAAAAAACTTAAATATATCTAAGAAATTAAATACCTTCGATGATAAAGAGTTGTGAATATATCAATTCTTTCAATGATGCAATTTTAATTTTTCTCTATTGGACAGATCAATCATCAATCCGATTCAGAATTTATAACCATACATGAATTATATGCATCCACAAGTTATTTGTAGATATGAAGTTAACATGCAATCATACTTCTTAGCCAAAGGGAGCATGAAAGGTGGAATTGATGGAGTCTTTTTTGGAGAAGGCATGGTGAGTCCTCACACTCCCTGTCTTCACTCACCCATAAAGAGCCAATTCTATTCATCATGAGAGATCAGGTTGGATGATGAGCCATCAAAGATGTCGAGAGATGAATTATTTCATTGGCCAAAGGTTATGGATATCTTTTCTTCTTCTTCTTTTTTTGTTTGTAATATGAGATGAATCTCTTGTTCTCTTTTTAGGAGGGAACACATTGATCACTTGTTTGGTTCTTGTGTCAATGATAGGCTATTGTTCCTATGTTGATGACAACTGGTCATGTAAGAAAATTGATGGCAAGTGACTGGTCAAAACGAAAACAAGTGTTGTTCTTGCATTTGTTTTATCATCATCAAATTGCTGTTGTGCTATTGAAAATATAAATAAGGAAAAGAAAAGTAAATAAGACTTTAGTTACAGTGAATCTAGCAGAGAGGATCATTGATGTAGCTGAAGATTTATGGATCTTAAACTTGGAAAAAAAGAGGTGAATTGATTCAAGTTTTAAACTTGTCTCATGGGTCTTTGTTGTCATTTTATATCCAATAAGCTTATCAATATTGTATTTGATGTATTCAAAGCAAAAACACAATGGAAGTAACATCCCAAAGCTTAGTCCCATAGGTGATTAAGACTTTATTTATTCTATAAGAAGTTAAAAGGATGTTTCTATAATTAACTTTGGCTTAAACATCTTAACTCGAGTCAATGGAACAAATTGATCTGTATCATCCATCATAAAAATGGCATGTACAAATTGTATGCATCGATGTTTAAATTCTTGCTGATGATGATTCTCATGCATCATGAAAAGCTTCCATTTCAAAATCTCTCGATATCCAAACAGGATGATTGTATACTTACAATTCCTGCAAAAGTTGGGTCATTGAGAGAAAATAAAAAATGCTTCATTTACTGTTGAACTTCCGGCATACATTTAGTTTTTACTTCATAAAGTGAATGAAGATTGGATTAATGCTATTGATGCTAACAGAGGAATCATGAGTTCATATATCGATCTACAGAAGATTCGCTTTTACAGAGCACCACAATTAGAGTCACTTTCAAGGAATTGATTGGTCTCATCGCCTTTTGAACAAAAGAGCTTCAGTCACTGCCGGCAGTCAGTGTGGATGAATCAGATGCCGCTTGTCTTTTCTTACCGTGTAATCCATCAGCAGGTAGTAGACTTTGGAACAAACTGCTGTGGCAGCTTCTACCTAATATTAGATATCACTGTTGGGGTTAACTACCTTTACTGTCTTAGTAGATGTTGGTCAAATCCTGATTGATCCAAGGGTTTTGTTTTGCGGATATAGTTTTCTACGATTACAAAACAAGCTACCCTGGCTTTCTACTTCCCTTGCTTTCTCCCTGCCACTGTGGTAAAGCAGTCAATAAGAAAACAATTCCATTTCATATAAACATGAAACTGAATTAACAATTGAAATAAAGAACGATTATAATAGAGGAAAGTCCAATCGGATGAACTTCAATAAGATTACGAGGAAATCATAGGTGCAATGCTGACACCAGTTGTACATTGTACAACATTAAAAAGTAGCTACTAATCATTCTTTTATACTTAGATCAACAACCTTCTCGAGTGTAGCTATTGATGATTCTTTTAATATTTAGATCCAACATGTTTCGTGAAGATCTGTGGTCAATCTAGGATTATAAGGAATAGAAAGAAAATAGTTTATGTGGCATGGGCTTTAAGTGTTAGCCATGACTATTAAAAGAACAAGGTATTTGACACGCTAGTACTCTAACCAAAATACCAATGAGTTCCAGTGCCCAATATGGCCAAATAAAAGACATATGAGGTTAAGGGACTAAGGCTTGTTTTTATTTACTTACTCTCTGCACGATTACCAAATGCTTGCATGAAAGATGTTGCAAAATGGAATCTCACTATTACCTTTTTGAAACCATGATCTCCTAACTGCTTGGCGGATGTGGCGATCATGCTTTTGTAGAAGTTCATCAACCTTGCAAGATTGAGACAACAAAGGTCCTGAGAACTCTACTCTGTCTTGATCACGGTAACCCTGAGATTTATCAGGAGAAATTAAGTCACTGGTCAATGCGATGCAATGTAAAACATCAAACCTGCCAGACTATCTGCATACCAAATTGTTATGTCGCATTGATGATGGATCTCCCTTGCAAAGGGCTTCTGACATCTCCTGGGAATAATATGCATCTGAAGAGTCGAATGATTCTGGATGGTCTAATTGTGTCCATCTGTTCAGCATTGCGCACTTTGCCAACTCATATGGTACATGACCTTTTGAACCAACATGCACATCAACATTTTCTTTTCCATTGTAGTCAAGCTTACTTTTAATATTTTCAATATTGGACGAATTTCTTTCATAAGAAAAATGGCTTTTTGAGCTAGACCTACTGTCAGATCTACCATATGCATCACCTACTCTCTGTCTTTCTGCCCATGCAAAGCCACTAGAAGCAGAAACAAGTAATGGCCCTGGAAAAGCAAGTTCCTTTTGAGAGTTGCACTTTGCATGATGACCTTCCTCTGGACATTTAACTGATGGCATTGGCTGGAGATCTACAAACAGTCTGGTTTCACTATCTACTCTTGGAAGATCTTTCTTTACATTTCCAGCACTGATCTCGGACTCCTGAAAATTTAATCCAAACATAAAAACATACATCCACCAGTGATTCATTGTAACTTTTTTTCCTCCAACTAAAAGAATTTGCAACTAGGAAAAGTCAAATTACCTCTTTACTGTCTGCTATTTTACTGAGTCCACTTGATGCCCACGAAGATCTCTGTGTTCTCGAGGTTCTTTTCGTGGCTTCTGATCCTTGCCCTCTGCCAGTAACTCTTCTTCTGAAAAGACCAAAGACCATGAAGAAGGACTGCAGAATAACTAGCTGTCACATGTTCCAACAGTTGATGACATTTTGTACCGACTTAAGTTGATGACATTTTCCTATAATTAACAGATAGAAAGTGTTTTATTTTTTTATAATGACTTTCCATTTATATAAATGTAAATCTTCTGTCTTTGCTGGTCTGAATACGCACTCTTTAACTTTGTGAGGAAGCATATGTCATGTAATTTTTCTTAGCAGCTCAAAAGGTAAAGCGCAATGAACAACATGACATTGGAATATCTTTCTGATTTCTTCTAGATCTGATAGAAACCCATAGATGGATAGAATTACCTGCGTGTCTCATCACAACTCTTTGTATCGATTTCCTTGGTGGGGGGGTACTTTGGCAAGCTTGAGGGTTCACAGGCGTAAGGCTTTGTTCTGAAATACTGAATAATCATGTAGAGGAAACACAAAAGGTAAGAGCAAGTTAAATTCAAATGGAAAAAATCAATATAACTGAGTTATCACAGATATGAAACAATTTTCATTTAGCAGAGAAAAATACCAGCTTGAGGATCTGTATGTGTAATATAATGTAGGACCACTGTCAAAGAACTACTGCCTTAAATGCTCTGGAATGGAGAGTAACTTCCAGTTATCATGTTTTTTCTAAATTTATAATGCACTGTAACACTCTGCACAAATTCTTCTTGTCCATTAGCCGAGGGCCCAGGCAGGTGCTCTCCAATGGTAACCACACCCTATTCCTTTTCTATTTCCGATTATACCTAATTATTTAGTTGACATAATCTTGGCTTAAAATATCTATATGTTATTTGGAATTGCTATGCTCCATATTACAATTCCACTTATACAATTATATTATCATATTTGCTTTTTAACCCAAATAAAGCTGCAAAAGAAAAGAAATGTGTTGATAGGGAGAAGAAGACAATTTTCACCACTGAGGAGATTAACAGAAATTGATATAAGTGCTAAATGTATATAAAAAAGCTCATGTAATATAGTTTCAAGGAAAATACTCACCTCCACTTCAAGGGCACTTGTGGCAGTACCACGCTTAAATGGTTCAATAGATAAAAAGGTCTCTAACAAGCTAATGGCACTTCCTGGTAAACTTTTGAATGTCTCCTGGAGACTACTCTCATAGAGATGATAAGGTCTAAAGATCGTAGCATGGGGTAACTTAGACTTCTTCCAGTATTCATCTGGTGGAGAACCACAAAGCTTAAAGATTTTATGTAGTTGTTCAACCTGAAAAGGAAAGTTATCTTGCATCTTCAGATTTGAAAAACAACTTATAAATAGGGCAGTTCTCACAGCATTTAAACAAGAAAACACTTCAAATGAACAAGATGCAATGGAGAAATGGCACTACTTAAACCACTAACAGTTAAAATCTATTTTGCACATTTCCACTAAATGTTTAATAATGATGGTTCTTCTAATAAATCATTTCCTTTAGTTTGCAACTTCATAACTGTGAAAATACTTCTGAGATGAGAAACTAACAGATGTCGATTCTTTCCAAGTGAAAAACAGAATAGTATCTTGGTATGTACAAGATGGTTGAAGTTGAAGACATACAGATGCATTTGCCATTTGAGTGTCGAGTTATGGATATCATATGTTAGTTTTCTCATGTATATATGTGTAATGGATCCTTGTGTACGATACAGGGGACATCTTTAGAAAAAGAGAATTGTTTGTTATTGAGCCTCAAACAGTACTCCTGAGTTGCCCGGTCTAAGTCAATTATTACAAAATCCACATAGCACTCCAGTTCATGGAAGAATGATGAATTATTCAAATCCAAACTCAACAGCAAAGAACTCACTCTGGAACCTCTGTCAGCCACTTAAATAGCATATAAGAAACAGTTTAAGCAAATTTCTCATAACAAGCCAGCCAACTCATGGACCCATTAGTAGAGAATTTGCTAATATACAAAAATCAAGATGTCTTCCACACACTTGTCCTGTATTTATTTCTGGCTGCTCCTTTATCTTTTCTCCCAATAGGTTGTAATAATCCAACAAAAACTATTCATTCTGCATCTGACAATTCTAGTCTATCTATTGCTAGACTTTATATAATTTCTTCCTAAACCAGGTAGTTGGCAAAGATAATTCCCAGGTACAAATTAGCGTTAAAATTGTTAAAGAATAAATTTCACAATATTAATATTAAAAATATTAATAACATTATTTTATAGAATACAACTTCGCTATTGTGACAATTTTAAAACTAAAACAGCTTTCTCAGGTAGTGACTGTGAAGGAAATGCTCTGTCACGGTGGTTTCATGATATGAAAAAAAGCTACGGGTGACAGCATTTTTAAGCTGCTGCTATAACATCGAAAATGAAACTAGCCTTAAAAACAATTCTATTAAGTGGAGGCAAATCTTAGAAATGCTTTCAAGACAAGCTAGTTTGAGAAACAAATTCCTGTTCTCAAATTTTTCATTGTCTGAGTGATTTAATTTTCAATGCACAAAACTACATCTTTAGGAGACATTCCAGTCAAGGTGATTCCAGTTACTTTCTTGACCGTTCGTCCCAATAATCATTACCAATCTTTCTAATGTAGACATCTACTCTAGTAGTGCAGATGATAATTCTGACAGACAAACACAAGGATCACGACAGTTACAGGGTCCAATTTTCATGACACCTTGGTTTGCTAATTTGACTTAAATCTGTAAAAGGAATCTACAATAAAAACTCTCTTTTTTTAATGATTATTAGACCTTAATTTCATAACCTACAGGACAGTACACAACAATATGCACCAATGTAACTGCTTAGGAGGAAAATGAGAGATTATTTTTATCATTATGCAGGTGCTGATTTTACAATTCATCACAATTAATCATGTTTTATATAACCCTATAAAAGTTTTCTCATTCCATTTCTTTTACCATTTTCTGTTTTTTTGTTAATAGAAATTAATTAAGTAAAAAAATCTTTCTCCTATATGAAACTATGTATTTGTTCATGTCTCGATTCACATGATCCTTCTTTTTCTCCATGTTTTATAATGGTAACAAAAAACACTTGTACCTCAGTTCTGCCTTGCAAGATAGGTCTTCCAACAAACATTTCTGCAAACACACAACCGATGCTCCACAAATCTACAGTTGCTTCATAGTTAGTGGAACCCAGAAGTAGTTCAGGCGGCCGATACCATAGAGTGACAACACGGCTAGTTAGTGGTTGGCTATGCCCAGGACTGAAGAAATTTGCCAGACCAAAATCAGCGATCTTCACAACCCCCTCATTATTAACTAGTAGATTTGCTCCCTTTATGTCACGGTGAATAATACCACGTGAATGGCAATACTCAAGTCCAGATAGCAACTGTTGCATGTAGCACTTGACCTGCAAATTATGGACATAGAAAAAAAATATTCTGGTCGGAAATAATTACGTGTTCCAGTATGTTATCCCAAGAAAATCTAAGACAAATAGTTTGCACTATTATTGAAAAAATATGATCAAACCTGAGATTCAGAGAATTTAATGTTAGGAGAGGATGACAGTCCTGCAAGATCATGTTCCATATATTCAAATACGAGGTAGAGACTGCATGATAACCGAGAAGTAATCAATCCTTCCAATTTAATGATATTTGGATGGTCAAGCCAGCGCAGTATCTTTATTTCCCTTGCCATAAACCTAACACTTTCTCGCTCAAAATTGTCAAAGCGCACCTTCTTCAAGGCAACAATTTTTCCTGTGTCGAGATCACGTGCTCTGAACACACTGCTATAAGTACCTTGTCCAATCTTCACAGGCAGAGAAAACCAAGTTTAGCCAGAAATAGCCAGTCAAGAACAAGCTAGCTTTATGTTCCAAGAAGAAGTTTACCAATTTGAACATTCAAAGCCCATATGAAGCACAATCAAACAACCAGCTATTGGGTCTTAGGAATTAAATGTATCAAGATCTACAAACCATTGAAAGCCTGATCTATGTTTATGATAATGACCACGTGAAGCTCACTTGTAATAATATGTATCATAGAGATAATAGCGCATAAAATTTTCTAATAGAGCTTAGCTCTTAAATGAAATTCGAACTTATAATATCTGTTGCAACAAAAGTATCCGATAGACTTGCACGCATTAAATGAACTGCATAACAAAAATAGCTAACCAACTATGTATATCTGAGTCAATCTATACACAGTTTTTTGTTTAGGATGATTTTTCAGTCAATTGGAAATGCAACGACAGAGATGCTACAGGCTCCGACTCATCTATAAGAAGTTTTAAAAAAAATTTCTCTTTGGATGATAAGAGTTATATAGTATAACAATTATGCATTCTCGAAAAAGAAGAACCATTTTAGAACTTGTGGTGCTCTCATATTCAATTTATGCTGGCAGTTCCCCAAGCATAAGGATAACATCTTCTTCTGTTGCCATCTTCCACCCAGAAAAAGAGAGGAAAAAAATCAACTTCCATAAGATAAATAAGAGCAATTACTTAAAATATTGGCAAATTTGAGTTTCATAAAACATTTAAATCCTTTGTCACATCTAGCTTAAGAAAGTTCCACGATTGCAGAGGATGACAAAGCAGAATTGGCTTAAAAAATAGATAATAGATGCAGAACCACCTAGAAATTCCCTTATGAACACCAAAAGCTAAGCTTTCTTTTTGTTTCACTAATCATAATTGCTGATGAAACAACTGTTATTAGTAAAAAGAGAAGCAACCTCAAAATAAAGAAAAAGAAACTCTTCTTTTTCTCCAAATGAAGCAAAAACATGAGAAGATGAACATTAAATGAAAGAAATGTTTATCTGGAGTGTAAAGGACGTTCTCTCCAATTTAATGGAAGAGCCAAGTTAATATAGCATGGGGAGCTCAACAAAAAAAGACATCATCTAGACATAGAGGTTAGTTGTCCAACGGACAGGTTTGGAGTCAGAACCTCCAAAAAGTTTGATGTAAGCATAACATGATAGTAAGGTAAAATTAGGATGATAATTACTTTCAACAGATGATCCAAAGTACACTGCAATATTACAGGGATAAGGAACATCAAACAAAGAAAGCACTACGTCTTCCCTCGTGATTTAGCAATAAGACAAGGAAGGATGAGAGACTGTGGTAAGCTACAAATGGGTATTGGAAGTAGGACACATGCGCTGGTACAGATTTGTTTCCTGAGAGAACAACAATAAAATTCTAACCAAGTGCAATTTGTCATGAATCACCATATCATTTAACATCATCGAACTTCCTCAGCTACGCAACCAGAAAAGAGCAAATTTGGGAGAAATTTGCGAACACGCATATCATTTTCGGTCAAGAAAGATATCACTAGATAATATGGATAAATCGTCATATTTAGCCTTTGATGACATTAAACAAACAGCCCATGCAAACTAGTCGAAGTGCCTATGCGTCGAATCAATTTCTTTACGGAGACGAGGACTACAATCGTACCTTCTCCAGCTTCTCAAAGGAGTCAGCTTTAAGAGGCACCCAACCCCGAATAGCATCCCCGGCAGCAGCACTAAGCCAAGACGGCCATCCGGCGGCGACCTGCTCCCCTTCGATATACTTGTTAAGATTCTCTAGCCGGAAGCTCTGCGACGTGGTACAACCGGCGCTCGCTTTCCCATGTTCCTCCAATTCTAGACAATTCCCCTCCTTCTCTTCCTTCCTCAACAGACATGCAGGCCTGGTTACCTGTACGGTCTGGTACCGCTGCGATGACGTCGAGATCGGACCCGACCGCTCCCGGTGGTCCCGCAGGATACCGGAGGAATCAACCGCCGGGGTAACCGAGACCACATTCTTCGACGCGACGCAGCCCATCCGCGGCCGGGTCTAAGGCATTGCCCAGGCCTCCGGGATGAAGGAAACTGGGGGCGAAATCGGGGATGCAATAGGAGCCCCGCAGTCGGGGTAATGGGAAGGATCACCCAAACGACCTCGGGCAGAATTGGGTGGCCCGGGGATCCGGAAAGGCTATAATCACCCCCTACAAATAGAAAAGGCAAGACCTTTGTGCGCCGCTGCTCCCAATCGCTCCGCAAATTACCAGTGGAAGAGCAAAAGACAGCCACCGAAATCGACGCGGCGACGAACAGGGGAGGAGGAGACGGCGAAGAACCGTAGCCGTGGGGGCGCGAGCTTTAAAGCGCGTGGGTTGGGCAGTGGTGTCGCTTTGTGCAGTCAAGTCTCTCTCTTGGCTTCATATGGTGTCAAAAATGCTGCTGTTTTTGGTGTTATATGGTGACATCCAATGCACTGTTTTCATAGTGGTTTGACAAAAATGCATGACAATGAGTCAAAATGTCTTCCTAAAATTGCTGTATTCATTGTGATGAAGACAAGGAGAGGAAGGTAGGAAGGAAGGATTGAGACTGTGGACCAAAGAAACATGAGCCACTTTAGTTTACGCACATAGCTGACACCACTAGATGTGGTTTTCTCTCTCTAGGAGAGACTTGAGAGGGTCACAAGGTTTGGTGGGTTAGCACTAGGCTAAAAGAAGTTCTCTATCTAGAAGTGCTTTTTGCTTTGAGGTGAGGAGCATTAGCAACACTCTACATATATATATATGTGGGTAGTCTTCAAAGGCATATATATCTAAGGTATTAATATTCACAGCTTTATTTTTATAATTATCTAAAAAATTTATTTCTGAGACTCAGAATGATAGATCGAGTTTTTTTTGTTTGATATTAAAATTTGGTGTGTATTAATGATCAAATTTATTCTATAGATAGAATATCACTGAAGTAACATGCACTTTGGATTGTCCAAATATATGTCTGAGAATCCTGAAGTCCTACAAGGATGTCCTACAATCCATGTTCATGAGGACACAACACAAACAAGCTCATCTAATCAACCTGCAAGGATTTAGATATAAGAATCCCTTGACTGTTGATGTACCTGAACACTGTAATAACAAGACAAAGAACAAAGAACAAAGAAATACTAGGAGATGAACATTTCATTGCTTTTAAGGTCATATGTCTTGAGGTCCACTTTGCATCCTCATGTAAAGGATACCCCATTCACTGAAGCCACCTGTTTCCCAACATTGTCTTTTCATCAACTCATGTTCCTTTTACTTCCATGAATGCTGACAGTAAACAAGAGAATGCTTTATCACATGCTGCACTTGATGCATCTCATATTCCTCCACCTTTTGTCTGCACTTTATGTAAATAATGTACAGTATCACATGTATCTCTATCATTAGGAAACAGGAAGAGATGCTCTATGGTTGTAGAATAAGAATTTAGGGTGCAATAGGGTTTGGTGGCTCCATACATTCTCAAAATACTGCACTTAGAATAACCAGGACAAGTGATGAAGGGCCTCCTTTTGTTCATCATTGTCCTTGGAGAAACCAAACTTTAGCAAAGTTTGTTGCCTTCGATTACATGGTGCATCTTTTGTCTCCATTTAATTTGTCTTCAGGTCTTTTGGCAAGTCCTAAAACTAAGATTTAAGTCCCATTAGAAATGATAGATCAGGACAAGAATTTGTGATGCTAAATTGTAGAGTCAGTGTTCTCAACAATGAGCTTTAGGGAAAAGAATTAAGGTTAGTCACATTGAAAATGCTCATGTAAAGGCAACAAATCTTATGATGCAACCAAATGCTAATTGCTGATATGATATTTGAAAGGCCTAAGACTTAGATTCTGAATAGATTCAATACCTGTGCAGATCATATTACCATAGGATTCCAACTCGATTTTCCAGCATGTCTTGCTTCGCTTGACAGAATGAGCACCACATACTTTTCCTATACTATTGTACAAAATCCATGAATTTGTAATGCTAATCTGAAAGATTTTCCAAGGATTTCAAGTGCCACAAATACGCTCATCCAATTCAATTAAGTCATAGACAGGTAGGTACCTTATCCAATCCCCTTTCTCTAGCTGTAGCTCGTATATTTGCAGCTTCACTCCACTTACCAGCCTGAGCATACACATCTAACATAAGAGCATAATTACCTCAGTTCTGGAGTTCTTGTTCAATCAGCTGTCCTACTTTTGTGATTTTTATGAACGCTGCAAGAAGCAAATAGAGTGCACATTGCACCAAAAGTGAGCAATTCATCAAACCGTATGCTTCTTCAAGTTGACCTGCTCGACCAAGTAATTCAACCATGCAACTGAAATGCTCTTCCTGTGGAGCAACCAAATAACCTGAACTCATGGAATTAGAAATACACCAGCATCATTGAACCAGCAGTATCTTCCGCCAGATAAGTTCTGTAAAAATACCCATGACTTTCATTTCCTGGCTCTGAACTACCCAGTTGAGCATGTAGGCTCTTCACCATTTTTCAGCATTTCCCGAAACAACACAGCAGCTTCATCTGCAAGACCAAAATTTACATAACCCATTATCAAAGTGTCGACGGAACCAAGCCTTTGTCTGATGTTGAATAAAAAATCATCCTCACATTACTGATTTGCTCACATTTTGCATGCATGTGTGGAGTCAAATTGGAACCACTCATATATACCTGAAGGTTATATCAGAACACAATACCATGGACCCACCTGCCTTTTCTTGCTTCTCCGGTATCAGCAAATGCTGAAACGGACTCACCACCATGCCAAGTTTGGTCTTGCACCTTCTTTGACCACTTCACCGAACAAGTTAATGGCATCTTCAATTACATTATGGGGATAACCAGAAATCATGACATAGGACAAGATTGTGTCATGGCAGATCAGATGACCTAATAGTTTATATTTTCTAACCCTTTTCATCTTATTGCACTTTAAGCACAGTTCAATAAGAGTAGTGGTGATAACAATATCAAGCATAATATATTTTTCTTGTTATGTAAACTAACTTCACATTTGAACATTCATGAGCACAATACAACTTCTCAAACCAAAATTAATAGCTGAAATGACAGTACCAATTCCTTCATACTCTAAATTTGGATACAACTCTAAAATAGCGAACAATAAACAATTAAATTCAAGTAAACCACCCAAATTAGCATTACAGTTCAAAAGCTTGGTCCAAGATAGATGCCAGCTCCAAACCCATGAGTAATAATGTGAGCTTGAATCTTGGCAATCTGACCTCAGTGACAACACATAAACCTCTCTGCCGTATAGGATTAGCAATTCCACGACTCCTTGAATCCAATATGTGCCGAGGGGCACGGGTCAAAGAATCCTTTTCGATTGCAACTTAAATCCAATAGGAAAAGGCAGAATCTTGTCTTCTAATTCAAAATGGACTATTCTGATTTATATTGAACTGGCTTATCTATCTTCCAAGACATGATATGTTAGGCCTTATTTTGCAGTCAAAGAACCAAAAATGATACCAAAATAAATTTGATTTCCTGGAAATAATTAATTCAGTAGAGTAGGAAGGGAAAGGTCCAATTTTTAAGAAACCAATCAACGTCAAAAGAAGGCAGCAAGATAAAAAATGCATCGAATTTAAAGACTTCCATCATCAACATCGACACATTCTTATCATAGCAGAGAAATAGGAGACATATAAAGTTGGAACCCTAATGTTCTCCGGTTAGTTATCTGCTTTGAGAGAAATGGGGAAGGAAATTGCAAACAAATTAGATCGGTGGCACAGAGGACCGGCAAATCAGGAGAATCGCAAGGGTGCATCCAGTCCACCAACTCTGCGAACCCTGTCAGGGTCATCCAATCCGCCGCTGCCGCTGCCGTTGCGCGACGGCGATGCCGGGAGCTGGGACGAGAAATAGCGGAGCCGGAGTAGCTCGGCCATGGTGGGGGACTCGACTTCACACCCCTCGTCGAAGTTGAGGGCGTAGCTGAGGGGGTCGTACCTGAACTCGGTGGAGGGGCGACGCCGGTGCCTCCCCCGGCCGCAATGGTAGCCGAAGCCCAGGCATTTGCCGCGGTGTTCCGGCCGGATCCACGAGGTGGGCGACCGGGTCAGCGGTCGCGCCGCTCGCTCCCCGTAGACGGGTTCTCCCTGAGAGACGGAGGGGCGGAAGCAGGAGGTGAAGCAGTGGTGATGGTGGTGCTTCCTCTTCAGCGGCGGCGTAGCGCGAGGTGAGTCGGATGGGCGGTGATCGTACTCCATTCTTCCGTAAAGGGATTATTTCGTAAAACTCTGCCATCACCTCCCTTATAAATAAATAAATAAATAAATATATATATATATATATATATATATATATTCTACATTTTGGTTTTAGAATAGGGAAAAAATAACCATAAACAGGCACAACAAATTATGCTATATCAGGTAAATATATATACACATTTAACTAAAATTGAAGCAACCACTGTTATAAATATCTACTTCTATAACTATATCATTACGACTATATATTTATTATTATTAGGAAGCTATTGTTGGACTTGATGGTGGATTAGAATCATGATAAAGCATGTTTAAATTGGATCATTTTAAAGTTTAATCCAAATATTATTGGTCGAGTTTCTATGAATTATATCTAATGTAGTATAGTAGTTCTAATATTGCAGAGCTATTTTTGTTTTTATTACAAAGATATTACAAAGCATTCATGACAGTTAACGAGGAAAATCAATTAATTGAGTAATAGAGTAATATCATTCTAATTATTTCTATTAGATGAATATATAGAAAAAAAGTGATCAACGCTTGCTCAAAATTGTTAAGACACAATCCCTTTTCAGTATTTACACACAAATGCGATGACTATAAACTACCACAAAACTTCTTGTTAATAGATTGAAGGAAGAAATGAAAAGGCAGTGTGTTGATCATCACAATGCACAAGTGATCAAGAGACATACAGAACTCAAAAAACTGCAATATGTCATCCATAAAAGCAAAGAAAGGACCAGTTCAATGGTTATACTTTGAGGGTTGCAACAAAGCCAAAAGATCTTGTTTGAGGATTTACAGGTAAGAGACTATCTGAGACAGGAGAAAGAGCTAACAGGAAGACAGTTGCATAATATATATTAGCCAGATTAATCACCCTGAAGAATAGGAGGATGATTAACTCTTTGTTCTCTGCTGTATCGAAGACAAATCTTGCCGGTCCTGGTACCGGATACCTGGGAGATGGTACTTCATAAGCATGAGCAGAGTAAAGAACAGTAAAGACGGTAACTTCATATGTTTAACAAGTTAATTAAGATTAAAATATTAGAGCAATGTGATATACAAATAAAAAGGAGCAAGGAGTGGGGAAAATATATTTACCAAAACCTGGAAATATCAAACTTTAAGCACAAAGTGCAATGGAAAAATAGAATAAGCATCTTGTAACATGAGAAGCTGTAAAATAGATGGATAGCTGCAGGGCAGAGTTGTTGTTAAACATAGCAACCATATACTACAGTGATGTAAACCATTAATATCTGAAGAAATGTGGCCACTTTTCCTGGGAATCAGACTAGGTATTTCAACTATGGTTGGTCATCGACATTTCAACAAAAATTTAAGTTAAGACAGAAAAAAACAGTGATGACAGATGATTCACTATTTGTCCATTTCAAAGAAAAAATAAAAATAAGAAATCAGAAGGTTGTTACCGCTTACATTTTCATTGATTGGTGCCCCTTCCCTTCTTCATTGAGTTTCAATGTTCGATGTGCCTGAAGTAAGCTGTAAAATAGATGGATAGCTGCAGGGCAGAGTTGTTGTTAAACATAGCAACCATATACTACAGTGATGTAAACCATTAATATCTGAAGAAATGTGGCCACTTTTCCTGGGAATCAGACTAGGTATTTCAACTATGGTTGGTCATCGACATTTCAACAAAAATTTAAGTTAAGACAGAAAAAAACAGTGATGACAGATGATTCACTATTTGTCCATTTCAAAGAAAAAATAAAAATAAGAAATCAGAAGGTTGTTACCGCTTACATTTTCATTGATTGGTGCCCCTTCCCTTCTTCATTGAGTTTCAATGTTCGATGTGCCTGAAGTATTCTGTGATTCCACATTTTTAAGTCTCCAGGCATGTTCATTTCCTGAAGCTTTCACGTCAAAAGTAGCACCATATGCAACATGATTTGCTTGCAAAAAAAAAGATGAGCAGGATGCTTCTTTCCAGCACGATGCTGAGACAATGATATTTCATTCATGCATGCTACTTTGCACTCGTTACACCACAACATCTTATTCCCATTTGGCATGGTAGGCTTGTTCTTATAGGTCGATTTTCTCTTTGTGCAGTGTGCTTCACTTTGATAGTGTTGCGTGAGATTAAAAGCATTTTCACATTTCACCTGGCAGAGATTGCGCCAATACAGGGCATTCTGGTTCAGTACAGCTGGTTGAATAATAGACTGTCGAGGCAAAATCAGTTGTCCTTCAGATGAACTGCAGTGGGCTGGTCGATACTGCAAATGCTGCAAAAGATTGTCTATGCTTAGACCCCTGCTTTGGAGGCTGACTATGATTCTACGATGTATCCACTGTGTTGAAGGCCCACAATCCTCTAATGGCTTCAAAGAAGATTGTTGTAAATGCAACTTTGTAGGTGCAGCCTCCCAGTATGGTGGTGGCTGTTTCAGAAAATGACTTTAATTAGGTGCTGGTTCCGGCTGGACCATCATCTTTTGCTTGAGACAGCATCCTGGAGACAACTCCTAGAAAAAAGAAAAGGTCTAAATTAGGCACAGGAATAAACCACACATTTCTATTTACATTTTTAAAAAGCATACAGAACCAGATAGAAAACACTGAGTAAAATTAAAAAACAATTCTCTTAAAACATTTGAAGCAAAAGTTTGGAGCAACTAAACATTTGAATGGTAAAAGATTTCTGACAAGAGTTCGCCCACTGGAATGTATGTTCAGGCCAGTATGCATCATAACATATTCACATAAGACAAGCTTCCTCAGTCCCAAGCATTTCATGTATGATCGTTCGCGTAGAAAATTTAGGAAAGGTAAAAGGAAAAAAGGTGTTGAAATACATTGTTCCTTCCTTATGATGTATGCAAGACAGAAAGATGAGAAAGTGCCCATTTATTCAGCACAGGCATCCTGTATCAGCAATGACTCCATAGTATACTGTGATACAGATCACAGTAGGGATTTAATTTGTTTGTCAAACAGGTCATGCCAATTTAGAAGAAAAACAAGGCTCATAGTATATGAAAACAAGTTATATGAAAAGGTAAGTATACTAAGATTTTCTCTTATGGATTCATTATCTTATGCACAGCCATTGGTCCTGTTAGCAATATAATAAGAGATGTAGCTCAGGAAAAACATGTCACCTTCAAACAACATCAATATTTTTGTGCAGAAGAATAAAACAACAACAAAGCCATAACTATTTTTGGGTAGGCTATATGATCTTTTGCTGTCATTAAAATCTATGAGAGACCATATAGTTAGTTAAGAATATTTAAATATTTATTTATAAATTATATTAAAGTTTTTAGATCTCCCTCTAACTCTCCTCATACCACTAAAATCTTTACCGGTCAAACTGACTAATTCCCAATCTGTGCAGTTGAATAAAAAGGCAAAATTTAGGTATGAAGTATGCACAAAGATAGACCCAGAAAACCTAGTGGGGTAGGTAATGTAATAAATTATGCATCAGAGAGCACCTATAATTCGAAGTAGAAGCATGCCATATTGTTCACTTTCAAGTAATAAATAGCAAATTTTCTGCAATTTACCAAGAAACTCATTGCAGCGCTACGTCATAATTGTATCAATAGCATTAGCAAATAAATTGCTCATTTATGTTTTAACATAGAATACTTATGTCCAAGAATGTAAATTGAAATAGATAAAAGAAATCACTAAGAAAGAGAAAGAAGATGCATAAACATTACAATGAACAAGTAAATGTACCAATTAGTATTTCCAAGATAAATAAAAAAAAAGCTCTCTCTAAAATTGTGCCCCATGCATAAACATAATTTCTATTTGTTTCATGGTCTTCAAGAATTAATAAATATCAAGGGAAATTTCTTATTTGAGATGGCATAGGGGGCAGCCTAGTGGTAGCAGAAGGTTGTAAAAAAGCATCTTTCACTCTTTTCTGGTGTTCTAACTCCCTTTCAAGTGCTACCTCATAGCTTATTGTCCCCTCTTTTAACCCATCAGTTGCATATTCATTTGAATCTGAATTTTGTTGTAAATTCTGAAGAGCAATTTCTCTCTCAAGTAAAACGTGATTAGGTATTACATCTGAGCCACTGGGGGCAGGAGAAAGTGGTACAGTTGCATCGGAATCTGGTAATCCATTTGGCTCAGAATCAGAATTGAGTGCATTTCTGTACATAAACTTGTCCAACCAAGAGCTAAAGGCATAGTAAATCTTGGACTTCTCTCCTGACCTTAGTACCTTTGTACACGTTTTTCTACCATCAAAACAAGCCAAAAATTAGAATTCCATAAACACTTTCTAGAAATCCATAGAATAATCGCATAATTTAAAGTGTATCTTTTAGGACAGATTAACTAAATGGTTTTTATCCAAATGAATTTGCTATGAAGATCATTTTGCAGGGAATCCCACTGTTCAAGAAAAAAAAAGCACAAATAAACTTCATTTTTTGAAGATTTTCTCATATCATTCAATAAAAAGATAGTTGAGAAACAAAATTGCCACATGGTGTAAACTCTAGATGTGACATGTCATTAATTCAATATTAGAAGTCTCAATTTATTTACGTAAGAGAATTTTCTATGAAAGGTCTATGGTGCAAATTCATATGCATCATATGTGGTATCAGATGGTGGTAATCACCTCCACATATGCATCATGTTAAAAATAAATTACCAAGCAGCCAAATCACCTCCACCTATAGCTGAAGTCAAAATAAAATTAATCAAATATTTCCTGAATGAGTTTTGGTGCAAGAGCCCTTCTAAAAGGCTTTGCTAAATGCGGAAGATTGGCAGAACTTGATTTCATATGAAATAGTTGATGTACTGAAATATGCTTTTTGTTAAAATTTTAAATAAGATTGAGTAACCCACAATATCTTTTTTTGCAAATTATGAATATGGCAATGCAACAAACAAATTCCTTATATGTGCGTGTATAATTTATATATACATATATCAGCATATAAAAATAATAGTAGTAGATGACATATAAAACAAATAAAAAATTACTTAAAAGAAAAGTACTCAAAACTAGTGTAAGTCGCCTGTTTCTGCCATGAACCATGAAGATGGAAGAAAGACACCATCATTTCGTCCCAGTGGCTTTCTTGTGTGTTATGTAACACTCCACATGTTGGTTGATTCTTGGAGGTTAGTGATTCTTTTGATTAACAATTAGTTGCTGGCGATGTGCCCTTATTGCTTGTTTTGCCAAAAGCAAAAGTATGGTGCAATCTTCTAAAACCATGCTAAAGAATCAAATGGCAAGAACTGCCCTGTCATCTATCTCTCAGGTGATGCCATCCCTAACCAGAAGTTCCTGCTACTACTACTACTACTACTACCCACAAGCTAAGTTGATGACCATACAGATGCACGGGCCAAAGACATTCTTGGTATCCATGCAGGATTACCAGCATATTTTGGTTACTTCTAGCCACAACTGCTCAAAATAGTAAATTACAGCACACTCTTTAGATTCCCCTATTTTATGTTATCAACAGCTTCATAAGCATTAACATCAGACTCCATCTTTGTAAGGCGAAATTCCTTCAAGAAATTTAATTTCTATAGCACCAATGTCATTTTCTTATTTTGGGATCCAACAAGCCAACACTAATCTTCTCCGAAAGCAACAATCTTGTAAAACGAACCCAAAACCAGCAATGCGATATCAATAGGATTCAAAATCACAAGAAAGATACGGAAACTGCCCTCAGACCAACATTTCACCTAATTACCGACTTGCGAAGGGCAAATCAGTCGATCAGGCAATTACAAGACTAGAATCATAAACAAAACCAAGCGGAGGGAAGCTTGACACTAAAATCGGATTCGTGCATCAAAGAAGGCATGGTGGGCTACACTTGCATTTTGGCTAAAACCGAAGCTAGATAAGAAGCAAGGGAGATTACAACCTAGAAATCGGAGCGTGCCTTACAAAGCCGGGAACAGCAAACAAGGAGAGACATCTCGTCGGAGAATCCCTAGGCGTGGATGCATCAAAAACCGACTTCTATATCGATGAGAGAGAGAGAGAGAGAGCGCTCCGAAGCGCGAAACCTGCATGATGAAAAAGCGGCGCTACTTCTCGACGTCGTTACCCGCCCACTTACTCGCGGGTAAGCGGACACGATTGGAGGCGCAAGGTGGTAGGGTGTGGGACCCGCTGGGTCACCGTGGGTAAGCGCTCTCGGCGCTCTCTCGACGACTAATGTGTAATTTTTCCGACTTTGTGAGTAAAAAAACATTTTTTTAGAAAATAAACCTTTTTCTTTTTCGAAAAAAAATTAGAGCCGCTGTCTCCGCTATGGTGAGTCATATAGCATTTTCGAATTCAAGTACGTATACCTCCATGAACACTCGAACTTCCTCCAAATGTCTCAGATTAGATATAGAGAAAATATTTGCAAAAATCATGTCGAGTGCTATTAATATCAATCACTTCACCATTAGAGAACATGATGGCCATAAATCATGCAACAACACGATTACCATAGATAAAATGAGTCGTAGAATTGGCTTGGAATTTGATTAGAGTTTCATGTTGAGAACCTTAGCAAGAGGCACATAATTGAAGTGTGTTCCATCGAAATCCGGAGGAGAACCATCTGCATGGTGACGAGGCACTGATTTATGCAGTGATGGGGTGCAAATGGAAAGCTTGCCATTGTTGCTGTTTTTCTTAGGACGTTGCTTGGTGAGTGCATCTGCAGCAGCCCTTCTCTGTGTCTGCTCCGCTCTCCACTTCCTCAGCTGATCCTCGATTGCTGCTTTAGCTTTCTCGGCCAGCTCGGCTCTTCTTGTTGCCTCTTCCAGGTTGGCTCTCAAATCATTGATTCTGGAGGTTGCAGATTCCAGCTCTTCGTTTAACATGCCAGCCTCAGAAGTTCGTTCAAATCCAGAAGAGCGAGGAGAATCTGCAATTCCCATGGCTTTCCCGGTCTCCCCAGTTGAGGAATTGCTTTCCTTGGCTAAGATTGCCATTCCACCATAACCATCAATGATATCACTCTTTCCATGTTTAGTTTCAGTTGCATAATCAGCTTTATCATCCATCTCCATTTCAGATTCTGCATCCTTCGTTTGTACTTGAGATTCCATCTTAGATGATTTAGTTTCTAATGCTAGTTCCTGCACAGCTATATACAACCCAGCTTGAGAACTCGTAGCCATTGCTTCGGCAGCCTCAGCAGCTAAAATTCTTCTTGACCTGCTTCTGTGAAGATCTGCTTTCAGTGTCGCAATTTCTTCCTCAAGATCCATCTCTCTTCCCCTCATTTCAGACATCTCATGTTTCAGTGTTTGCGTTCTACTGGAAAGAAGCTCAATCTGGCAATTTAGTTCAATCACTTTATCTCTCTCACTCTGAAGCTCGTTGTGCATTCTCTTTTTTTCGGCTTCCATCAAGGCAAGATAGCT
Organism: Musa itinerans; assembly: GCA_001649415.1. Taxonomy (NCBI): domain Eukaryota; kingdom Viridiplantae; phylum Streptophyta; class Magnoliopsida; order Zingiberales; family Musaceae; genus Musa; species Musa itinerans. The sequence continues at coordinate 578,863 of LVTN01000017.1, read as the reverse complement.
CGAATACTTGGATCTTGCCCTTTCTGGTGTTTCCATCTCTGAAGCAAGCTGGTTTGCATCGTTAACGTCTAAAGCAAATCTTGAGCATGCACTATACAACTCTTCTAATTGCTTCAGTTCAGATTGCAAATAATCAACTTGTATCATTTTTGCGAATAGTTCATTCTCCATGTTATTCATCATATCCAAGTGATCTTTCATCCCTTCTTGCTTATCACGTGATTGAGCAAGTGCCTCTTTAGTAATGTGCAACTCTGCTTCCATTCTGAAAAAGGAAGCAGACCTCTCCTCATCTGCTTCAATGGCTGCCAGTGTAGAGGAAAAAAGGGCTTCATTTAGTGCTGAAATGTGCAGCAATAACTTCTTTCTCTGCTCACTCTCTAAGAAAATTGCTTGCCCCATCAACTCAGCTCTTCTCTCTGCTATAGTCAGCAATCTTCCTGAAGCAGTGACCTCAGATCCCATGACATGTTCTTCTTCTTGCAAGGCCTTCAACTCATCCACAATGCCAAGTAGTTCCGGTTGGTGCTCGCTGGATCCTAAGAGTGACTGTGCAATCACTTTATTTTCAGATTCAAGTTTAGCTATTTTGGTTTCAGCTTGCTGACATTTTTCCCTGTATCTATCAATCTCGGCGACAGAATTTTCCAACTGGATTGACAAATCATTAACTGTTTTATGATAGACTTCAAGCTCCAGATTGGCTTGTTTATTGGCAGATTTATTGATTTCCAGCTGCACTTTGCAATTAGCTAACTCTTTTAACAAGAAACAGAGATCTTTCTCCTCCTGCTCCTCCTAGATACTCGAGAGAAAAAGGATACAGGTCAATTTTAAGAGGGTCTCACATTTTCAGTACTTGGGGTCTTGAAAATTATGCTTCAAAGATTATCTTACCACGTTTCCTGAGGAAGCGCACCTATTCTGACCAGCTTTCTGCTCAAAAAAGGATAATGCAGTCTTTACAGATTCAAAAGGCTTAGTGTCTACTTCTCCCATTCTTTTCTCCTAGTAGATGGATAATGTATGCAGTCAGTATCTTGAACCAATTTGGCTTAAAACAATGTTCTATGACCAGTAAATAAATGCAAGTTTTGGCAACCATTAGAAATGAAACAGAGAACAGCTATTATCTTACAATTGAGCGAAAAGATACATGTACAAGAAAAAAGACAGAAACAAATAGCGATGATAAGATTGCAAGCATAATTATAGTTTCGGATGAACTTTTCTTAAGCAATTTTCTTTTGAGAAGCACAACAAATCTAATATAATGTGGAGAAGATCATGTGCGGTGGTGTACTAAAGACTCAGCCCACTTTCTGAGTACTACTACCCTTTTTATTGGTTTCAACCCTGAGATGCCAAAGGCAGAAGCATGAATCTTCAAATATGTTGTTTTATCTCTATGGGAGCATTTTGTCTTTAAGATCTTCACTCTTATGTGCTAATCCATAGTTTCAATTACCATGACATGCCGACTGCATCACATCTATTCATTAGTCAGTACCTTACTGATATACAGAATATGATCAACATATAAGCAATTTTATAACATTTTATTAGTGTATCAAAGCATAAAATATTGTGCCAGTTGGTGCATACCACTGATAGAAGATTCTAGTATGATACCGATACTCTTGTATTTGTGATTTTACCTCAGGCTCCCATCTTAATCTATCTTGATGAAGTCCTTCATAATCATCTTCACATGTGGGCACATGCTTATTCATCGAATTACATGAGTCCTTATCTATAGTATACATAAAGGTTATTTTTCTCTCTTCTTTCTAACTTATTTACAGTTAGCTGCATTTTAAAATGTCACAGCAACATGCTGCATGGTCTTTTGTTATGGAACTAGGAGGACATAATAATAAGCTTAACAAGAGAATGTTGTTCAGAAAAGAAGAATGAAGAGCATCCTAGACAATAGGAAGTTGTCTGTAAAACTTTTACAGCCTAGCTTTGAAACACCTGATCTAAAAAGGAAGAGCCACATAATGAAATTCCTCCAAGTGAGATTATCAAGTACTAGTTATACTGATTCAATTACTAAATATTTCTTTTTCATCATTGCTTCAGATATTGCAGAGAACAAACACGAAATTTGTGACATCAGATAGTACTTTGCGTCAATCTATGCAACCATAAAATAGTAATCTCCAAGTTGTACTAAACATTGGAGAAACTTTATGTTCCAAGTAACAGATAACTGTCCACTGTATGGTGGAATGGCTCTCTCCCAACACCATCGATGGTCAACTTACACCGACAGAATTGCCAAATTTTACAGAAGAAAAAAGGAAAACATCCAAGAAGGATGAAAATATAAGTGAACAATTCTCCTAATCCTCGCACTCAATGATCACATACACATTTTATATCAAAAATGATCCAAGTGTGATTTAGTAGTATTTTACTGCATACTCGATGAAATATACGCTACTGAATTCAACAATGGATTTCATTGTCACAATGGCTAACAAATCTTCCGAAATTACCTAATTACTCGTCCTCGAATTAATACGAAAACCTAATCTGCAAACATCCAAATCGTAACAATAATCACATCTATCAATTTTCAAGGGAGCAATATTTACAGAGATTAAACAACCTAATTTCAACAAACAATCAAACTTATGATTCAATTTCTCGCACTATCTGCTTCAACCGGAAGGAAAAGGAAAGATCTTTTACCCTAACAAACAGTCGCAGAGAGACGAATGGATGGGAGGGGCAGGAATCAGCACAGAGGCTTGGAGAAACACATAAAAATACCCTCTTCCAGGCCGCGAGAAGACGAATCGGCGAAAGGAACGAGGGGAAGCACCAGATCGAGGCATCCTCGAAGCCGCTCGTCACGATCGAAAAGGTCGAGTGTCGGAGCCACCAATGATAACCCCGTTATAGTGGCGCGGGAAGTCGGTCGGGTACTCCGCATGATCAGTTTAAGAGAGCTTAGGCATGAGATACTCCATCGCTGATTGGACGCCACGACGGTAATAACGTCCTCTTATCTCCAAACACTCCTTAGCCAAAGGGACATTAGAAGAGCAACAGTGTCATTGGATTTGGTTCTTGGCATTCTCTTATGGCAGTGGTAGAGACTTACACTCTCCTCTATAAATCAATTCAGATGACTTCCTTTGTGTTTGTAGATTCGGATGTGGCATATTCCTTAGATTGTTTCAAGGCTCCCCTAGTCAAAGATCTGACTTCATTTATCGACTTCTCCAACACATTGAGTGTGCATCTCAAGGCTGTCTGCTGTTTGCCTGATACAGTGGATCCTCTTTGGGGTTGTCCGGCAAGAGGTTTGTGGTGGCGTGGCGTGCAGCTACCATCTTTCATAAGCTGTCTGCTGTATGCTGTCTGCTGTCTGAGTAATCTAGTTGATCTTGGTTGAGTGGTTTGGGGGAAGCCAGGAACAGTTAGCGTGGATGTTTCCATCACCCAAAGGCTGCCTTCTGTTTGGACAGAACAGGTGATCTTAGTTGAGCGCTGTAGAACGAAGTCAGCGCGTAGTGCCGACACAGCGTAGCCATTTCGCACCCGCCCCCGTCCCCGCCCCCTCTCTCTGTCTCTCTCTCTCTGTCTCTCTCTCGCTGAAGACCAACCGGATGGTGTCGGACTCGTACATTCGCTGAAGCTGCCCCTGGAAAAGGACAAAAGATTAAGGCGCTCTACAAGGGATCCGAAGGCGTTTCGTGGCCTTGGAGGGGCATTTGCTTCGTCGGCCGCTGCCCCGTCGTTACGCGAGCCGAGATGAGATCCTCTCCTCTTAGGTCTTCTTCGGCTGCTACCAAGGGTTAAAGGAGACGGCTTTCCCTTCTTTGGCTCTTGTACTCGATATAGGGAGGAAGAGGAAAAGGTCTTGTGCTTCAGGTGCATGAATCTTCTAAAAAGTTTGTTTTTTTTGTGGATTTTTTTTCAATTATTTAGGGAATTTGAGATTTCTCTGGTCCTTTTATCCTTGTTGGGTTAGTTTCGCTTGATTTGGGATTAGGTATCATGGGCAGGGTCGAATGGAGTCCGTCCGATGCAGAAGTCGTTTGGATTAAGGAATTTAGGGCAAAGAAATTGGAAACATGAGATCGGGGGGCTGAAATCGTTGGAAGTTGGGTTTTGCTGTGAGAAATATCAGATGTGAATTTGAGGCCTTAGAAGAATTCGTACTTGATTGTTATGATAAAGATTTAGTTTTTCCCTAAATTTAAGATCAAGGGATACAAAGTAAGCCGACGGGAGCGACTGCTTTTTCATGCATTATCAGGGGAAATGCATGATATTTTGAATGTAGATCTGTGTGGAACTGAGTTGTCATCGAAGCAAATATAGCTTTTCTGCTTTGTGTGCCTTCTTTTCGCAGCAAATGATTAATTTGTCTGAGTAAATCCAAGACAGTGGCTCGAACTAAAACGAATATGCATAGTTCTTAATCCATCAGGACGTTCGATTGTAACATTTAGTTATAGCATTTTCTGCTTCTTTAATTCATTCTGTATCATCCAATTGTTTGTACTTCTTCCTAGCATATGTTGGTTAAAATGGACTTCATGATGAGCATTACTTGTTTGCAATATGAATTAATTTGTCTTATCTTTATAACTAAGATTTTCTGGAGACAATGAGAAAGTTGCTCATGGAACAGTCATTTCTTTTTCTTGGCAGCAAATGCGCAGTTTGTTCAGCCATTATCATAGATAAACTTCGTCACTGGAGAAGGATTGAGGCAAAAGAGCATATTTTGTACTTGTTGATGCAATGTTGTTACCAAAGCAATATCGTTGCACTCATTCAGCTGCATGCATATGCATTAAAGGTCACCTGAGCGAGGATGCCATCTATCTCATTTTCCAACATCTGAACTGGAACCCTAGACTGATTGCTCTAATGTCCTGCGTTTGCAAATGGTTTGATGAGATCGCCAAGCGGATCTTGTGGAAAGAGTTTTGTCGAACACGGGCCCCGAAAATGATGCGGGATTTGCAATCCTCTGGAAGTCACAACGTCGATGGAAACTGGAAGGCACTCGCAAAGCTTCTTATCTATTGTTCAGGTTGCAGCCAGAGAACCCTTTTCGATATCACCCATGTCCCAGGTCATTTTGTTTACAAGACCAGGTTTTCTAAGACTTTAGGAAAGAGTTTTCTTATCCCACAGTGCAGGAAAGATGTGTTGTATGTGTCGGACCTCTGTGAACATCTTGATCAAGGAGATGATGGTGATGTAGGATTTTTCCGAGGTGTGTTTGAGTCGTTTTCTGTTTCAAGGGTTAGAAAGATGCTGATCGATAGGAAGGCCAGTCTCCATCCTTCGGAGGTGTGTCCATATTGTAAGGCAAAATTGTGGAACATGCTGCAGGCAAAGATGATACCAAGGAGTGCCTGCATCAGATTGGATGCTTATGATGATAGCATCGAGTGCTATGTTTGTCTCAACGGCCACATGCTTGGAGCATGCACTCTTCAACCACTCTCGGATTCTGAGGGGGCATCTGATTTCGAGCACAAGGTAAGCTCTCTTCTTCGTGAACTTATTCTAAAGATCCAATATCCGTAGGTTTGTGATCGGTTTTCAGATTGAACAAGTTGTCAAAACTCCCAAAAGTTCGGACTGGCTATAAGAAGACTTATCGAAATAAGCAAACAGATACTCTTTGAATTCAGTAACTACACATATAATGTGTAATGATTGTCTATTAGTTTTTAACTTTGATAGTTTGTGTTATGCTTCGACACATCGTCGTAATGTCTTTTTTTCCCTCTTTTTTGATGTTACAGGATCGATTGAAGCCCAGAATTCTGAGTGCTACCATGTAGTGATTTTTGATCTACCTGGTTAAAGGCCAGAGGAAGGATCAAATGAATGTTCTATGGATTTCTCCCATTTGATCATGAAATCATACAAGAATTGTTTGGCTCGGTAAGCATACTGCCGATGTTCTCGAGTGAGTTGTATGACTTTTCAAGGTCAACGGGTAGAAATATCCATTGATGTAACACCAATTACAATTTGATATTTAGCTGAGAATTAACCTTGACCTTTTTACTTGTTGTATAAATCATCAATCTCGATCAAATGAGAACAGTAAGAGACGTGATGGCAACACAAAAATGTTGTCGTATCAACAGACAATATTTTTATTATATCAACAGGCAAATGGAGAAGGGAACTACATGGAGCTATTTGCAAGCAGTGGCATTGAAGTCCTTGAGCTTGACGAAGGCAATCGAGCGAGGAACAATGCGAAGAGGATCAGAAGCATCGACGACCATGGGATCTAAAGCAGGGATGCTGTTCTTGCCGTCGAGCCTCAGTTCCTTTCCATTGAGAAGCATCACAGTGCTCTGGATATCGCCGTCTTGGGGTGTGAGATGGAACGCCTCTCTCTTGCTTTGATCCTTGACGTCTTTGGCCAACGGACGAGACCTGATCTTACGTTCGTACGATTTGGTGCCGCCATTAATCTCAATCTCGAACGTGATCGAGTCCGAGAGGTTGATCAGCAGTAAGGTAACACCACCAGGCTGTGTTCAAGAACAGAATGAAGGGTTGAGGCGGAAAGATCCAACAAGAGCTAAAGCATGATTCGTGTTATCGGTCTCACTGTGTTCTTGGAGCAATGTGCGTAGGATCGAAGGTGTGCGGGGCCATCATGCGACGCTTCCAGAACGCCAGTCCCCATCAATCGATGCCACAACAGAGCGCTGATCCAAGAGGAAGAAGAAGAAGTTGCTCAGCCATGGCTTCGAAGTCCAGCTTCAAGATCAAACCATGGAAACAAACCTGTAGTAGTCGGGGTTTGGCACGAAGGTGTCGTGGTCGAGGAGTCCGTAGTTGCCTCCGATCAAGGTTTGCCGGCAGAAGACCTTGTGATGATGCCTGGACACCATCCCAAGCTGATCCAAGTACCTGTTTCAGCCAGGCAAATCGATCTGTCACACTCACACCTTTAGCTTCTGCAAGCGATCCCGGATGGTATCTACCCTCACCAGAAACTATTCGCAAAGGTGTTCGACAGCCCCTTGCCGCCGCTACTGTGAGCGCCACCGGATTCTCCCACCCAGGCAGAGCTCCAAGGGCCGGCGCTCTTGATGGTGTCCACGACCTTGTCGTACGTACGGACAATCTTGTCCAGCACTTTGGGATCGGTGACCTTGTCGACTAGGTTCCTATCACCACCTGAAACGCATCATGTCAAACACCCTTCACGATCAAGAACTGCGCGAGTTGAGGAAGCCGAAGGAGGTGGATGACCTGAGCCGAGATTGTAGACGTGATGCGTGACGATGTCGACGACGCCGTCGCCCGAGGTGGACAGCATGTTCTTGAACCAGTCCTCGACGTAGAACCCACCCGGCGCCGCGACCTTCGGTGGACCTCCGAATTTAGCGTACTCATCGATGAGCATCGCCTTGAAGGCGATCAGGTCCAACCCGTACTGCTTGCCGTCCACGAGGAAGTTGGATTCGCCGCCATTTCCGCACAGCTCGTTGCCTTGGCGCAAGAAGAAGACGCGAGGTCAGAGGAAGACAGGGATTCATGCATGCATACATGCAGAGCAGGGGCTTAAGCGACTACCAAACTCCCATGAATCGACGTATTGTTTGTTCTGGACGACGTGTCGGATGAAGAAACGAGCATTCTCGGGGTCCCAAGGACCTGTATACACACCATCATTCCCTTTAACCCTCCCATGAAGGGCATTGATTCCGAAGGTTATGGAGGCCCTGCAAACAAGTAGCAGTACACCCATCACCACAACCCTCTCGGCATGACAGAGCAACAAGAAACAGTGAGAGAGAGAGAGAGAGAGAGTAAGATAGAGAGAGGACATGAAGTACCCAGTAGTGTTGAAGAACTCATGGATCTTGTCCCATCTGTTCAAGCTGATGCAGCCATCTATGAACTCGTAATTGGAGTCGCCGTCGGCAGCTATGAATTCGTGGCATGGTTTGCTCGTGTACGTCACTTGGTCCTGCAACGTCCCTCCGAGTCGAACTCTCATCGTACCGAAGGCTGTAAACACCACAGCATCAAACTTAGCACGGACATCACATCGAACGCCGAGAATGACATCCTTTGCTTCACTCACCCGTGATTGCATTACGAAGGATTCGGTTGCTCAGATCCTACAATAAGATACAGCACACTTCAGCATGCATGCATGCGTATGATGTCACGACTGCTCGAGACCGATATGCGTACCAAATTTTTGATGGAGGTTTGTCCCCAGGAGCAATCGCCGAAGTCACACTTCTCGGGCGGCCACCAGTCGACGGTGGCGCAGATGAAGTTGCCATCTGTTCTGGCGACGACGTAATCGGCCTGGACGCTGACTTTTACGTGCCCGGGGTCATCCTGTGCAACGATGCTCGAAGGTAAGCTGGAGAAGAGGAGGAAGAGGAGGAGAGAAAGGACCAAGTTGACGGTGGCCATGACGAAGGAAGCAGAAGACTACTGAGCGAAGTCCGGCTGACGGCTTTTGTAGTTGAGATGAGTGAGTGTGGATTTAATAGTGGATAGGGAAGGATTAGGATAAATGTGACTGTTACCTGATATGTTGGAGATAATGAATGGATATGTCTAGTCGGCTACTCGATCAACGTTACCCAGTAAATGAAGCAGACGATGACTCGTCCGCCAAAACGGGTCCCGCTATGGCCCATCTAAGGACCGGTTCTGCCTTGCAGGTAAACCAGCGGGTGCGTACGAAAGGCAGGTTTATTTTCTTTAATGTTTCGTTCATGGTATCTCTTGTTGATCTTTCTCACCTTAATTTTAGCTTGTCCAGCTCTGAAATAAATGTTGCACTTCAATTCCTGAAATATATGTTGGAAAAGCCATGCACATGTACAAGTTTCAGTATCATCTCATGGTGACTTGCAGCATGTAGATGAGAGAGGAAACCGAGTCGGAAGATAAGCTAGAAAAGATGGTGACTTGCAAGACATAGAATCAAACACTCAGCAAGAAAAAGTGTTCATGAACATAAATATATAGCTTTTGATATAACCATGGGAAATGCAGAGAAGACATATCATGAAATGCCTCCTTTCTCCTAGGATATAAGAAGATATGTAGTTGATGAATTAAGACTTCCACCTGTTTACTGTGCTTCTGGTGATTCATACAGCAGAAGAAGTTGCTTACTATTGAAATCAACAGGGGCCTGGAGAGGTATATGATTCGATCAACATTGATACATTTTGTTTCTGAGCTCATCCTCTCGAATGCCACCGATGTCCAAGAACAAAAGAAAAGCAAAGGAATAAACGAGGAAGGACAAGAGGACAACAACCCAAAAAGGTTGCGCAATAAGTTCCTGTTACATTACATCTCCCATTGAATGATGCACCAATGAGCTTTATATGATCTCAAAAGATAGCAAGAATGCTTACAGGAAAGACTAGGAAGATAGAGTGTACCACAGTCGAGCACTACACACAACAATTAGCAGTCGTTGCCATGAAATAGACATCTTCTTCCATTTTACACCATTATTACAAACAGATACCTTCGACTATTTTCTCCAAGGAAGATGAAAAGAGCCACACGAGATGATGAAGAGCGTGCCTGTAAAGAAACAACATTGGTTCATCAGTGCAACATTGCATGTATTCACAGGCCACATAAAGTATGATGCACCTGATCACCACCATGACTTGATTTGCTAAGCCAGAGATGCAAGCGACAGGGCAAAAGAGTACTCATGAGAAAACCAGAACTGGCATTCAGCTATACTGAGAGATTCGAGCAACAGAAACCTACAAGAAAGAACAAGCAATCCATCTTTTCCTCTGGTAGCAGGAATGCATCAAGTAGCAAAGCCTAGTAGACAAAAGGGATCAGTTCTTTCATCAAATGCAACAGACGGCACACTAAGGAGAATGGAGGAAGTAGGATAATGGTGCAATCACCATTTCCTGTCTAAACATTACTGGAGAACAATAAGCCATAAAGAGTAAAATTAGACAGTATCATGAAGTATCCTCAGCTTGAACATTTAAACCTAATATTATGATCACTAAAGAGCCCGACCTATCTGTCCCCGCTGAACTCCCAACTAGACGACAGCAGGCATGTCCTTAAGCCATTGATCCAATGGCTTCCCAATCGAGTAAACGATGAAGCCAATCTCCCTTAGCTTCTCAGGGTCCACGACATTGCGCCCATCAAAGACAAAAGCAGGCTTCTGCATATTCTCATAGATCTTTGCATAGTCCAGCCTTTTAAACTCATCCCACTCGGTCAGGATGCAAACACCATGTGCCCCCTTGGTGGCCTCGTATGCATCCCAGGTCACAGTAACCTCCTTCACGGCTGTTGGGCTCGTCGGCTGGAGGTGGATAGGGTGATCCCAGTCGAACTTGTTCATCGCAAGATCACGCCGGATCTGGTCTGCAGACACTTGGGGATCATAGATACTAATCTTGGCCTTGTCGCCCAAAAGACCCTTGCAAACATCGATGGCTGGAGTCTCCCTCGTGTCACCTGTGTCCTTCTTGAATGCAAACCCAAGCACAGCAATCTTCTTTCCAGAAACAGTGTTGAACATGGAAGAAACCACCCGGTTCACAAATTAAGGGTTTGAAATCTCATTCGATATATTTAAATCTCAAATGATTTTTTGAATGTGTTAACTAGTTTAGCTGGTACAGACTTTGATAACTTATCACAAAGTCCTAAGCTCGAATCTCGTCTTCGTTACTTACTCTTTGTCAAAAGCTTTTCTGGTAGTCATTGATCTTGATAACTTGCTTCCAGTAAGTGGCCACCTCTGGAAGACCATTGCACTCGCAGATGTAGACCAGGTTAAGGATGTCCTTTTGGAAGCAGGAGCCACCAAACCCCACACTCGCATTCAAGAACTTAGGCCCGATCCTGGAGTCCTTTCCAACAGCATAGGCGACCTCAGACACATTGGCACCTGTGGCCTCACAGAGCGCTGAAATGGCATTCACCGACGAGATCCTTTGAGCCAAGATGGCATTAGCAGCAAGCTTGGATAGCTCAGCAGACCATAGATTGGTTGTGATGATTCTATCCTCAGGAACCCAATTGGCATAGACCTCTTTCAGTGCTTGGACGGCCTTCCGACCCTCTGGGGTCTCCCGACCACCTATAAGCACTCGATCAGGGTTGAACAAGTCCTGAATTGCTGTACCCTCTGCAAGAAACTCTGGGTTGGAGAGGATCTGGTAGCTGATGCCTTTGCTGTTGTGGGTTAAGATCTTTTCGATTGCCTCGGCGGTCTTTACAGGGACAGTGGACTTCTCAACCACAATTTTGTCAGATTTGGATACATCAGCGATCATGCGAGCTGCACTCTCCCAGTAGGTAAGATCAGCTGCCTTACCTGCACCAAGGCCACGGGTTTTGGTCGGCGTGTTCACCGAGACAAAGATGATATCAGCTTCACAGACATGCTTTTCTACATCAGTACTGAAGAAGAGGTTCCTCCCTCGGCACTGCTTAACCACGTCTTCAAGCCCTGGTTCATAGATTGGGAGTTGATCGCTGTTCCATGCTGCAATGCGAGTGGCAGAGATGTCCACAACGACCACCTCAATGGATGGGCATTTCAAGGCAATGACGGCCATGGTCGGGCCACCGACATAGCCAGCCCCGATGCAGCAGATCTTCACCATCTTTGCCTGTTAAAATAATATGAACCAATCAAACAAACAACAGTAGGAGACAATCAGAAAGTGCAAACTTCATCAGATCAAAATCATCTATGTTTTTTTTACACTTTGAAACATTACGGCGTATGGAAAACGGATTGCAGATCCAAAACCCATAAAAGGCTACATTGTTTTCTTATTTAATCACTTTGAAAGCAATCAGCATGCAGATGAACATTTGCAATTTTTCCTGTGAGCCAGTGAAAATTAATTTCCTTAAACTAAATAATAGAAAACGAAACCAAAACAGACAGATTCAAAAGTCAGACCTTTATCTTTAAAATAATCAATAGTTTTAGGGCGTGCCAATGAAAAAAATAGCATAAACATATAATGAGGAAACAAAAATCTTGAGAACACATGATAAAAAGCATAGATCAATGTCTATTATCTCTTTAGAACAGACACATGCAGCTGATCTCATAATGAAAGCTACTCAAGCACCAAAAGAATTATCCAATATATCAGACATGAACATGCACAACCTGCAAATACCAATTCCAGAAAACCCGCAGATCTAAGACAAAACCAACCTATCCAATAAGCCCTACAGCCATAATAAACTAGCATACACCACAGATCTGAACCCAAAGCGTTGCGATCAGTATGTGTGGGTTGGTGTCCAAAATTCACCACCCAAATTAATCTAATTCAAGCTGCGACTAAACAGATTCCGAGTACGATCCCAATCCCTAACTGGATCCACATCAAATCTCGCACGACAAGAACAGATCTGGCCTTTGATCATAACAACCAACGTGTGACGACCCCGCAAGACAGACAAGGTAATGATTTAGCATGCGAAGATATATGGAAGAAACCCGCAAGATTTAGCAGTTGAACGCATCAGATCAGGCGCGAACATTACCTCCTTTTCCACAAGAAAGATATGGGATTCAGCAGGCACAGAAGACCGCGAGCGAGAGAGAGAGAGAGAGGAAATGTGTGTGTGGAGATACAGGAGGCGGTCTGCACCTCCTTAAATTCTCAAAAGGAGCTGAGCTCCTTCCGCGTCCTTCCCCGTTCGTGAACCCGTCCACCGCACGGAAAAGTCCAGATAACGCGTCGGTGAACACCGGACACGGAATACGAATTGATTTGTAAGAAAAAAAATGCTTTTATATTTACATATTTGTCCCTGAAAAATAATATTCGACATCTAAGATTAATTTTTGGAGAAAGGCCAAATTGTTCCTCATTATTTATTTGTTTTTTTCTGAAAGAAATTATATATATATATATATATATATATATATTAGCACGGGAAATATTCGTTCTCAATTAGAGATCGATACATAATTCTTATCAAATGATCTTTCTTACCCTTATTTACATATAATTCATATCGATGATCTAACTTGAACATCAAAGGCATCGTATAGAAATCCTATCTAACATTTATTTTAATATAAGTTGATTGCTGATATGAGAAAACGAAGCAAATATATGTTTTTAGAATCAATTTCTCTTAAGTTAAATTATATCTCACCTTAAACTACTAACATGCATGTATTTTCCTTAATAAAAATATTCTCATCCATAGGTATCGTTTGGATATGTCTATTGAATTTATGATGATTATTTCTTATTTCAATTTACATGATTAAGAAACATATTTTTATGAATTATGTAATAATTCATAAATTATGTCAATAACAAAATCTATATGTGTCCTTCAAATATATTCATAGTATTTTAGATCATTCTTTCTCATTTGACCTTTGATAGTAAAAATCATTTTATGAATTATAATTTTTAAAATTATCAAAATATTTAAGATTTATGTATGGCAAAAGAAAATATTATATTTCAAAATTCAATAAGTCATTAATCAAAACATTTCATAGCATTGAAGTGCATCTACTTCAAAGTTCTAAGTGTGTGCTCGTAAAAAGATTATGATTTACAACTCCCTCTTTACTATTTATAATATTTTTTATTTTTTTAAATAGTTTTTTATAAAATATATATATATCCTCTTTCCTTTTCTTCTTCTCTCTTTCTTCTCATTTTAGTCCTCATACTTATTATTATTATTATTATTATTTTCGGAAAATGGTGTTAAAGGAACAACGGGTAAGACTAGAGTATGAAATGATAATACTAAAGGAACGATAGATAAGAACAATGTGTATAGACAATATCGAAAAAGTGACAAAGTGTATAGACAATTAGAGAGACGAATTAGAGAACAACAATTGATGATAAAAAGTGCTAAGGATGTGGGGAAGGGAAAAACATATAAAATCAAAAATACAGTGCATCGATGGTACTGCATAATAATGATTTTTTTAAATTTTATTATTTAAAAAATTATGAATGATAAGAAGTTGTCAGTAGTTAAAAAAAAAAACTCTAAATAGTGAGCTACTGCTGTTGATCCATTACAATTGATGGAAACCTGCCTAATATGCCATAAATCTCTCATCATTGAAGAACTGGCTAAGCCGTCCACAGTTTCCTTGCACACAACGCTCATCATACTTTGTGAAGATGGACCATGGAAGATACGTAATTAAAGGTACAGATGAGAAGGTAATTCCCACCTAAAACATGAGGAACAGCATTAGTCCAATTGACAAAGACTACCTATCACAATTCAACTACTCCAATTGCTAGTTGAATTGGTCATGCACTTCTACACACTCGGTCTAAATCACAGGAATTATATTGACAAGAAGGTTCGACGTAAACCGAGTCAAGTTGACGTGGGCCGAATCGGACCAGAGGAGACTCGGTCGCGTGGTTGTCCATTGACAATGTGATCCGGCTCAAGACCCATTTTATTGCGCAGGATGCAAGGGCCGAGGCTCAATCCGACGGTTGAGATTAGATCGTTATTCAAAATTTATACAAAGCGCGGCCCAGGTGAGAACTAGCCGTTACAAATCGCCTTCCCCCCCGACCCCCGCCTACCCTTTTAATTTCCCAATTACACAAACCCTAAGAGGAAGGACCGAGGTTTCGTCCATTTCTCGACTCTCCAATCCTTACTTCGAGGAGATGGCGACTCCCTCGAAGAAGTCGTTGCCATCTCGATCTCCGACCTCGGAGGTTCTGAAGGTTTCCGAGAATTTCGATCCCAACGTCCCGTTTTCGCCCCCTTTTTCTTCTAAGAAACCGATCAAATCTCCGGCGATCCTATCGGCGCAGTTGAAGAAGGCCACCCCCAAAACCCCTGGTCGGATCGCCTTGCCTCCGCCGCCGCCAGAGCGGGCCGGGAAGTTCATCGTCGCCAAGAAGAGCTCCGGGAGGGCGGGGAAGGGCCTCGATTTTGAGAAGTGCCGGAAAGAAGCCTACGAGGCCCTCCGTGCATCGCAGGAAGAGTTCTTCAGGAGAGATTGCTCCTCTGGAGCCGCCTGGGTTGCGGACTCGGCACCTGGGGAAGCTGACAGATCCAAAGATGGATCTGAGAAGGATGGGACGAATGAGACGGGGGAGATCGTGAATTCGGGGGCTCAAGAGCTGGAGGGAGATTCCGAGGTGACAAGGATGAGGACCTTGGTGATGGAGAAGGCGATGAGCAGTATGCCTGAACCGGGGTCTGGCCGCGTTAAGCATTTGGTCAAGGCATTCGAGAGCCTCCTGTCCATTCCGAAGGATGATGAGGGCGAAAATTCTGACGAAGAAAGGAAGCCTTCGAACTGGACATTGCTGGGATTACAGCAATCTGCCAAGGTTGTGGAGGCTGGACCTTCTTCTACATCCTTTTTCTCTTCGGCAGAGTTCTTCCCTTCCAGAGAATTTGAAAGGGACTTGAGGTTGTATTCTTCGATAGAGTGTCACAGTGACAGGTTAGTGATGTTGAAACTTTGGGAAAACTGGAGTTTCTTTCTTTTTTTGTTTTGTTTGTGTAAGCTGTTTTGGTTGATCTCCTTAGACGTTGAACGTTCTGATTTCAGGTCTAGTTGGGGGAGCAGGACATCTGGTAGAGGAAGAAAGAAACGTAATGTAAGAGACTATACATTTGTACATGCTTTTTTAACAGTTTGGTAATGTTGAATAGATCTTTCTTTTGCAGTTTTGCTTTAAAATTTAAAATTCATGTCAAATATTTTGGCTTTGACAATGAAAATTGATTATGCTTGCCAGAGCTCTGAACCTTTGAGAAGGAGCTGGAATAAGATGCTTAAAGTGACAATCCAGCATCCATTCAAATTGAGGACTGAGGTACATTATTACATTTATTTTCTTAATAGTGTATATATAATTACCAACGGAGGTAGCTGTGGTGAAAT
The DNA here is from genome assembly GCA_001649415.1 of Musa itinerans. Lineage (NCBI taxonomy): Eukaryota > Viridiplantae > Streptophyta > Magnoliopsida > Zingiberales > Musaceae > Musa > Musa itinerans. The sequence continues at coordinate 562,932 of LVTN01000017.1, read as the reverse complement.
TATTAGGATAAATACTAGGCATAAACACGAGTTTGACTAGATTGTCTATTTTTGTGTAATAGTTTCTTCATTATGTCTAAGTATGAGAACTAGATTATAACATCTCTAGCATGAAGCCTATAGCAAAAAAGGGCATGGTGTTGCTACACATGAATATACAAGTAATGAGTCAGAAAGATTATGAAGAGTAACTTGAGGTTGAAAAGACAAAAGGGCAGTAGTGGTCTGGCTTTGTCTCGGGTCCTCAGTAATGGTTAATATTTTGTCAGACAATTTAGGTATATTTTTCCTGGAATCAGTACTACAATTTTGGTTATTTGTTAATTATTTAAAATGTTCACCCCTGTTGGTATCTGAAGGTAAGGACATGCATACTTTCACTACTCACTATTCTTGAGATAGAATAGGATTTTTTTGTATGATCGTGTTGATAGCCATAATTTTTGTATTGGTAAACAACTAGATATAACTAGGCAAGCTTTAAATTTCACATCTAGATAAAGCTTAAGTCAGCTAATCCCTTATGGTCAGAGAAATGTAATTTAGTCTCATTAATGCTGTACTTGTAAAGCAGTCACTATATACTTGGGTTTAAGAAAATAGACCTTAAAGAAGCTTGAGATCAAGGCTTACTATTGTCATATAATATCTAGCTCACCGCATGAGCATCCTGATAGTAAGGTTCAAGGAGTTTGGCATACACAGCCTTACCCCTGTAAACAGTGATACTATTTTTGTGACTTGAACTCTTAGTCACCTGGGAAGCAAGGAACAACCTTAACCCTATTTTGGTGCCATGGTCTGCTGTCAAGGCTGATAAATGTCCTGTCCAACCTAACTTATAATTCATGTGCAAGGCTAGACTAATCTTGAATCGCATGTGTTCCCTTGTACCATCTGAGGCATTAAATTTCATTGTGCTCATTATCCTACTCATTATAGGCTTGTGAGAAAAGATATAAAGTTTAGTCATGATATCTCAAGCTGAAATAGTGAACCTTGAGTCCACATATCCTTCTTGCACTTCCCTTTGTTTTTCTGTCAATATGCTATTCCTTTTATAATTATATCTATTAGATGGTGATCAATTTCAGCCAAATTACATTTGTTGAAACATATAAGCTAAACATAAACATATCTTGTTGTTGTATCCAATAATTCAAGTAATTATTTTTTTATCCTTATTGAACTTTATCCATTATATTGTTTACAGCAAAGAGGAAGGATTAAGGAAGAACAGTTTATCAAGAAAGTGAAAGATATGCTGATGGTGGAGGATAAGCAACACATACCTATTGCCCAAGGCCTTCCATGGACCACAGATGAACCTGAGGTGACAACCTCTTACAACTTCAAGCATCTAAAAGAGTTGCTAGTTATAACATTCTCCTTTATGAAATAGAATAATATGTTTGACTCTGAAGTGATCATTCTATAACAATGGTAATGCACATTGCATCATTATATAGCATATATTTTTATTATTTTAACTACATATTATCTTTTAGTAAACTGGAAACGTGTTTATTAATTCATAATATGTTCTTGTTATATAAATATGTAAATTAAGATGAGGTTGTATTTATGATTTTGTGGTGGTTAAGAATTAAGATAAGGTTGTAAGAGGGGTATTTGGTCATTCCCCTTCAAAATGATTTGTTAGTGGAAGTTGAGAGCCTCATCGAAGAAGATTTCGAAAGTGGATGTAGGTCATTTAACCGAACCACTATACATCGTAGTGTTCCTTGAATGCGTGAGTGTTGAATTTTCTGAATCATTTCTCTACTTAGCTGCAAATCGTTCGGTTTTCATCTCCCTACTCTTGACTACCTTTACTCAAGCTATTTTAGCTAAGTCATCCTTCGTCGAATCGAAATCTCTACACATTTACAAAATCGATTTCAAACTTACGAGTTTTAATCCGCTGCACTAATTCACCCCCCCCTCTTAGTGCTGCTCTGATCCTAACACCAACTTCCACTAGCAAATCACTTTGAAGGGGAAAGATCAAATACCCCTCTTACAACCTTCTTACAAGTGGTTCACACTCTTATAAATTTTTTCAAAGAGAAAGAGGAAGGTGAACACTTAAGCTATTGAAAACAAGACATAGCTAGAGCTTTTTCTAACTTTCTAACTTCTCAAAAAGGTATATTCTCTGCTAAGAATTGAGGGGTATTTATAGGCCCCAAGAGGATTCAAATTTGGGCTCCAAATTTGAATTACTTTTGGGTTTCC
>LVTN01000017.1:481731-560374 GCA_001649415.1 Musa itinerans | reverse complement strand
ACTCCCAGCAGGCTCCCGGTCTTGTGGCGAGTTCAACGAGTCTTTGGCAAGTATCCGAACCTTCTCGGTGATCTCCGCGAACCTCCGACGATCTTTCCGGCGGACATCCGAAACCTTCGGCAAGTCTCCGATTCTTTCTCGGTTGGTTCCGGCAGCACTTCCGACGATTCTTCGGACTCTCAAACACCCATCGAACTTGACTCCGATAAACTTGCTTTATGTCTTCAAGCTATCGTAGTTAATCCTGCACACTTAACTCAATAATATGGATTAGATCAATTAACCCATCAATTGACTTCATCATCAAAATCCGAGATTCAACAATTACCATATGTAGTACTTGTCTTGTTCCAATTACCATAACACTTTGCAGATTGAGTTTACTGCAAATCCATGAGTGCTATATCCTCACAGCCTTAATTGAAGATATATTTTAAGTTCCAGAGAGTGTAGTACTTGTCTTGTTCCAATTACCATAACACTTCGCAGATTGAGTTTACTGCAAATCCATGAGTGCTATATCCTCATAGGCTTAATTGAAGATATATTTTAAGTTCTAGAGAGTGTAATTTCTTCTACACAAATAGATTCAGGAATCGGGCATGTCTTAAAATAATTCCATTGCTTGGTGTGCAATTCAGTTGTTGTGTAGTCTAAAGGAGCCTGAGAAAGTTATAATTAACTGAAGTTTGGAATTTTACATCACCTAATGATCAAGATTACTTGTCTCAAAAGTAGAAATGAATGCTTCATTTGCTTATGAATAGCATTCATTTCAATTCTCTACCACTAAAATTTATTTGTGATGCTCAGGCTTCCACTTTTATGATTAATTATAGCATTTGCAATTACAATTTAATTTAGTGGCAACATATGACTTTTTCAAGGTAAAAAAGGAATTATTATTTTGACCATAAATAGATCATAGTATTTTTCTACAGAAAGCATTCTTGCTTTCCAATGAAGCACATTGATTTGCACAAATTTTTTAAGCACCCAAGAAATACTTGCTACCATTGCCATTTTTTCCAACTCAAGAACACCTATGGAGACATTTACATGGTTGAAGTTAAAACATGATGCATACACTTAGAAAGGATAGATTTTAAAATTGATTCAAATTAATGTAAACACAGTCGAGGGACTGCTAAATGTTTGAAACGTAAAACATGATGCATACACTTGGAAAGGACAACTGTAGATGATAATTTAATAAAAGTAAACATGGGTTTGATCTTAATCAATAGAAACTCAGGCATGTCTATGATGAAGTATCTGCTATATGTATGGTTTATATGTATGAGTTGTACAGGTCTAGTGTATGAAAGCTTTCAGCAAGATTAGCCAGAAATTGTAGAGACTATGTACCAAGAGTTATCATATTTGTTGGAGATAATGAATAAAATTGTTGAATTATCTTTTAACAACAAGAAGTAACTAGTTTCAGAATCAAACTAGAATCACCACAGATTGCAAGATACCCATGGATTCAAAACTTCAGTCGAATCTTTAATTGCCCAATCAAATATTTGAATAACTTGCTTCTTCATTCAGATACTGAATCTTCAACTCTTAACCTACAACAAACTTTCTTGATTATTGCTGACATTTTCTTTATCGAAATGTTTAGCGTTTGGTCAAGCCCACTGTGAAGGAAAGCACTGAGCCAATAGACATTGTGTTGCATAGCGATGTCCGTGCAGCAGAAAGGGCTGAGTTTGATCAATTTGTAAGCTTTCTAGAGGACTCTATTATCATCAGTTAAATAAATAGTCAAAAAATTTTAGCATACTTCCACACTTTGATCTAGCAACCATGCCAAAACATAAAGATTCATTGCTTACTGCTTATAAGTTCAATGTCTCTTTAGGTCACGGAGCGGATAAACTTTGCTGAACAATTAAGATCGGAAAGAGAGATGCAGCAAAAGGTATTCCTAAATGACAAGAATTCACCATTTTGTCCTTTCTATGCATGTTATGTCAAGTTGTATTATACTTGGCCAAATAATTGTGTACATGGATATTTCTTCATAGTTGGAGGAAGAAGAAGAAATACGGAGACTCAGAAGAGAGCTTGTGCCTAAAGCTCAGCCTATGCCATATTTCGATCGACCCTTTGTTCCTAAGAAGTAAGTTCGGTGCCCACAAGTACTTTAATTCATGATTTCTGCCCACAAGTACTTTATGTATTTCCTGGACATGCATACATAATTTTGCTGTTTATTAGCCAAGCTTCATAAAGATCAAGCAAGGAAACAGCTTATATACGGTTGCCACCAGTTTAATGGATTTTAGGGGTGATTTGGTCTCTCACAGAGCTGATCCATGAGAACCACATGTATGGGCCCCACTCATAAAATCTGTGATTGGTGACATCACCCCTGACAGTTTTCATGGATGATTCAGTTCAAATAAAATAGAAGAATTCTTTCTTTACTTTTTCTTAATTTAGTAATTATTTATTTTATTTAGTTATTAATAAATCTAGACTCTCATTATTATGGTAACAGGTCAGAAAGGCCTCAAACAATCCCGAAGGAGCCAAGATTCCATATTCGCCCAAGAAAATCTTCATGGTATTTTTTTTTGTTTTTCATGCTAATATTACCACATTGATCATATTCATATCATAATGCCATGAAAAAAAATATTCTTTCGTTATCTAAGTGACAAAAATTTCATTTTAGAGAAAAATGAGACTGCTGCGAGAACAAGCCTGATACTTAAGAGGATAATATGATTGTCACTAATATATGACCATGAGTTCTGATATTCTATTTTTGGTCAACTCCAGTGCTTCAATGTTGCAAAGATGATGGACACTTTCAAAATTCTACATGACTCCTGGACAGCAGTTACAAAGTATATTCTACCCCATGCCTTCTTCAGTATGCTCTATTCATTCTTTAGCAGATTGGGTGCATTCAGCGGAGAACTCACTCCTCTTACAATGTGCTTAATTTTTTTCCTCCAACTTTTGTAATGATTTGAACATCAAGACTCTGTATATAGGATTTATACCTTTTTCAGAAAGGCCTGAAATACTACATTTTCACTATATGGGTTCTACTTCTAGAGCCAATGAGACGACCTCTTGTCTGAGTTTGCAGACTAGAATAGTGATCTGAAATGGATGATACCTCCGTATCATTTAAATTTTCAAAAAGCCTGTCATCCAATTTTGGCTGGATCTTTGACATTGGAGTGATTATTTCTCAGTTGCTTTGGGTTATTGACTTTTTCTGGGGGGGGGGTTTGACACCTGAATGATCTAACAGTTTAATTCATTGCATTTGGCAGTGTCCGGCCTCCATAAAAGTGCAGATACTGTCCGTCCATGTGGTGATAAACTGGTCAGTGCTAAGTTCCACATGCTCTGTAGGCTTGCAAGCTTGTCATAGTACATAGTGACCATGTTTGATCTGATTATAACTGAGATGTTTCAGCTCTGTTAATTTCCTTTTGTTTTCTGTGTTAAGGATCAAACTGCTTGTCATTATTAAGTTCAGCTTTGTACTTATAAACATTTTGTATCCATCAAGGTTCATGGTAATGAAACAACTAGGAACTCTTTGGGATTAGCGTAGGGGAATTGAGCAATTAGGAACTCTCCATTCGTGCTTCTTGCACATTGCTTTCAGTTCTTTTCCCTTTCGATTTATCATCTCTCATAGTGAATGACAAAAATATTTCTTTTTTATTTTCCTTTTTTTTAAAATATGATAGATAAATGCTTCCGAAAAAAACATGGAAACAATTTTTGTATTCAGATTTCGAGCTTAAATGAAGAAAAATATGATGATATAAAACGAAAATAGTGGAGAAAATGCTGATAACATTTTTTGTATGGATATGTGTACTACCGCTTTATCCTCACCGTTCGTAGTAAAAGTTAGCTATGATCGGAGCGGCGAGGGAATGCGTCTGAGCGGCACGTGCGAGTCGACATCAAAACGTGTTCGATTTGGGCCCATGAGCGGACGAAATAAATGGGGCCATCGTCTCCCATCGGTTCTATCGATCGGAGGGCGGACGTCTCATCATCATCGGCAATCACATCCATCGCTTTCCTCGCCTCTCGCTTCGTTCGCTCCGCCCTTTCCCTCTTTAAATCTCCGCTACTCCCCTCCCCGTTGTCTTCCGTCCATGATCCGTCCCTTCTCGTCTCACCTCTGCCATCTCATTCCGCTTCTCCGATCCGAGCTGCTTCCCATTCTGCCACTAGGGTTGCGCTCGTGATCCGATCACTCTTTGTTCCTTGCCGGATCTTGGATATCTGGTTTGATGGCGTCCATCTCTGTTCCGTGCCCTAAGTGCTCTGTGATCCCTCGGAATTGGGCTGCTAAGTCGAGCACCTTGGCCTCGTTTTCGAATCCGCCGCCCTCTTCGGTCTCGGGATCTGCCTGGCTTCCTTCGTCGAAGGTGACTCTGTGGAACTTGGGGTTGTGTGGGTATTATCAGCGTGAAATCCTGCCGATCGTCGGCTTGGTTTCATCGGTGATTTTCTTGGTAGTCAGCCTCTTTTAAAGGGATCGTTTGTGATCAATGATAGAGGAAGTTGTCTCTCTGATACTTCTTTGATTGGACTTCCAATTTTTGCCATCATCATTAACCAGATATGCTTGGCAATCGTCTTAGTAGATGCATAATGCCATCTGCTGACAACTAATTCGGCAATTAGATTGGTAGTTTATCCTATTACGATGGGGAGATACTTCTGATCGGTCCATTTTAGAAGTTATAATCACTGGTTTCTGACTAGTTATCTCTTAATTTTTCTGGCAACTTATAATGTTGGAATCAGAAATTATTTCGGCAATTTTGGAAAACTACAATACCATTAGTAGTTGAACTTTAGTAATGTTTGACTAAAGTTCAATGCATAATAGTAAATTTGACAAAAACGTCAATGCATAATAGTAATGCTCACCCGCCTCACCAGTGTATTGATTGATCGGTGGTACAGTATGTACTGCTCGGTCTGATGAGGTAACATAGAATAATGGCCAAAAATAGTTCCATGGATTTCTGAAAAATAGAAAAAGAATTACATTATTTTTTTTGAGTTGGAAATAAATATAAAATTAGTATAATTTTAATAAAAATAATCTAAATTAGGAAAGAATAGTGATATATTTTATTTGGGCTTTTAGGAGTAACTTTATGGTACGTTTTGGATGATCGTTCCATTGATATTGAATTATCTATAAAGAAATTATTTAAATTATTAGATTATTTGTTAAACAGTTTAAACTTTAATATTCAAATGAATCAAATAATTGATCGATGTATATATCTGGTTCTACCATAAAAAAGAACTATAAGACTTCGTGGGCGGTAGATCAGGGTCCTTAATCCTATGTATCTATATATCAATTTGACATGTTTGTCAAATCCAATTCTGAAATTGATCTCACGATATAGTATATTGATACACCAAATGCCATTGATGCATCAATGTGGTTATGATCGTAATCTGATCGTCGTAAACCATATGTGTCCGAGGCAGCTCTTAAGGCAAGTACGATTGTGATGTGTATTGATGCTGGGTATGGAGAATGTTGAAACTTTTACTTTCACCACTGGTCTATTGTTTTATATCATAAGATTAACCATCGTATTGCTGCTTAGAGAAGAATGACCAATTCTCATGTCAATCTCCATGATCTGAATCTTGGGTGACATGCGTAAAATACTGCACCTCGATCCATGCACCACCCTTAAACTGTGTAGATAGTATCATCGATTCCTTAACATGATCGCCATCGTTGGTCGAGAAATTGCTATCTATGTTGTTGCCATGTCTCCGGATCGAGCGTGTTGCTGAATACGATTGAAAAGTTGTCTACATACCTTTGGTTAGAGAGTTATTCCTATAACTTAGGTGTTAATCCTCTCTAATTATCCTCTCAAGTTTGATCTCAATCCACAAATCATAGTTTTTGGAATTTTTAAGATAGTATAAATGTAAGAATGAGAGAAAGAAGTGAGTGATAAAGAGATTGAGAAAGTACAAGAGGGTGAAAAAGGGGGAGGAAAGAGTTTAATATATACCACTTGGTACAGGGTGGTCCGCATACCGGGTGGGATATTGTGGTATGGTGAACCCTGGTTAATAGGTTTTTCAATATTAAGGGCTAAGATCTGAAAGTGGATGGTGCACTCTGTATTTTTCAGTTAATTAATATGGTGAGGAAGAGGAGTGTGATTAATGTCCTATCACTGCAGCAAATTAGTTATTGCTTATGTTTTGGATATTTAGGATGCTACAATGTTCCCATTTTGGTGGGAATCATAGCATTAGTTGGAATAATAGCATTGTAGGGTCATCTAATACAACCTGAAGATGGAAAATTGAAAAATTGGAGCATCATGCATTGTTCTTCGAGACATATTCATAAGGCAAGGAAGCTTTAGTAGGATGCAATTCTGGGCTTTTTTATTATAAAATTTCATCATATATTGGTGAAGAGAAACATCCGTGGCATTTGCTTATTTATTTATCGTCAATAAATGTCCTACTTTGGAAATCTTCAACAAGTTTTGACCTTTTGCTTTTCTTATTTAGTTACATGTGAGTTCTTTTGTTGTTGTGTAGCAGAATTCAGATATAACTTCTCTATCATTTTTCCTCCGAAAAAGAAATCTGATGAATTTGAATTCTCCTGCAGGATTCTACAAGTAGACATTATCCCGTTTTAAAGGCTCATTTTCAGGAGGTACCTGTTGACTGATTTCACCGATAAGTAAAATAGCTATAAGAATATTTTGTGTGTTTTATGACCCCATTTATTTCGAAGGTCACTGTTGAAACTTCATCAAATTCTTCACCTATAGCATGGACAAACTCAGAGACTTTACCTATAAAGATTAAAGATGCTGGTGTCGTCAAGGAATCTGGTGGTCAAAATGAAGTAACAGATTCAACCATATCTACATTCATGGCTGAAGTTTCAAGTCTTGTCAAGTAAGATTACCCCCACTTTTTCTTTAGTTGAACTGTTGAAAAAGACAGAAATTTGTTAAGTTCATCTTTTTTTATTCTTTTTAACTCTTTTGCTTAATTTGGGAAACAATAAACAAGTAGAAGATCAGGAAACAGATATTATGCTACGGAAGGCTAATTTTGAAACTGCTACAGATTTCCTTTTTTTTTTTTTTTTCTTTTGCTTTGGAACCTGTAGTTACGGTGTCACACCTTTTAAATTAGTTCCCAATGGTAAATATAAGCTGACATATTTATATCCCAGAGAGGTACTATGTATGGTAAGCTTAAGCTTTTCATATCCTAGAGATATGGATCTTGACTCTCTTGCTCAAAGCACTGTCACAGAGCTACAATCACAGTCAATAGTTGGTTTGCAACAACCCCAAGCCTTGTGGTTGTCTAGTACTTTCTAAAATCCTAATTTCAACATGGGAAGTATAGGATTTGGATTTGTAAAACTCAAACCAATTGCATAAAACAATCTTCTCTGTTGTATTTCTGAGCAGGCTTGTGGACTCGAAAGATATAACAGAACTGCATTTAAAGAAGGACGGATGTGAGCTCCTAATAAAAAAACACGAGGCTTTACCTCAGCCACCGGTTGCTGCTTCTCCTGTAATAATGCACTATCCGCAGGCTATGCTTCCACCCCAACCTACCAAGCCTCAAGCTGCCCCTCCTGCACAAGCTAATTCAGCACCAGCTCTTCCGCCTTCAACAACAGCCGGAAGCAAGTCATCAATTCCACCTCTGAAATGTCCCATGGCAGGCACATTTTATAGATGCCCGGCACCCGGGGAGCCTCCATTCGTTAAGGTAATTTTCTAGTAAAACCTTTGAGTTCTAAAGTTTTACTATTTCATTTGTATTTTTGATTCATATAGTCTGCGTCATCTTTGGCTATTTCTCAATTTGTTGAATGTTTGACTGCTACCTTAGCTGGTATCCTGCTTTTACCCAAACTGATCCAATACTGTCACATAGGTTGGTGACAAGGTCCAAAAAGGGCAGGTTGTTTGCATCATCGAGGCTATGAAATTGATGAATGAAATTGAGGTATTCTCCATTCCACTCTTCTTTTATCTCCACTTTGCATAAGTTTATTTGGTTCTAATGCCTGTTATATCGACTCTTGACAACTAGCCAGTCATAGTTATTTCTTCATGTTTAGCTTAAATAGATAATCGTTCCATGTAAAAATAAATAAATAAAATATTCTCTTGGTCCTTCTCGAAGACCCATAAAGGGTTCGAAAAGCATTAGGAGATGTAGATTCTTTCGAGAAGTTAGGAAACAAAATAAATATAGTCTTTATGATCACTGAAAGAAATTACTGAAAGGGTTGGGATAATACAACGCCTGGTGTGTCATATCTGCTACCCTTTGTGCAGTGTGATCAATCTGGAACAGTAGTGGAGATTATTGCTGAAGACGGAAAACCAGTCAGTGTTGACTCGGTACGTCTTTCTAATCCCGTCAAGAATCCTCGGAACCGACCTTCCTCTTCTTTTCCGATGGGGCTAAACGTTGTGTGTATTGCTTTCTTGCAGCCTTTGCTCGTAATTCTTCAGCCTTGAAAGATCGGATTTGGAGATGATTAGTTTTGTGTCAGTCTTATCACATATATTTAGTTTGCCACCCATCTTCAACACACTGTTTTCATATCATCGTGAATTACTCTCGGCAATAAGGTAAATGATGGTTATATGTGCGTGGGTGATGAAAGAAGCTGTGATTGGACACGCCCTACCAAACAAAGACCTTTCGTATGAAGATTGAAAAGACTAGAGATTGATTTGTAAGTTATGTTGCCTCTGCCATTCATTCTCTGGTCCGATAGTAATGAGATACCGTTGTATGCATGAAAACTCATGTTTCAAATACTGATTCCTTTGTGACAAATCTCTCACGGTTGGGAAGGTATTTGTATACGAGCTAACTTTCCAACTTTCAAACTGATGATCGAGTTTGGGATTAATTATAAATTATTTTATTAGTTAATTATATTTAGTATCTTGATAAAAAATATATTGATATTCTTATAATTATGAAGGTGAAAAATCTATATTCATTTATCATAATGATGTCAGTTTTATTAACGAAAAGATGAAGATAAAAGGTAGATGATTAGTTTTGTGTCAGTCTTATCACATATATTTAGTTTGCCACCCATCTTCAACACACTGTTTTCATATCATCGTGAATTACTCTCGGCAATAAGGTAAATGATGGTTATATGTGCGTGGGTGATGAAAGAAGCTGTGATTGGACACGCCCTACCAAACAAAGACCTTTTCGTATGAAGATTGAAAAGACTAGAGATTGATTTGTAAGTTATGTTGCCTCTGCCATTCATTCTCTGGTCCGATAGTAATGAGATACCGTTGTATGCATGAAAACTCATGTTTTAAATACTGATTCCTTTGTGACAAATCTCTTACGGTTGGGAAGGCATTTGTATACGAGCTAACTTACCAACTTTCAAACTGATGATCGAAATTAGGATTTATTCTAAATTATTTTATTAGTTAATTATATTTAGTATCTTGATCAAAATTATATTGATATTCTTATAATTATGAAGGTGAAAAATCTATATTCATTTATCATAATGATGTCAGTTTTATTAACGAAAAGATGAAGATAAAAGGTAAAAGGAGATGACATTGTTGGCGTCGACGTAATTGTTACCCTTTCATTGCTCTACATTTACGTTGACGTTTGTCATCGTAAAATTGAAGTTCACTACTAAAGCCATTGTGGAGATCTATCACTTATCGAAGTAGGACCCAGAGATGCACGACACACCCCACCCCCTTGATGTCGATGTCACCTCCTTACCACTCGCTTCCTCAATCGGCACCAACATTTTCTCGAGCCATGAACGAGTGGAGGTGGTGGTTAAGGAGACAACTAACAAGGAGAGGCACGACGTTGACGAGAGAGGCACGTATCTCCAAGTCCTGCTTCAATAGATGATAAACCCTCGCGATGGCTTCGACAACAAACTTTGATTCCGTAACAATGAAACGCCGACACAAATGCACAATGACGAGAGGGTCGATTAAGAACTGCGTTGGCATCGATATTGCTATCCGTCACCACCAAAACATTAAAATTATCTTTTTTATCTTTTATTTTTATACTACTATTGATAAAATTAACATCACTAAGATAAATAGATTTAGATGTTTTATTTTTATAACTATAGAAATATCAATATAATTTTTTAAAATATAAAAATCAAGATGCTAAATGTAGCCTTACTAAATGTAGACCAAGATGCTATAAAGAGTAATGTGTTGAGATGATTGACGGTTTGTAACGTCAATTTTTTAAAAAAATCAATCCATAGTATATGAAAATAAGATTATTTCGATTCTATTTATCAATCGTAGCCTTGCAAAGGCTTGCTAAACTACGAGCTAACTTACCAACTTTCAAACTGATGATCGAAATTAGGATTAATTCTAAATTATTTTATTAGTTAATTTTATTTAGTATCTCGATCAAAATTATATTGACATTCGAAGGTGAAAAATCTATGTTTGTTTATCTGTCAGTTTTATTAACGAAAAGATGAAGATAAAAGGTAAAAGGAGATGACATCGCTGGCGTCGACGCCAATGTAATTGTTATCCTCTACATTTGTGTTGATGCTTCGTCATCGTAAAATTAAAGTTCTCAACCAGTGCCAATGTAATTGTTATCCTTTCATTGTTCTACATTTGCGTCGATGCTTCGTCATCATAAAATTAAATGCTTCGTCATCATAAAATTAAAGTCCTTAACCCCAATGTTCTCTCGAGCCATGAACGAGTGGTGGATAAGGAGACAACTACTAAGGAGGGGCACGACGTCAACGTTGACGAGAGGAGCGAGCATCTCCAAGTCCTGCTTCGATAGATGACAAACCCTCGCGATGGCTTCAACGACAAACTTTGATTCCGCAACGATGAAGCGCCGACACAAATGCACAATGAACTTTGATTCCGCAACGATAAAGCACCGACACAAATGCACAATGACGAAAGGATCGATTAAGAACTGCATTAGCATCGATATTACTATCTGTCACCACCAAAACATTAAAATTATTTTTTTTATCTTTTACTTTTATATTTCTATTGATAAAATTAACATCATTAAAATAAAATAGATTTAGATGTTTCACTTTCGTAACTATAAAGATATCAATATAATTTTTTAAAATATAAAAATCAAGATGCTAGCCTTGCTAAATATAGACCAAGATGCTATAAAGAGTAATGTGTTGAGATGATTGGCAGTTTGTATCATCAATTTTTTTAAAAAATCAATCCATAATATATGAAAATAAGATTATTTCGACTCTATTTATCAATCGTAGCCTTGCAGGCTTGCTAAAACTACCATAAAACATACAAAAATCAAACAAAACACAAAGCCAAGCAACTATACAAGAAATCAAAGGCGAAAACAACAAATGTCCATTGACAAACATTCACAAACGTCTTTAAGAACATGTTTTAGCAAACGTCTTTAAGAACAGGCTTGCTAAAACTACCATAAAACATACAAAAATCAAAGAAAACACAAAGCCAAGCAACTATACAAGAAATCAAAGGCTAAAACAACAAATGTCCATTGACAAACATTCACAAACACATTTAGTTGAGCTTTTGTTAAGCACAACCTTACAAAAGTCTTTAAGAACATGTTAAAAAAAAATTTGAAAGCAAGTGACTAACAAGTCTTGAAGTCTCAAACAAAAGTGCATCACTAAAGCAATGCAAGAATCACTTTAAAAGCAAAAAGAACTTGGAACACCGAAAAAATTGTTTTAGTCCCAAAAATATCACTTAACTAGGTATCAAATTGCTCAACAAGCCTTTGCACAACTTGTATACAAGCTCGAAAGTTCTAAATTGATCACTAATACTATCCTAGAGCTCCATCACCACCTAAGAATTTTAGGATGCTGAGATGAGATGACTTATGTTTTGCACCACTCAACTATGTCAAAAAAATCAACCTACAACACAAAAACAAAGTTATTTTGGCCCATCTTGTCTATGGTCATCAAGCCAACTATCTTAGCTTACTAAAACTAGGTAAAAACCCACAATACCAAGCTAAACACAACCGTCCAGGATAGCACCCTTGTGATATTCACCCACAAAGATTACTATATCCCGATAATCTTGTATGGTCCCATGGGGACCTGAAACGAATTGACGAAAACAAACATCTGGACAAACTATAGCCATCACTTCATCGAAGCATAAGATCGAGATCACATAAATAAACATGAATACATACGATATAATAGAAAAATAAAGTTCACAAGTCTGAAATGATCATCGCATCGGTCACATGCGAACTTGTGCAAAAAACAGAAGGAGAGATGATTTTCTTGTTGCTCTAACAAATAGAAACAAAGCACATGAACCTGAAAGCACAGGGAATGATGTTAAGAAGTGAGCAGCTTTCTCAGTGTACTAGCAGATGACAAAATCAGCAGTCTACCTCCCATGCATATCCAAGAAGGGAAGATGCTTTGTGCTGTTCAATGATGCAACATTGAGAGTATCTGCAAAATCATATCTCGCTCATAAAAATAGCGGCCAAATTCAAGAAACATATACTCGGGCATTACACAATTGTATATCTATAAGCAAATCTACTGAAAGCTTCTTCATTAGACAGACAAAACTTTAAACACATCTTGTTAAAACTGCTTTCTTCTGGAAGACTCCATTAAAATCTCTAGAAGAACGTTCATGTCTGCGATATTTTAATGTTTATTCGAGTGGAAGGACACAATGTATTTTGAAGAAATCAGCACTCCTGCAAATCAATTAAGAGCACCACCTCATTAGGTTCTACAAAATGGATAGGAGCAAACAACAATTTAAATCCTTACAAATATAACTAAATCACAATACAATAAGCATGCAATAGAATCCCAAAATAAATTTACAGTACGACTACAATCCCAAAGACCAATAGAGAAAAGAACATATTTAGCAACTCAGGTGAAAAACGATCCATGTAGCCGAAATAGTTGGGATTAGGACATCTTGTTGTATTATAACGTGTTAAGACATTCAACAAAAAGAATTTGCTCTCACCACTCATTTTATTGGATCGACACTCCAGAACATATAAACAACTTCGAATCAGCTCCTCCACTAATAACACTGTCATTCTTCCACCAATCGGCGCATAGTACCTTTATCCAACAACACAATCAGTCAAAACCCGTTTCTCATGTTCAACCATGAAAGGCAAAATCTAAGCTTACCTTCTCTTTGTGTGAATCAATTATTGCTAAAGGCCACTGCAAGAAAGAGCAGACATCAGTGTAAAGAATGAGCTCATGTAAACAATGAGTACAAAAAAGATAAGGTAGCAGAGTACTGTACCGCTGTTCTCAGGTCCCATAACATCACCTTCCCATCATAAGATGCTGATAACAGATGAAACCATGACTTGCAATGCCATTTGCAAGCAGATATCCAAGATGAATGGGATGAAAACTGAAAAACGGGAGCCAGTGTTCCTGTTTAATAAGAATGTCAATTCTTGATACAGATTTGAGTAAAGCAAAAGGATGTCAATTCTTGACACAGATTTGAGTAAAGCAAAGATGGTTCAACTGGCATAAGGTTTTCTTGATTACTTCACCTGGCTTGCGAGGGTCCCAAATCCTTAGGATGGGGTCAGAGCCTCCTGCAGCAATAAGTGCAGAACTCTCGCCACCAATGTCAAGGCAATTCAAAACTTTCCCGCATGCCTATGCAAAAGGATATACAAGCATGAAGCATGTGGAGATAATTAGCATTAAAAAGCTGATTAAGAAATTCGCAATTATGTGTCAGTATCCAAATGCACATCACACTGAGTCGAGCATGCACACTAAAGAACTTGAAAAAATCAAAATCCATCCGGATCTGTTATAAGTTTGCTCCAAAGCAACCATCTAGAACTGGCACATCGAATCTGCATGTGTGTGTATAGAGTTCATGATCTATCATGATTTTCTTTATTTTTCAATACCAGTATCCAATGTTATGAATGAGCATGGTTATACTACCAGTCCAATGCTGGTCTCAACATCTTATCAGATTGATATGGTAGTATTAGTATATCAAGCAGTATACCAACCTGTGGTCCTGTACTACTCAACAACCACCAAAAATTAAATATATCATATATACCATGTAATTGAGATTAACTAAAACTCTGCATTCTTACCATATTCCACATCTCTTGGCCTGTTTGAACATCCCATTGTCGGACAGAATGATCCCATGAGGCTGAATATATAGTTTTGCGTTCTGGCCAAACAATGGAAGATACAGACTGTGAATGCCCTACGAGCGTTGAGGCAGCCATCCCCTGCAGTCAACCAGAAGATTCATGATGATGTCAGAAGTAAGCAACCACAAATCCAGAAAGAAATTTCAACATATTATTAGAGCTTTATACGCCCCAGAGTTACTTGGTAGTTTGAAAACACATGACTGCCACCATGTTAATAATCTTCATCGAATGGAATCATTCTCTGGGCAGTCTTTTTCTCTAAACTGATTCATATGATTTGACAATATAGTACAATATGGAATGAATACAAAACAGATGTCCCAAAGTCCTAGGTACAAAAAAAATGTGTCCAATATGTCAGTTTCAATGTTAAAAAAAGGCAACGAAACAGCAAAGATCTCCTTTTTCTACTTTTGTTACCCATCCTTCTTAATTTAAGACATTTTTTCATGACAAGAGCAACATCCTGAATGTTTTACTGTTTGTCGGATATTAAGTTCCGCAATATGCTCAGTCTAGAAACATACCTGACAATAACCCTCGACTTGTTCGGTAATTGCATACTATAGCAAAACATATATGAAAAAGATCAAAATATAGTTTCATGTACTTGGACCAAATTTGTAGGTTTCTTTTCTTTGGTGTGTGGGGATGGTGTCGGCTGGTTAAGGAGATAAAATGGACATTCATGTCCAACATGCTGTCAGGCTTTTCAACTATATTGCAGGAAATTTTTTTTCTTAAACATATGAACTAAAGTTTATTGGGTTTTGATCCTTAACTCCCAAACCTTGACCTAGACCAAATATCCCAAAAAATGAGATAACCAAGCGATCAGGTCTTTGAATTTTGCTTGTTATGTACAACAAGTTTCATGTCAACATCTCAAGGTTACTCCATCACTGCATATCAACAAAAGCAAGTAGTTAACAGGATCATTTATACCTCCAACTGCGACTCTACATGATTTGCTGTGTCAGAGACCAGTTTCCTCTTCTTTATTGACACAGTGTCACCTTGCACTTCGGAGTTCTTCACATCCCACAACTTAATAGAGCTGTCCCAGGAACCTGAACAAATCTGAAAGAAAAAGTGCAACACGTCAGATCCCCAGCAGAGGTCATCCCAGTTATGGTGGACGAACAAAGGAAATAAGTACATATACCATATCTCCAGAAGGGTCTGAGGAGATGCTCTGAACAGATGATGTGTGCCCTTGAAGAATTTTATATTCTCTGATATTCACTGGATGCTCCAAATGTTCAGCATCATCAAACTTAATAGATACCAACACTTATTAGTGTAAGAAGAAACAATAGGCCAAAGATTCTGTTAAGTGGGGTTCAAAAACAAATAGGTCTACCTTCCATAGCCTCAATGTCCGATCTTTTGAACCAGTGGCAATATGGAACCTGTTTTCACTTTCATCTGTTGCAAAAGCTTGGAGCTACCAAATTAATATGAATCATCCAAGTGATAACTAAAAAATTACCTATAAAGATAAATAGATGCACATGCAGCCACAAGGTGCAAAAAGAAAAAGAAATGTTCTTAACCATCAGCATATGATCAAAGCTTGCAATACCTTTTCCATTGATGATATGAGCAGAAGTAATTGCACCACTATGCCCTACTAATACATGTGTACATGCAGCACCACCTTTCCATAGCCTAAAAGAGGAGAAAATGTCACAAAAACGATAATGATAAATCCTATTCATGTTTAGTTAACCCCCTGATAGATGGAAAGGCAGAAGAACATTAAAGTATGTGGCAGCTAATCAGAATTAGGAAATTTACCTTGCAATGCCATCATAACAACCCGTTAAAATATAACTGCAAAAGCAAACAAGCTTGAGTTAAAACAAATACCGCTGACATTGCCGCGTACAAAGAAGAGGCAGATTAAAGTTACAAGGTGAAGCTGAAATAATAAAATTATATCTCATTTGCTAATAGCTGAGGCTTGAGAAGCAAAGCTCAACCTAGTACTAGGACGAAGGCTTCGATCCTTTTACCAGCAAAATTGAAACTAGTTCGAAGAGAGGCAATTACTGAATAATGAAATAGACATTAAGCAACAGGCTTATACAAAAAAAGATATCAACTCTGCAGTCAAAGCCCCTATTTCACATCCATATGTAATGAAAACAAGTAAAGAACAAAACAGGGTGACTCATAATGCGCGACAACATATAAATTAAATGTGAATAAACTACGGCTATCCAAATTGGGAGGCATAATTTCAATTTAAGCAACAAAAAAGCCCATCCAATAAAATTAGAAAAGACCATTGTAACAACCAGTGGATGATCAGAACCCCTAAACCATGAGAAAGACATACATCCAATAAGACCTAAGAAATATAGATGAACGAAATGCACCTTGGATTAGAACCGTCCACCGAACTAACCCAATCATCATGCAAGCGAGGATCCTGCTGCTTCCGCGGTGCCACCGCCTTTATGTACTCGATTTCAAGCACTTTCTCCTGGAGCACACAATACATGATGAAGGCTAATTCAAACGCACGCCCACCCGCCACCAAGAAAATGGAAGGGGAAACAAGAAAAAGAAGAGAGTCGGCGCACCGCGGAGATTCCTTTGGCAAGCAGGAACTCCTCGAGGGGCAGGCGGACGAGCTCGCCGTCGATCAAGAAGTCGAACGGCTGCGTCTCGTGCTCGGCGATAGCTGCACGACGGCATCATCAGAACAGGCACAGGCTCTCGTCAGAAGGTGAGACGGCGCCCGGATCCATAGATCGATCGGGTGCGAAGGAGAAGAGGAAGGAGAAAAGAGGAGAGAGACTACCGTTCTCGAGGAGTAGGTTGACGATCTCGGAGAGGCCCATGCGGGTGAGGTTGGAGGGGACGGCGAGGGGGGCGGAGTGGACTCGGAGCGGCGGCCCGAGCTTGGTGGTGAACCGCACCCGGACTCGCCGCGAGGCCTCCTCGCTACCACCCGCGCCGCTGGCTACGCCGAAGTCCATCGCCGGCTCCCCTCTCTCCTCCTCTACTCAAGACGCGGGAGGGAGGAGCGACCAACAGAGAGAACGGAGGCGGGTTTCGGAAGTCTCTTAGGGTTTTATGAAGGTGAGGCCGAACCATTATAGCGCTCCGAGTGTCGATTCGATTAAACCATTTGCCCGTCGACCGAACCACATTTGCATATTCGTGTGGATGTATGTTTCGCATATTAATGCATTTGCTTACAGAATTTTTTGCTTTTTTTTTATTTATATTTCTTTTTGTTAAGCAGTGAGATTTTATTAAATAAATTCATCCATATTATTTATTTCTACTGATTATTATATATAATTTGGGGAGCAGTGACGAGCTATTGGGCATTAGATCACTTGTCAAAAAATTAATCAATTTATGGGACATGATAATATGATTATATTAAAAATATAAAACTATTAAACTACTGAAGCTATAGAAAACTTTGAAGTTTGTACTGGCTTTAACAATATATGTAACATACTGTCTGACTATTATATTTGAGCTGAAAAATCTTGACTTGAATTAATCGTTTATATTAAATAGAACTCTCAATTATTTTACATAAATAATATGTGTTATTAAATTAGAGTCTAATTATCTTATTCAAATGATTTGGTAGATTGATAAGAAATAAAAAAGAATTAGTCAAAGTCTCTTCTATTTGGGGGACAGCCGAGATTGCATAAAATATGCTGATTATAGTTGTACGGTAACAACGAATTAGCATTCTTATATACCATGCGAATCTGAGGAAACGAAAAGGTGAAAACAAGAAGAAAAGACGGGCATCCGAAACACTTCATGGGAATCAAAGGTAGCGGGCTTACGACTTTTGTCGAACACTTGGTAGGCATTGTGTGGTGTGGTGGCGACTGTTCGAAGATGATCGACAGGACGCGTGATCAAAATGCTCAGCTGCCACACCATGGAACGTGGAACGCTGGGGAGCCGAGAGAAGGTTAGTTGGTGGCTTGAGACAAACCCCAGCTCCGGCTGTCTCCCGTCGAACTCCTTTGATTTTTGACAGGCTGCCAACCTCACAGGCGGCGAGGGAATGGTTGGCAGCTCGTGCCTCCAACTCAACGTTGTAAAGCATCATCTTCAGACATCATTGCTCATCGTTTGTCATAATTACATTAATATTTTATGAATATTTTTTTTATAAATATTTAAAATATTAATTTAAATAGCGATATATCGGATTTATTTATTAAATATTAAGGATTCGAAATCTTATCAGTATACTTATAAATTAATTTTTTAAAATATAATATATTAAAATTCAACCTTTAGTAAATAGTTTAATACATCATTATAAGATATATATATATATATATATATATATATATATATATATATATATTTGACCTCTATTTAGTAGTATCATCTATGAATTAATGTAGGAGGTCATGTGCTATTCTAGCGTTATGTATTATGTAGTTTCAGTAGCTGTCAATATCCCCAACCTACATATGGTAATTTAATTATTTAATTATGATTTTTTTTTCTTGTGAGTTACAAATCAATTTGGTGATGCTGAGTAGACACAATAATTAGCATGCGGCTAAGAATAAAAATTATATGGATGTCATGAGATAATGTTTTTAGCCAACTATTTTATATGTATTTGTGTTCGATTTAGTCTAAGCAATCTCACTTGGCAAGACTACAATCACATGTTCCAATAGAGTCGTATTCAAGAAATCCCATCGGTGATTGAATTATGAGAGCATTATTCTCGTTAAGTAGTTGAACATTGAAAAGCATTTAATGAGCCGGTGACCAAATACAGGAATACAGGAATAGTAGCCTCGAATCAAATTAATTTCATTGATTTAATTCATCATCATTTTTTTTATAAGAAAAAAACTCAAAATTTGGCCTTTAATTCAATTATACTTGGCTCAATATTGTTTTTTACACCACAATTTGCTGTAGAGTGATCTGATTAAAGAATCTGAATTAGATATGTTTTAGTTGTCATATGATAAAAAATTTGATTGATGATGAATAATTTCAACCACTAGGAAATTAGGCGATATTATTATATTATAATACAATAAATATCCTGATTTGGCGACTAATAATATAGAAAAAAATGAAAGGTATTAACTATCCTAATTGTTAAAGAATTCAGTAAGATTATGGTAAGATTATTTTTTTTCTAAAAAAATAAATAATTGGAAAACAATTCAATATGTATTAGGTAAATTAATCAGATTAATTAAGCATTAATTGTAATTGGGGAGGGGTAGTTGGGCAAAATGAGGCGACCAGGTGGCCACATCACCTCACCAGAGATGCTTTTCGAGAAAGGAATGGAAGGTAACGCAGGTTCCCTCACAGTGAGCTGACTGTTTGACTGGACCCCCTTACATGGCCAACGTCCTTTTAAATAAGAGAAGCCCCTCCGACGAGTGCAAGAGAGAAGCATACTGCAGCATGGATCTTATTCTACTTGGCCTCTTCACCCTCGGCCTCTCATCCCTACTTCTCTTCTTCCTCCACCTCAAGCAGTCGAGGAGGAAGCCCCTGCCGCCCGGTCCCCGCGGCTGGCCGATCCTCGGCAACCTCCCCCAGCTGGGCCCGAAGCCTCACCACACGCTGCACGCGCTGGCCAAGGTCCACGGCCCGCTCTTCCGCCTCCGCTTCGGCTCCGTCGCCGTCGTCGTCGCCGCCTCCGCGGACGTCGCTTCCCAGCTGCTCCGTGCGCACGACGCCATCTTCTGTGACCGGCCGCCCAACTCCGGCGCCGAGCATGTCGCCTACAACTACCAGGACCTCGTGTTCGCGCCATACGGCCCCCGCTGGCGTATGCTCCGCAAGCTCTGCTCCGTCCACCTCTTCAGCGTCAAGGCGCTCGACGACCTCCGGTGGGTCCGGCAGGGCGAGGTGGGGCTTCTGGTGCACGCGCTCCGCGCGTGCGGCGATGCGCCGGTCAACCTGGGCTACGCCGTGAACGTCTGCGCCACCAACGCGCTGGCCAGGGCCACCATGGGGCGGCGGGTGTTCGAGGAGGACGGTAGCCGGGAGGGCGCCGGGGAGTTCAAGGAGATGGTGGTGGAGCTGATGAGGCTGGCGGGGGAGTTCAACGTCGGCGACTTCGTCCCGTGGCTGAACTGGCTCGACCCACAGGGGGTGGTAGCCAGGATGAAGAGGCTGCACCGCAGGTACGACGAGTTCCTCGACGGGATCATCGCGGAGCACCGCCGCCGCGCGGAGGCTGCCGAGGGGGAGGACGACCCGAGCGGCCGCGGAAGGGACCTGTTGAGCGTGTTGATAGCGTTGACCGAGAGGCCGGACGGCGAAGGCGATGGCGGAAAGCTCACCGACACAAACATTAAGGCCCTGCTATTGGTACGTATTACGATACTGCCACTCCTTCACTGTTCACAGCGGGGACGGACACGTCATAGTGTTAATGACGCTTCCATGACAGAACCTGTTCACAGCGGGGACGGACACGTCATCGAGCACGGTGGAGTGGGCGTTGGCGGAGCTGATCCGGCACCCGGACGTCCTCAAGCAAGCCCAGCGGGAGCTCGACTCGGTGGTCGGCCGATCCCGGCTCGTCACCGAGTCCGACCTCCCTAACCTGCGCTTCCTGCAAGCCGTCATCAAGGAGACGTTCCGGCTCCACCCGTCCACGCCGCTGTCCCTCCCGCGCGTGGCGTCGGAGGCGTGCGAGGTGGGCGGCTACCAGATTCCCCGGGGCGCGACGCTGCTCGTCAACATCTGGGCCATCACCCACGACCCGGCGTCGTGGCCGAACCCGCTCGAGTTCAACCCGGCCAGGTTCCTCCCCGGCGGCGGGCACGAGAGCGTCGACCTCAGGGGGCAAGACTTCGAGCTCATCCCCTTCGGAGCCGGGCGGAGGATCTGCGCCGGGATGAGTCTGGGGATCAGGATGGTGCAGTTCATGACGGCCACCCTGGTGCACGCCTTTGACTGGAGTCTGCCGGAGGGGCAGAAGCCGGAGAAGCTCGACATGGAGGAAGCCTATGGGCTGACGCTGCAGCGGGCCGTGCCTTTGATGGTGCATCCTCTTCCCAGGCTGACCTCTGCGGCGTACGAGGCCGGTCGTTGAATCGTACCAGCGAATCCGCCTTACGTTCAATAAGAGATTCGCGAAGTGACATGGGCTCACCAGAGCTTCCATGGGAACGTTTTATCATATACTCGTATGTGGATAAAGCTTCCATGTGATGTCGATGATATGTTTAATGAGATTTCCAATTGCAATGTTTGGACTCTTTTTCCCAATTTCACTCCTACCATTTTAGATATTAAAGGATTGTAGGAGTGAAACAAGGTTCACATGATACTCGCTCTGGGAAGAGGCATTAAGCAAGCAAAAATGGCCAATTGCGACTACGTGTATATCCAACACTCTGGCTTTGAACACTAGAACTCGTTCCAAACTACATGCAGCATATTAGATGCATCAAGAACAGTAGTACGATGAAAGAGAAACATCTGACTGAATCATCATATCCATAGGTTTGTGCCACTAAATGAAAAGAGCAACGGAGATGCAGTTACACTCTGCCAAAAGATCAGAGTTCACAGATTTAGGTTTATCGTATAAACTTAGAGCTTAATGACCCTGAAGTTGCAATTACCTGAGCTTATTACTCCTACTACTGATCATTGAAGCTCCTCCTTAGCTTTGCTTGTTGGCGTAGTCATCGGGCTCAACATCGTTATCACCCTTGAAGTTGTCCTCCAGCAAGTCATCCTGATTGTCATTACCATAGCCGACATCATCGTTGCCTAAGTTACTGCTCTGCTGGTTGTTGCCACCACCTGCAGCAGCTTTGTAATTGCCACCACTGCTGCCACCGTTAAATCCGCTGCTCCGTCCATAACCACCACTACCTCCGCCAAAACCACCATCCGCTCCACTTACGTAGTTGTCACTGCCACCACCACCCCCGGCAACACCATAACCACCGCCAGCACTGGCACCATCATATCCTCCAGCACTACCTCCATAGCCACCACCACCACTACCGTAGCTACCACCACCACCACTTCCATAGCTACCTCCGCCATAACCACCACCACCACCACTTCCATAGCTACCTCCACCATACCCGCCACCACCTCCACCAGCAGATCCAGTATTGTAGTTGTCTCCACCATAATTATTTGCACTACCTCCATCATAACCTCCACCAGCGCCATAACCTCCTCTGCCACCGTAGCCACCTCCACCACCACCATACCCACCTCCACCGTAGCCACCACCCCCATAACCACCACGAAACCCACCCGTTCGTTCATTGGCATAGTTAACCCTTACCATCCGGCCATGAAGATCCTGTTCAAGTAACAAGGTTAATCATTGACGTTAGAACAGACCAAAATTTCAGACAAAATGTAATACTGAAGAAAACCGAACATATACTTATCCCACAAGATATCCAAATTAATTAGTTTTTATTATTTTCCTATTGAAGCCAGTGAATGCTTGAAGCAAAACTCATGCATTGTTTCAGGGATTACCTACCTCTAGCAGAAACTGATAGTTTGTGTGTCAGCACTTATTTATTAGACTTCCAAAGAAAGCTGCATACGGAAACTTATAATCAAAAGTAATTTGATGTTAAAGACCATAGAGTTGGTTATGTCTGACTTCAATTGGACAGACAAAATTTGAGATACAACTGGCCAGTGACATCAATGTCTTCTCTTTGTTCCATGTTCTAATCTTTCTTTGTTCCAACCCAATACTCTGCCTGGAAGATACCTTGTTTTGTAACAACTTTAAGATTCAGTGCCAATGATCTGCCCACTGAATCCAACAACTATCCTATGTTGACAAATCCAACTCCCCAAAAATTGTCATCACACAAGTCCAGAAGTGTAGCTTCCTTTATAGATAAACACATGAAAATGGTGGATTAGAGTTTAAAACTAAGGCATTTGTTATTCAGACCATATTTAGTTATGGCCTACAAATTCCATAAAGAACATTCCATCCTACAGAACATCACCTATTTATAATTTTCATGCAGTGTTTCAGAATCATGCTTCTTATAAATATGTTGCTTACAGTTGATCATCATCAGTTATTTAAAAACTTTTATGGTTTTTTAACAACCCCCAAAAATTCCAATGTAATGGTTGTTTTAAGAGTCCCACGTTATTTGCTTAGACAAGCTTGATGAAATGAAAGCTGTAGAGTTTTTAACTTATGCAAAGCAAATTAAAAGTTGACACCAGTATGATATACGAATAGAAGCTCCAATTCCATCTATGTAACAGAGTAACATGTCTTAAAAGGAGAAAACAACATTTCCATTTGGATAAAAAAAAAGAGTTAAATTTCACTCTTACTTTTCAGTAAACAAAACTCATAAGCCATGGCTACTAGGAGGCATAAAATGGTGCACATATACAAAATTTTATTTCTTTTTAAAGAAAATACACTTACTAGATCTGCACAGACCAAAGTATTGTGACATAATAAGGGCAAAAATGAAATGCAAGTGATAATAGTAAATCATAAATGAATTGTATTCAAACAAATGCTCCTTGATGACCAATAACAAGATAAAATAAAAAATTATTCTATCAAACAGCAGTACTGATTAATTAGATTAAGTAGGGTGCCCCATATTATGTATGAACAGTTCAAAAAAATAAGGAAAAGAGTAGTATAATGATTTAAAACTACACAAAATCATAAAAGACACGAATTTAGTAAACAAATATAATAGCAAAGCATGGTTATGCAGTTGTGGAATGAGACATATTGCTATCCATGTACTAAATACCATATTACTATATTCAGAGGATTTTCCATGTACTGCTCAAGTTGATATATTACTAATTTCCCTTGCACCTATCTAATGTTTAACATCCTAGCTTTCCTTAACATCTAGCATTTGCTTGTTTACTTTTACTTAAAACTAATTATGCAACAGATTGACATTCCAATTTATTGGAACTCATAAGCAAAATGAATTGTCGAGAGTATGTACCTTCCCATCAAAGCCACTAATGGCAGCAGAGGCTTCTTCGCTGGATGTAAAAGTCACAAATCCAAACCCTCTAGACCTTCCAGTTTCTCTATCCATGATCACCCTAGCTGCACAAGATAATGCCTGTGAGCTCATATGCATGAAGAGAAAATTAGATATAGATCAGCAAGAAGATTATCACTTGCCTTCGACAACTTCACCATAACTAGTAAATGCTTCTCTCAAACTTTGATCATCAGTGCCAAAGGAAAGCCCTGCACAGCAAGTAGTGAATGCATTAAAAGTAGCACAAACATGAATTCAATTACGAAGATTACAAGGTATTCAGGTAACATTATGACAGACCTCCAATAAAAATCTTTGAGGATGACATGCATCGTATTACTTGATATAATGATGGACTGGAAGTTACAGATTTCTTCAGGAGATTTCCAATTCTATTTGCAAAAGCCATCCTTCACACCTGACAATGAGATGGGCAAGAATGCACTTAAAGCTGTCTTATTAATCATGAAGTTAAACACAAATATTCGATAAAAAAGAAAAAAGCAAAAGACCTGAAGTAACTTAAGACACTGACTAGTGGTTTCTTTTTTTTTGGCATGTAGTTTGGGATTCCTAACTATGTATTCAGGTGGTCATCTCAAAACATTTATGAGGATTCTGAAAGCCTAGACTTCAGATATATCATTAGGCAGCCTGAGGATGTTCAGTATAGGAAACCAGCAAGTCAAGCAACTTCCATATGGACCAAAGATCAATAATTGACAAAAATAGTAGATGGCGTACATAAAAATGAAAGCCTCAGATTAGTACAAAATGTAACACAAAATCACAGTTATATTGCAAACTCTTAGCCTTGCCAAATTTTCTGAAAGAGCCTTTGTGACAATAGCAACCAAACTCTGTAATTTTCAAGTAGTAAAATGACTAGAAATGAGATTGGCAAGTACGTGCTCGTTGATGAGTCACATCAAAGTATCACTGACTCAAAAAAATACCTCAGACTTTTAGGGCTGTACATCAATCAGACCTCAACCTCTACCGGTGGTTTTACTCAATTTTCCCACTTAATCTCCATCACTCGATTCCTAAATACATCTCCCTCTCCTGTCTACCTCCACTATCAAAGCAATCACAGGAAAGGTAATCCATGAGGAGAGAACTTTGCTTCAGCCAATAAAGGCAACAAAGTACCATCTCATCCTTGCACTTTCACCATCTTCATTGGGGTATTTGCAATTGCCACTGATTCCACGCCCTTACATATGAAATCCAGCCTGATCTAACACTTACATACGAAATCTACCATATCTGAACATCCTTCTCCTTTTAAGACATAGGCACCATGCATCTCTCACTCCCCCCACCTCACCCACAACGACGCTATTACAACAATGTCACATGGGTAACCACAACGATGCTAATTACTTAAATAATTGGAACAAATAACGATAGCATGTTATACGCCCAAAACAATTGATCCAACACCTAAAAGGCTACACTGGTACTCCTAGCCGCTGTTATTGACCTCAAATTTGTGCATATCATAATCACCCTTCTAAGTTGCACAAACTCAAACGACAGGAGATCTTATTGAAGCGGTCAAGGTGCCGCACTCGACATACCTGCCTTTACCCATGTTAAAGAGAACATCTCCGATCAAAACCCCCCGTTAACCTATCAGCCCTAACCGAAAAACTACACATCCAAATCGGTGGAAGATCTAAACCTCGACATGCCAACGAACACCGATCAGTAATAGAAAACGGCATAAGACGACATAAAGAGCGTCTTTGAGAGATCAAAATCACAAAGAAACAACACAAACATTTAAGATACATAAAAGAAAACGATATATAATTACGAAGCAAATCGAGCTCCCGTGTCGATCGATCTCAATGAGTTTGAAGCGAGAAGAAAGGACCGGAGACAAAGAGACAGAGGATTAGCGCTTAGCCGAAATCAGGCACCTTTTCTGGGAAGCCAGTCGACTGCCCCCTTCTTTGGGACTCGGCCAAAACCCTACTTCGATTGGGGAGGGGGAGGGGGAGCAGCAAAGACTTATGTACTGCCGGTGATGGAATCCTATCCGTTGATTATTGATGGAGGGCAGTTGACCGTTGGATGTGACGAATCTACGGCAAGGGATGGAAGACGTTTTGTTCTGCCCTTCGTTTCGTGGTCTAATCCGTACGAAGTTCCAAAATGACATATATGTCCTTTATCTGCGAATATTATGATATTTCCACGTGTACTACTCCAATTGACATCATCCACTCGATCACATTAGTTATAGTAAACTAAGGGATAACTTCAATGCGAATTCTAACGAGAAAGAATCCGATTGTATGAAACATTGAATTTTGTATGAAAGAATCCGATCGTCGCACTGCTAAAAATGAAAAAGTAGCAATATATATTGAATAATGGATAATTTTCTTAGAATATATTTATTTTTCAATATTTTCTAAATTTTGTTTTATTTTTATCAAATAATATTTTTAATTTAAAAATATCTAAAATATCTCTCAACAGTTTTTTTATTATTTTTATTTAATTTTTAACTGTTATAATATTTTTATAGTTACAATTTATAATTTTTTAATAATATTTATAATATTTTATTGATGTATTGAAAACATATAAGCATCATTGAAAAACACTATAAGTGATATTATATCATATTTCTTTCGATATCATTATTTATTGATCATTTTAATATAATATTTTTTTATTTATAGTTAGTTTGATTGACATTATAAATCTATTTAGATCATTTATAATGTTTACAAATAAATCTTATTGTCACATCCTAGATTTATAAAAAAAATAAATCATCATTTTATTATTTAAAAGGCCCTTTTTTTTTTCATGTTTGAATTCAAATTCCTATCTTTATAATAGTAAAACTTATAAAAAAATATTTTTTATATTTGAATTTAAATCTTAATCTTTACAACACTAAATATTATTTTAACTAAAAAAAGAATCATATGTTTTTAGTAGGTGATAAGCCACCAAAAATATCTATTCCACCCAAATATAAAGTAATAAGTTAATCTAAAAGTAAATATAAGATAAAAACAATAAGCAACCACATTGATAAGAATATTTAAAAAATCATAAAAATAATTTTCAATACTCATGAAACATATATAAATATTTAAAATAATAATATATTAATTTATTATAAAACATATATATTATAAAAATAATAATAATTCTTATACAATAAATAAAATTATGCATCAGTCACTTGCACATGCAACATATCTGAATGATATACATAATAATCAGATAATAAAGGAGTATATCACACCCGATAGTACACTCTTCCAATAACGAATAAAAAGACATAGTTTATTCAATAGATACCTTTCAACACTAGATGGAAGAAATTTATATTGTACTCCCAATAACAGATAGAGTGATATCCCTCACCCGTCTATGTGAGAATATATTTCTTTTCGACAGTGGATAACATGATCGTCTAACTATCACATCTAGCAGCCCGCTAATCATTGAAGGGACTCATCTACCTACCCTCGATATAGATATATAATCAGTCAATCATGATTATTCATTTATGAAGGATCATGCTTGATATATGACTTATTAAGCTTGGGCTCTATACTATAATGGACTAGTCGCTTATTTCGTAATAAATAAAAATAATAATTTAAATAAAATAATATGTTATTTTTGATAATTTGATTTATATTAAGAAAGAAAAAATCAGCAGTAATTATAAGGTCTAATGTCTCTATTGTAGCGGTGAAACAACTATAACAAACCAAAATAAAGATACTATAACAAACAATTAAAAAAAAAGATAATTTAAATATATTTTAAATTAAAAATACTACTTAAAAAATAAAACGAGAAGAAATTAATAAAAAATCCAAATACATTTTTAAAAATATAAAAGCCCTTTTAATAATTATTTAAAATTTTCTTTCAAGTTTCCTTCAACCTTAATGATGAGATAGTTGCTTAATAGTTGGTTCTCCCTCTTCTTGGGAAAACGATTCTTCAACATGCCCTGCTGTACTGCTGCTGTTGCTTCAAGACTGGCCATAGCAATAAAGTGCATCCTCGACTCACAAACAAAGCTGATTTGAGGTCTCACGGGAATGCTGAAGGGAGAAAGTCTCGTCCTCGACATAGAGTTGACAGAGACGAAGTTGTACAGCATGGTTTGTTTCTACATGATTGCTTTTGGAGTGTCACTGCATCGATTACTCGTGGGATTTTAAAAGTACTTGAACTGCCGTCATTCCTGCAAGAGTTCATGTCAATCCACAGGTAAGTCCACTTCAATGGCATCTGTGGCCTCATCAAACTTGAATTCTTCTTCCTCGAGGCTTGAATATAATGGCTTCCTGCTTCTAAGCTTACAACAACAGCTCAGAACAAAACTTCAAGCACTTTCATGAAAGCGAGAGCACTTCTCGTGTGAGATTACAGTTCATGATCACAAGAACGGGGAGGAGTTGACCACAATGTGGCGGAGAGGGTTGGCGACATCGCCACCGCCGGCGTGCTTGACGAACTCAGCAGGGGTGAGAAAGCTGCCATGGCAGACGCACACTATCCTGACTTCCTCCCCACTCCCGTACTTGTACAGGAAGCCTTCAATTCTCCTTCCATTAGGCCCGTCTCCCTTGGTGGACACAAATGGCATCTTCTCCATCATTCTCCTCTCCATCTCCTTCACCCCATTGGCTCTCCCAGCCACCACCTGCTCTTCGTCTCCTCTTACAGAATTCTTGGTCTCTGTAACCAGACAAGTAGGAAATGAGGAGAAAGCAAAACTGATGTGGTGTGCTTGAAGCACTGTAAATATGAGTAATGCTGCAATTAGATACGAATGTTTGGGACAGATTGAAGTGTGTCTTCCAATACAAGAAGAAGTCAAATCAGCAACCCAAGTTGGTACCGTGGATTCCCCCTCCCCTCTTCACACACACATCTATGAGATCAGAACCTTTATAGTGATTACCAGCTCAATGGATTTCCACAAGCAGTGGTCATCATCAACTGAAAAGCTATCCATAAACCATAAAGGAAAAAGGAAAAGAAGATGTAGCACTATCACAAGGAATATTAGAAAAGAACACCATTAATAATATGCACTTGAACAGAAACTATAATGTACTCTGTCAATATGTTCCTACACTATTGGAAGAAGGAAGAAAGGAAAGAAGAATCTACCTACTCCAATTCTTATTTTTATTAAGCTGGTGGGGGTGATCATGGAGAGGATGAAAGATCATGTGAGGAGGAGCGCAACAACCAAAATCTACTTCAAAAAACCATTTTTTTTTGGAAGGGGGGGGGGGTTAATATGTAATGGAATACAATCGATCGAAGTCCAAACGTGGAGTGGATCTTTTACCTTGCGGTGGCCGACCGTCGACGCCGCAGGCGCCGGTGGAGCAGCTCCCCTGTGATCCAATAGACCCCTGTGAGATTGGCGGAAAGAAGCCGGCCATGTCTGCCGCCCTTTTCCAAGCAGCCGGCCCCGATGGCAAGCCGGGAGGAGGAAAACCATTTCTTGCGCCTCCCAGTGATCCAAGGTGGCCATAATCGACCACCATTTGCTCCGCCGCCGCCGCCGCCGGTGATTCCTTTCCTCCGTTGACATCTTCATTCGGTTTTTCTCCGGGCTTTGCTGCCCCCGACCTGATCGAATTCCTCCTCTCCAATCTCTTCCTCTTCGCCTCCAACCTTCTCAAGCTCTGGACCTCCTTCCGCTTCTGCCGTTCCTCCTCGACCACCACTGGAAGTGAGCTCGTCCTCGTCAGAGCGGCAGCGGCGTGGGTCGCCCGGAACTCGGGCTCAGTATTCAGCGACGAGAAGGACGCGATCGAAGACGAGCGGACCAGCTTCTTCCCTTTTGGGTCCACGCCGAAGCACCCACCGAGGGAAAGCCCGAGGCTGAGCTCGATCTCGTCGGACTCCCCTTCCGTCGCCTCCAAGGGCTCGTCGCCGTAGCCATTTCCAGCGAAGCTCCGCAGGAAATCCCTCGACAAACTATCCATTCCCGATGCCAAACGCTTTCTCTCCCTCTCCGCTGCTTCGTCGTCCACCGCGAGAATCGAACCGAAACTAAATAAAACCAAATCCCGAAAACGAAGACAGCCAAAACTCCATCAAAAAGACTTCTTTTCCTCACAGGTTCGATCTTTCCGTCACCGCATCCGATATCCAGACGCCGGATTCGCGTTCGAAGCCAACGAGAAAACACGAAAAAGACCAGACAAGAAGAATGAAATAGAATAAGATAGAAGAAAGGAAAACCCTTTAGCCTCCGGAGAGCTAACGAGGGTTGACAACGAAGTTGGAAGAGCGACCGCGGCGGAAGACGTCGGAGATGAGATAATGGAGGCAGAGGAGTCACCACTTCTAGTGTTTCACGGAACTTTTCGGGTTACCCAAAATGCCCTCCTCCTCGCCGTTGGGCTCTAACGGGGCGACACGCGTCCACCTCGGACCGACCCACAACCTACACGTGGCTCAGGGCGGAGGGGGCCTGCGTTGTCGCGAAACAAGCGGCGCGACTCTTCGGGGCCGCGAGGGATCCGATGAGGGGAGTGGCTCTTGCGGGACACGTTTCGAGCGACCGAGGACCCGCCGTACTAGCCACGTGTTTCGCTGACCCCATGTCGGTCCTCCGGAGTTCGCGACGTCGGTCGCCACCGAGACTCCCATCGTAACATCTGTCGTGGACAATCCAAGTTCAAAATTGGTTCAGTAAAATATTTGTTATGCCACGCTGCGGACGAGTTTACGAGTGATTACTCGTTCAATTCGATTTAAATCCGATGGGAAGGACGACGCAGCCGTCTGATACGAGCTCCACGGTTAGGATCTAAACGGCTCGTGGGGGGCGGCGGGAACTCTGAGCCAGCTACGTGCCACCCGAGGCAGGGGGCCCACGAGAAAGTCTTCTTCGCAGGGCCAACTTGCGCGACGTCGGATATTTAAAGGAAGGCCAAGGGGGGACACGTGGGGCGTGCACACGTGCGCCACGAAGCGGGGGCAAGTTGCGCCTTTTGCGGTACACGCGTCGATGCGCGGGACGGGTGGTGGGGCCGACGTCGCTGTCGCGACAGGGAGACGAGATCTCTCTCGGATTCGACCTGCCGGGACACGTCATCTTCGCTGACGTCACGCGCAGGGACAGGCGTCGCGGAGGCGCGCCCGCGCACCGGGTACGGTTGGCGCGAACCCCCCCGACCCTACCCCGCGCTCAGTCGCTTTCGTCCCGACCCGATTCTCGACGTTGGATGATGCCGCTGCTCCGGCCGAGTCACGCACCGGGGAGAGAGTGGCCGTTCATTCGTCCACACGTATTCATATCATGTGGCGGTTCAGTGACGTGTGTGAGTCGCTCATGAAACTTCTAAGGGATGAAATCTCAGAAAGTGGGGTCTAATGGCAGGCTTTGGTAGAGAGAAAGCATTACTCCTACCATGGCACCATATGGCTGACAGAGACGCAACATACATGTCCACGCCAAAAAGTGGGCCACACGAATCTTAACGTCGTCTGTCATGGATCACGCACGCACCTCGATTCGGTTCAGAATGACGAACCGGACCGGCTTTTGGGTTTCCATTCACATGGTGAGTTGAACCGGCGTTGGCGGCTTAATCCTACTGCTCGTAGCTGATGAATGGAAAGACTAAAGTGACAGTGTTTTAGACTATCTAACAAGTAAAATGCAAAAGGATATTATATGTGATCAATTAGGCCCAAACGAATTAGATACGGTGACCCCACTTGTCCTCGGAGTTGGCATCAGAGACGATTTTGGCTGGCTGATCAACCCGGTAAAGTTTCATGGTGAAGTGACCTGTCATAAACCAGGCGTGCGGGGCCCATACACGTGGGTCCGACCTCAGGTTTGTGGCCACATCACCCTCGAAAAGTTTATATGGTGATTCGGTCAGCAAAAGAAGCATTTTCCAACGCAAATATACGCTGGTCCACAGAAACCACTGCTTAAGATCTGCATGTAAAGTAGGTGCTACAAACTGAAACTTAAGGTTGTCTTTGAAACATTACAACAGTTCATCATAGATGTGAAGAGAAGAGATTGCGATGAGTTCAGAACAAAAACATATGCAGTGGCATCACACACCTGTATCTGAGAATTCGATTCTTCCATTATTTTATGTCTCAACACCAACTAATTTAACCCAACTTTCCAGTAGTTGCCATGGAGTACCAGCAAACTAATGCAGCTAGGGGAAGTAAACTGGCCAGTTGTGGTAGTATGAATCACGCAGTGGTTTGGTCATGTACTTGTTCCACTGGCAAAAGGATAAAGAATGTATTAACAACCAATGGCAACATGTTAGCTGCATGCAATGATAAAAACTTCAAATTGGTCCTTTGACTGTGGCCAACCTCAGCTCACAAAGCTCTGATATTAGGTAAGATTTTCTTGGCTAGCAACCTACTTTAGTAATGCTATGAAACATTAAACTATTGTTATAGTTATACGGTATACGGTAAGAAAAAGTTAAGACAGACATGCCAAATACAATGATGATCAGAAGAAAAAGAAAGAAATATGACAGGAGGTTAACATCAAACTACTTTTGATCCTCAGGAATACCATCTTCAACATAGATAATCTAAGGTTTTTAACATTTTGTCAGAAAATTCAGAACCAAGAAAGGAAGAGCAAATATCATACCTTGAATTGATATGGTTCATTCTTCTTCATGGCTTTCTTCCAATGGTAGTGTTCAAACATCATAGCCTTGTCATGCCAGCTGCAAAAAAGGTAAGCATACAGCATGTAGGCATTAAACTGCTTCAAAGTTGAATAAAAAACAATCTACAAAGAAAATTTTCAAGCATGACTGACTACTAGCTATATCAAGAAGCTCTGACATGAGCAAAATAAAAAGCAATAAAAAGAATATAGAGCTGATATACTTGAGAATAAGTGCTCTGTGAACTATTGACTTTAACAAACATGAGCATCCCAGGTTGAAATTTAAGACTTCAGTACATCTACATGACGGCATGCAATCACCACAATAAATCTTTTGGCAACTATACTGGATGCTCCTCTCTCTTTGCTCGTGGCAACGTTTTGCATTCTGTCTAGAAGAGATCATTGGCTTCTAGAGTTTAGCCATATTTCAACCAGCCTGGGACAGACTTGATTCTGCTTCATTAGGATCAATAGCAAGCCACATCGACTAACTTAACAAGTTCCTTAAATACTATCAATCAAGATATTATAAGTTTCAATCAGAGGACTACCAAAAAAATGTTCTATGACAACTAAAATTGTTTCCGAGTTCTAGGTGGGTCAAAAAACAAAAGGAAACATACTAACTAGCTTAATTTTCAGTTTTTTTGGACTAACATTTATAAAAAGTTTTGACCTGTCCACCAACACCTTTCTATTACTCTTCTCTTTTCTCTCATTTTCTCTCATCTTTCTCTTATTTTATCTGTAGTCTTCCGATACCATTTATTTTCTGTTGTTATAATCTAAAAACCATCTGATTTTGATGTTTGCTTGTGACAATTATATAATGGCAAGTTTTCTAACTCAAACCACCTTTTCTCAATACTGTATTTACAGATTTTAAAATGTCTGCATAAATGAAGCATGGAGTACTTGATCAGAGCAAATTTGAGAAACATAGTCTCTGTAAGTTTATTTATTCACCGTTATTATGATTTCAGCAGAAAAAAGCAAAAATATAAAGGAAAAAAAACTTATTCATGTCAGGTTGATTCGTATAGTTCTCGATTGTGTAACTTCCAAGCTGTGCAAAATCACTGTTAAACCAGTTCTCTTAGAAACAATTTATCAAAAATTTAATGTTTCAACACTTAATGTGAATGTAAGATTAACTAGCAGCCTCCTTGAGACAGTCCAAAACATTCCTAGCCTAGAAAAGACAAAATAATATGACACTAGCTGTTCTAATGTTCCCAACATGAAAAATTTTAGGCTTAGAAAAGGCTCACAGTTCTCTCTCAACCAAGATATATTCCTACAAAGATATTCCTACAAAGCTTAGCGTTACTACGATTGCACAGGGTAGATGTGAAACTGGACAAGCTACTGAATATCACATCCAATGCAGATCATTAACTAAAAGATACAAGATTATCCATGATTAGCAATGTACAGAGAATGGAACAGGGCCCAACACAACAAGGCATCCCAAGAGAAATGTCTACAAACACACACACAGATACACACAAAAAAGGGTCAAACAAAGCTAAATTTGTTTAGGAGTCCACGTTTCTCCGTGCCCATAGGTGACACTAATATCATCGTATCCTATCCCTTAAAAGATGGGGAAGAAACCGACCACCTTTTATCCTCAATAAACACGAAATCTGCCAAAACATTCAATGCAACCGCTGCAAAATGCTCTCTTTTCTCCTCTTCTATAAACATTGCTAGATCCCCCTCCTACCCTACCCTCCTTCACGACAACACTTCGAAACAGCAAAACTACCACGAAACCTGGTAAAGAAACCACCATAAATCGCACAAGATTTCCCCTTTTCGTTCCCATTTCGTCATTTTGGATATCAAAGTAATTCAATCCACAGAATTCTTCAACAAGAATAAGGGATTCAAAATACAGATCAAGAACCAGAACCCCAACCCCAATCGTATAAAGATAAAAGGCAATCTACGGAACAGAAAAGAAAAGGCCCAGGAACCCTAATCATACACCTTACGATAAAATAAAGAAAGTAAGAGATCAGGGGCTCCTCACTTGAACTGGTTGGAGAGCTGCCACATGTAAGGGTTGATCCAGGTGAGGGCGGAGAAGGCCACGGACCCGATCCATATGTCCACGAAACACTCTGGATCCGTGTGGGGAACGCCCGGATCTCCGCGATAGGCATTACCAAAATACTTCTCCATCTCCGCCGCTGCTCTCGCCTTCGTTTGCTGCCTCTCGTGCGCCACCGTCTCCACTCATATCTTATCCTCTCGCTTCTTATGATCTACTATCATCATTATGGGCCGACGACGGCCCAATATTAGCCCATGTATCTGCGGCCCGAAATCATTAAATTCTATAAATTATTATTTCCAACGTGGCACGTAAAACAATTTTGAGTCCACCATATTTGCCGCGTTCCTTAAATGGGCCGAATGGTTGAGGGGAGCCCAATTAGGCCCATTATAATGTGGTTTCGGGCTATTGGGCGGGCTCGGACGATGGCTTCCGATTACCTCCGGTCCCCCCACGGTTGAGATCACACGCCTCCGGCGCACGCAGGCCGATCGACGATGGCGGAGAAGGGCGGCGGCGGTGTCGAAGGCTGTGGTGGAGGCGAGAGGTGGAAGGCGGCCCTCGTGAACCTATCGGAGATGGGGACGAATGTAGAGTCACTGCAGAAGATCCTCGTCAAGAAGGCCGTCGTCGTGGACGAAGAGACTTTCGCCAAAGTTTCCCTCATCTCCGAGCAAGCTCGCACTATCAAGGTATCCGCCATCCAAAAAGTTAGTTCTTTTATGATATAATTCGTGTTTTGCCTCTGTAGGTCGAGGATTTGTGTACTAGTCTTGAAATCTCCGTCGTTTCCGTCGAGAAACTTGGAAGAACCATTTTTGTGTGTAGGTAGCAGGATTGAGATTCTGTAGTCCGTCATTTTTGGGGGGTTTTTACTGGTGGCAGCATCTTGAACAGAAGGGGAAGTGCAGACGTACTTGGTTACAGATTTGTAGGGGGAAAAAGCTTACTTCATTAAGTGATTGATACTTGGGAGCTCGTCTTTATTGGGCAAATCCAGGTCTTAGGCGAAAGAATTGTATTCAGTCCAAACATATGCTTGAGGTATCGACGACCGCTTTAAGCTCTTCCCTCAAGAATTGAAGGTTTGGCCTCGTGAGGAAACCTAATCACCTATTTTCTATCACCTGCCAAAATCAACACAGATAGTGAATCTCACCTAATCAGATTCCTTTTCTGTAGTAAAGATTCTGTCAGAATTCTGATCATAAAGAGAGGAACTTCCTAGATGTTAATTCTTGAAACTACTTACAATCCCTTGCGAGCCCGCTGCTCGTTATGGATTCTTTGGGTTCTTTGCCAGGAAATAACTGAGGGACCTTCTAGTCGACTTACTATCAGTCCTGCAGTTATGTTATGTGTAAGGAGCTATTTTTAGCCTGATGCAGACTATTGGCCTTAATCTTTGTAGTCCACTTTATACAATTTTCTAGTGTAGTGAGATTGTGATGAGGATCAAAGGAAGTGAAGCATATGGGAAGAATGTTGGAAATGCAATTACAGAAGAAAATTACTTCAATATTGTATCTGCAAGGATATTAGGAGATGAGATAGAAGGTAGTGCTCGGTATTTCAAGAATCTGTTGTGTTTGACAACTCAGATCTCTAGCAGAACTTCTTCAGTCTGTAGGAGCTCAATCTGCCATGAAGAATTTGGTTTTATAGACAAGTCATCAGAGTTGGCTCACAAAGCGCTCTAACAAACATGGTGGTATTACTGCTATGTATGAGGACTGAGAAGCAGACTAGGTGCGATACATTTGAATTCAAAACATCAGGATTTCCTTTCCATCGGGAAGTGGATCTGCTGAGCAATTAAATTCCTTATGTTCTTTCCCAAACTGCTCTTCTTTTTTCTGTCTCTGCTCTCGTACTTCCAAGCAATACACAACTTCATCGCTAATTAGTCCCTTATATTCCAAATGGATACCGATCGTTGCTAATTTGTTTGGTTTTTTTGCTAAAAATAACTCATTGGTTTCCCGTCATCTCCACATTAAACATGGATTACGTGGCATTGAAGTTCAGATGCTAAATTGGTTCTTTTGGGAAATTTTTGAGGAGAAATTCTTATTTTTCTATGACCTTTTCCATATGCTTGTTATGTGTTTGTGTTTTGTGATGGTTGTTGTGATGTTTGTTATCCAGTGCTTCATGTTGTGCCATAACATCATAATACTTCCTGCACAGACTATGTGATAGCTTTAAGCCATTCTTTGTCCCCATAGATGAATTTGCTTGGTGATTGGATTAAATAGGCCTTTGTGCATTTCTTCTTCTGTTTCATAAGGGCTTTTAGAGCCTACCTGAAGTTGTTGGAAGTCGCTCTTGTGTTTTCATTTCATATAGGCTTCTTAATCAAGTAGCCTTTGTTGTTATATTCAGGCTCTTGAACAGAGGGTAGAGGCTTTGGAAAGAGAACTTGATGCTGCAATTGCTTCAGCAGCTCGTGCACGTACAGAAAAAAGACAGGCTGAGGCAGCACAGCGAGCTGCTGAATTACGTGCTAAAGATATTACAAGAGAACTTGAAAATACTACAAGTATGAATTTCTTATCTATATCAGCCTTTTTTTTTTTTATATCGCTTTTCATTTATGTGGATTCATGTTACTCTCACGTTTAATATATATCTGCATCCGATGCTCACTAATCTTGTCACCGTCAAAAGAGGAACCCTTTAGCTTTCTGTAGCTAGTCCTTAATGCTATTGTAGATCATTTGGGAAGGTTTTGCACTGGTCAGTGATTCATGCATTTTTCTCAACCATTTTCGATAGACGTGTTTAAGCTACACATGGAAGAACTGCGCTCCCAGAAGGAGGAGATTTCAAAGAAACAAAGTAAGATCAAAGTTTTGGAAGCTACAGTACTGACGTTAAGTAGAAATGACACAAGTGCAGAGGATTAACTTTGTGTTAATAGATTTGCCTTAATGGTAATATAATGATGAAAAAAATCGCCTTTCCTTTCTTTTTTCAGGTAACAAGAAAATATATTCTCCTCTGTGTGTGTGTGTGTGTGTGTTATATATTCACAATAATCAAGTAGTTGCATTATTTGATCTACTTGCT
Source organism: Musa itinerans (assembly GCA_001649415.1). Taxonomy (NCBI): domain Eukaryota; kingdom Viridiplantae; phylum Streptophyta; class Magnoliopsida; order Zingiberales; family Musaceae; genus Musa; species Musa itinerans. The sequence goes on along the minus strand of LVTN01000017.1, from coordinate 522,207 downwards.
GCATTCAGCTTGGTATAATCTACAGTGTTGCATGAGATGAAGCCTTCCCTCTTGCTTTCTAGTTGGCTATTAAAAGGTGCTTTAGCTGCTTCTGTGGCAGTTTGTGAAATGGCATTCTGTCAATGTTCACTATTATGAGTTTGACTGGGATGCTTCTTGTAGTTTTTGAGTACATTGGCAAATCAATTTACCTTCAAATGTCCCAAAAGCTTATTTAATTGCTCCCAAACAAAATTTTCTTTTTCTTCGTAAGAAAGTGTCGGATTTGCTGTAGGCATATGACTGATCAAACGATGCGATGCTAATGACATAGTTAAGCATTATTTATCGAAAGAAATCGTAGCATGATAAGTTTCTAGGTAAGAATGATGTGGTAGGTATGCTGGTGTCACATGTCGACATGTGGTTGTACGAGCAGCCAACGTGGTTGTCCACGTCAAATGCCAGTAGGGTGCCATGGGTGGCTGGAACCCAATATCACGTGGTAGTCGATTCGAGTGACGAGCATAGACTCACGAGAGTTGGATCAAGTGATATCTTATCATGAACAAAGCTATAAATATGGTGTTCGTTGTAATGTTCATGTATATTTGTGTCATTTAGTTTTATTCATTATTTGCATAGCCGAAGGATTTGCTTTAGGTTTGATAACCTCATTTTGATTAGTTTTTATAATCGTTTTAAGCACAACTTGTGTGCAGTCATCATGCAAAGGCAAAATTATCCAAAAATAAGCCATCCAAATAATCATTTTGAGGATTTTTTAATTATCATGAACAAAGCTATAAATATGGTGTTCATTGTAATGCTCATGTATATTTGTGTCATTTAGTTTTGTTCATTATTTACACAGCATGTGAAGTGCTGTGAAGGACTTGCTTTACGCTTGATAGCCTTATTTTGGTTATTAGCTTTTATGATCGTTTTAAGCACAACTTGTGTGCAGTCATGCAAAATTGTTCGAAAATAGGTCATTCAAGTAATCATTTTGAGAATTTTTTAACTCCATAGAGTTGTGCGAAGTGTTAGCCAGTATATCACCCAAGAGCTACCCGAGCGGCACATGGTTGAATGGGTCTTTGAGATAATGTCTAGGATTGATTCGTTGTCTTGTTCTGCAATAGTGTCATATTGGCACTTGTATGGACATTTGATTGCAATGGATCATCTTGGATTTTTTGTCACGTGATCGTTCAAAGCTTACGAAGTTTATATTTATAATTTATGTTGTCTATCCAAGTGTTTGTTGAAATGGTTATTTGTATATCCCAAATTAAACATTTTTATCTTTTGTAAGTCTTTAAGGGACCATAAGATGTTTCAAGAAAATCGACACTTTGCGGACAAATACGCAAGCATGCCATAACAACTTGAGTGTCATGTTTGACCAATCATCCCAATCATACAATCAAACGTAAACTAATTAAGTTCGTAACAACTTGGTGTCATGTGTTTGACCGACCGAGCATCTCAATCGTACAATCAACACAATCAGACATTATGGCATCAAATGCGATGCCACTCCTCTGGCGAATACGCAAGCGTGCCATACAGTTTAGGTAAAACTAATTAAGTTCGTAACAACTTGGGTGTCGTGTTTGACCGATCAAGCATCCCAATCGTACAATCAAATGTAAACTAATTAAGTTCGTAACCGATCGAGCATCTCAATCGTACAATAAACACAATCAGACATTATGGCAACAAATGCGATGCCACTCCTCTGCCCGTGGAGCTAATTGTTCCCCTCGTTCTATTGATGATCCCAAAGAGGGGAGCCTTCAAGTATGTTCCCAATGAGCATCTCATTCATCCCTTATTTTGTTTAGCTAGTTCGCCTGCATTAAGCTCTAGTGCTGACTTAAAATGTCGAAAGGATAATTGCCGAGAAAACCTTCAACTTAGTTTTGCAAGAACTCGACTCCATAAAAAAGATCACGGATCCAAATACTCGCACTAGCTCGAACAACCACAACCTGATTTATTAATAAGTTTTAATGAATCATGCAAAAAAAGACATGTTTTTTAGCAAATAAAACATGTCCACACTTTGAGCAGGCTGTGTAATTTACCATACTTCCCTATCATTTCCAAAGACTCCAACAGTGCAAAGATATGAGACAATGGCTCTGAAGAACACAAAGCACATCCAACCACAACACAAACACTCCTATCAGCATCTGACAAGTCAGAGATCATAACAAAATCTAGATGGATTCTCCTCCTGATGCCCTCATTGTTATGGAAACACAAATTCCTCCATAGATGATGCATCAGTTGCCCTTCTCAGCTGCCAAACAGATCAAGACATGCATAATCTTTGTGTAATTTATCATCATTCTTGGTGTACATGTACTGTTCTACAACATTATGAGCTTCCATGAGTTCTTGCACCTGCAACAGAACAATTACTGCCACACTCCACAGCAATTGTTAACCAAAAACTGCTACTAAACAATGCACATTTTTAGGAAGCCCTAGATATAAGATAAGCTGTTGCCAGCTCATTCGTCGGATTAAACACCACTAGAGTGCATCGAAAGAAATGTCGATGTCTGATATAGCGTCCCAAGTAGAAAAAAATGTGGTCATGAACATCCCTTCTTGACTCTCAAAGAGATCATCTCATGGCAAGTGATGATAGTGAAGGGTTCAACCTGGGAAGAGCTGCTCCTGGTTGACTAGTAGTGCATTCTCAAAGTAAATATATAAAAATCTTCTACATTTGTACCAAAAAAGATACAAATTTAGCCATACAGCTTGAAGTCAGGTGACCATGCCTATGATGTTTAAGCTTCACACAAAGGGGAATCGCCATTCCCCTGTAAGTATGTTGCACCTGCTCACTCCTCCAAAAGCTGTTAAAAGGCCCAAGTAATTCAAATTCCATTGCTACGTTGTTTGTCCATTACCATTACTTGCGGTCGTGCCCTGCTCTTTATAGCCTGGGAATGGTGTGAAAGTAACGAATATAATATTGAACTAGCTACTAAAAGCATCATCCTACTACCAATGGTAATCAATGAACAATGAGTAACAATTGTGTATTATTACTAGGATTGGGATTCTGCTTCTAGTCAAGCAGAGATTTCTAGTACATTATGCAGGTAATAAATGTAAAAGCTCCATAATTAAACTAAATCAAAATGAATTTCTTGCCTTGAATCAATAATGAGGATTGTGCTTCGGCTGAAATTGACAAATTCCCAGAGAAGGTCTGATCATTTGGAGGCTTTGCACTGTCGGAGGCATCATTATTCACCGTGTCCATAAACATTCTAGATGACTGATCTACATTCCATGAGGCCTATGGAAAATAAAGGTCAATTTCCTCTTATGACAGTGATCAGTGGATTTTGTAGGAAATAAAGTCCAGCTCCTGCAAGTTAGTCTACTTACGGGGACAACACTAAAGTACACAAAAGAGAGTTGAGGCAGAGTACTATCAGGAAAATTGAGGCTTCGATCCTATCACCCCAAAATCTGTCATGGAGGCTCTAAATAAAAAAATCAACTCTATTAAATATAATCTATGATGTTTAAAATCTTGACAAATATATATTTTTTTACAACATTCTACCAAATACATCAACAGAGGAAAAATAAGCAGTTTTAAAGTCCTGGTTTGGTTTTATTAAAATAAACTGAACTTTTGTATATATTCATTTTTTTTTGTTTAAAAATAAGCAGTTTATATCAGAATCAATTATTTCAATCATCAATTGCAGTAGCTTAAATTGTAATTCCAAGTATGATACTTTGTACACGTTCATTTTGAGTTACTTTGATGTACACACCACTTGTTTTCAAATTACATAATTTTATTGTTTTTCTGAATGCTCTTAGTATATAATACCATGTTTAACAGAGCTGATCTCCAATTTAGAGCCTCTATCATTGATTTCAAGGTGATATGATTGGTCTCAATCCTCTCAACAGAGTTCTAGTTCATGTCTTTATACATGTGAACCATAAGATAAAATGTATTCATAGAAGCATGCAACATAGAAAATCCAACCAATACAAGGAAAAAATAATTGTTTCAACAATAAGTTTTACAATACTAAAGTTCAAACCTTCCCTTCATGAAAGGATCACACCTTTCTCAGGGTTTTCCAAAATAATTTTTTATCTCCTTATTTTAAGCATACTGAAGGAGATTGATTTAAATATTTCTCCATCAGAGAAAGTTTAATACATTGAAATCATCTCTATAATTTTGCAACCCCGACATATGGATGTATTTGTACATAACGAAAGTGGCCATAAGAGGTTTAGATCTGGGATGACTGAAATCATCACACTTTGCATAAAGCTTTCATGTAACAAAAGTATATTTGGGGAGAAGTAGCAATATACAAGTAATAATTGTTGCTCCGTGATTTCAGAAACTACATAGGCCATCTCTTTGGTGGTTCTATTAAGCCTTATAACGAAGATCACTGTTGGAAAAATCTATTGTCACTAAGCCACTCCTAAAACTCTCCTGAAAGAAACTGAAGGGCAACCAGAAACCGACATAGATGCTCTAAATGGTAGTCATTGGATAATGGGACCGAAGAAGTCGTTGTTGATCTGATAATAGATAGAAGCATAGGTTAGGGATGCTAACTAATCAAGAATCATCAATGACTGCTCCAGTTTCTATATGCATAAAATAAGATTTAAGTTCCTAGCAACTGGATGTACAAAGAAAAAAGCTTCATAATAATTCAAGTATAGAATCTGAAAGATAAGCAAACTATAACAATGTGGTGAACGAGCCTGCGCATAGGAGAAATCTTGGCAAGTAGAAAGAAATTGATATGGTCCTGTTCTGGAACCAACCCAAAGGAAACAATCTGAAAGATCTTGACAATTACTTCTGCTGATTGACAGTATTAGTCAACAGTGTCTTTTTTATTTTTTTGACAGCATTACATGAAGTAATCCGAAGAAAATATATGTCCCCTAATAGTTGGGACGTTATGGTTTTGTTGTTATTATAGTATTACGTGAACCAAGATAAATGATCAGCTATTATAAAATATATATATAACTGAAGAACAAGGGATTGATAATGACTGGCAATGAACTGATAGATCCTTTACAACAGTTTTAATCCTGTAACTGAAATTCTCAAATGAATGGTTGCTAAAAGCCCAAAAGGACAGGAACCACACGAACAGGGGACACTATATAAAAATATACAGCATATATCATATATTAGAAACTTTCTGGCTAAGGACATCAGGCAAACTTACATGGGTGAACTGGGATCAACCTAGAACAAATCAAAGCAAATCTACGATCATAAAATATGTGGAGTTTGTCATCATAACAATTTTTTGTGAATAAAAAAAGCTTTTACATCCGGTCAGTCAATATGAGTTGTCAGTGGAAAGAAAGCAATTAGAAACAGTCATGTGACATTACAGCAGGATTGTAACTGGCATACCTTTACAAGAGTTGAATTCATCAAATTTGAACTTGGAGCTTCGACCAATGGCCTACATACTGTTGATTCTTTTGCACTGGAACTATTAGGCTGCCCATGGTCTGAGCTTTTCCTTACCTCAACTGGTGCATTGGCTACACAAATAGGTCGGTCCATGTTCCCTTTGTCACTCATGTTGTCAACAGCTACTCTCCTGTTTACAGCATAACAAAAATTTGCCAGCAAGAGACAGATGAGATGAACCTCTAAAGTTGGACAAAACAGAAAGCAATTCGTACTTTTTGTGGTAAGCGTGATTATCTTGGCTAAGGTTTGATGTGCAAGAGAACAACATGCCATGGAGCAATTTTCCATCAATGATTGTTTCAATTGCATATCCATATTTGTTTGAATTCGTAACTCTGGCCTCAAATGTAATTTCTCCAGTTCGCTTCAGATCAGATACCATTGTGCCTGCATAGCAACAAATATCAGAGCCATATATCTCATAATATCCAACTATCTGACTGGAAAAGGTATGAAATTTTGGCTTGCTTCCATATAATTTATCTTTGGTGCATGAAAAGCAAAAGCCTAGTGATGATCTCATTTTTTTAATAGCTGCACGCAATTCAATTCAAGAGCCAATGATTGAAACATACAATTTTCGTGTACCTAATAGGACATCCCAATCACTGAAAGCATGATAAACCAAGGTGTTGGTCTGAGTGGAGTATAATTTTTTATAATCCACTAGTACAGTATCTATATACACATCAGTGGTAGAACAGACTGGAATAGATATTAAAGAATTAGAGTTAGCAAGTATTTACATATAGGAACAAGAGTCATTGAAACACCAAACAAGGTCTTGTTTGCTTCCACACTGTACTCTTAATGCAGGAGAATTTGGAATGATGGTGCATCAAATAAATGTAACAAAGATAGGAGAGGAGAGAGTTTCATAGACTGCTGGAGTTTTTTTTAATAAACAGGCTATCTGACTAAGAATCTTTAACTTCCAAATAACAACCTAGTAACTTCTGGAATAGATTTTACAGACACGTCGAGTTTCTTGTTAGTCTAGCCATCCAACCCGCTGGATTTTACATAAGCTATAATAAATTCTTATAGAACTTACAAATAATACTGACAGTTTTGTCAACAATATCTGAGATAACCAGCTATAGTCTTGTTCAAACTTGCTCTATTAAATGAAACCCACCTTATTCAATTAGTTTGGTTTTTAATTTATATATTTAGATTTTATAAATTTGGAGTTCATTATCTATCACTCATCAATTAAAATTAAAATTAAATAAATGTCGACTTGAATACCTTAATAGTGATAAATCACTGACAGTTTTGTCAACAATATCTGAGATAACCAGCTATAGTTTTGTTCAAACTTGCTCTATTAAATGAAACCCACCTTATTCAATTAGTTTGGTTTTTAATTTATATATTTAGATTTTATAAATTTGGAGTTCATTATCTATCACTCATCAATTAAAATTAAAATTAAATAAATGTCGACTTGAATACCTTAATAGTGATAAATCACTTTGCAGAATGAAGGAAAAACAACATAACAATTAGAATTTTTTTAAAAAGTAGTCATTTTATTTCTATTTTTCCTTACATGCTGTTAACTACCAGAATATGTAGTTTTTACAACCTAAAATAGTTGTGAAAGAGCAGTTAACTACCAGAGTGTGTAGTTTTTACAACCTAAAATAGTTGTGAAAGAGCAGAGAGCTGGGTTATATCCAACATTCTCTATGCCAACAGTTCAATAAATCTTGAGCATTAAACCTAGAGAAACCCCACAACCTAAGTTATTGAATAATTTGAATCTGTATAATTTTCTTCTTTCTAAGTAACTTGAAGAACATGTGAGGAGAAACCAAGCTTTAGTATTGCTAACCGCTGATGGAACCCCAGATGATCACAGATAAAAAGAAGGTTCAGTGATGATCAAAACGTATAATTGTTCCAATGATATATTCCATAGTAGAGAATTAATTTATTTAATACCAGCTCGAATGATATAAAACAAGGGCGTACTTGATAGTAAAAACCTTTTTTACTTTAAACTGAAATGTTGCTGCAAGCCAGCATAATTGAGATATTCACATATCAAGTCATACCTGCCTGATCAGTTTCTCGCAGATGGTCAGCGTGTAAGGAATCAGAAATCATCTGCTTCTTCAAAAAATAATTATTCTTTAACATTCTTTGACTGGGAAGATAATCTTGTCGGCACTTTTTCCTCAACTCTCTCCTTATTGAGAGCTTTGCTGGTCTCTGATCACATAGTCCATTCAGAACTGGCATATCTGGCAAAAGATCAAATAGCAACTGGTGAAACAAAAATACAAATATACAACTAAAACCAATTAATCTGGTGAAGAATGAATGAGATGCTTGTAATACAAGAAACATATAGAGGCAGAAAATGGCAGCAAGAATCACAGTAGACATTCCAGTCAAAATTCCATATTCAATCTTGTTTGTAATAAGAAAGCAAAGGCTAACCTGTATGCAAGTAATACATGTCATCAAGTGCCTCGAGTGATTTATTACATCCACCCAGGAAGACTATAATTCCTTTTCTTTCATCCAAGCAGTCACCGGCTACTGAAAATCGAGCAGAGGGGCCCCGGTTTTCTGGTATGACTTTGCTCCAAGAACGACTTTCTGCATATCCACCAGAAAAGCACTTACTCTTCAGTTGACAGAAACTAATCACTTCAACCGAAAAATACAGACTTGAATACATTGTTGATATAACCAAGAGTCCAAGACCATCATATAAATTTCTGAAACAAGACCAAACCACCAAGATTAAGCATCTTGTTGTAAATCTTAATGAAGTCCGATAAGCTAAAGAACATCTGTAATCAACTTATTCTGGAAAAGCATTCAAGTCCTTCAAGGTTCTGCAAGATTGCAAAATATTAAGGCCTAGATTATCGTGCAGTTTGAGATTCAGATGATATCAATCTGTTTACATGTGCCACATGCTAGAGCTGCATTACAGAATGCATAGACACATCAGACGATTAAAGGTTGAACTACTATGTCCAACATGCTAGGCATTGTCATGCCTGCATGGACACCCTTTTTAGAGACTTAAGTAGAAAAGGGGATTCGAATATGAAAAGAAGAAAGTTGGCAAAGATTATCTTTTACTGTTGAAGGGGAATTAACTGTGAACTACTATGTGCAACATGCTAGGCATTGTCATACCGGCATGCACACCCTTTTTAGAGACTAAGTAGAAAAGGAGATTCGAATATGAAAAGAAGAAAGTTGGCAAAGATTATCTTTTATTGTTGACGGGGAATTAACTATGAAAAATTAGAACATTTGGAATGGTAATATTTTTGTAATGTCAACAGCTGGGCAAAATAGCCACCTAACATTTGCAAGACCAGGCAAGATCAAGAAGAGTACATTAAACCAAAGTAATCATCTTGAGTAAGTGGGGACACACACACAAGTCGATGCTCACAGAAAAATCCATAGGTGTTAAATATAAACCAAAAACATTATAACTCCAGCTAATTCCATCAAGCTACAATTAGTTGTGCATCAAAGGGTCAAATGCAGAATCGTATTTCCTTTAGTATGGTAAAGCTCAAAGGCTTATGGTTTTTCAAGATCATGTTAAACTACTAATCCAGACAACAACTTATTGCTCAAATTCACTTAAACTGTAATACGATCACTTTGCATTTAGATAATTTAAGCTAGTTTCGTGATATATTCAGTGTTACCTCAAGCATATAAAATGAGGCAACCCTGGTTCCTCACTGCAGTAATGGGATCCTGATGGCTGACCTGTTTCTATCTCAAGCTAAAGATTTGTTACCTTCAAGTGCTAACTGCCAAATTTATAGTTCCAATAATAAAATCAACACTTCGATAAGTCAGAACATAACCCTGAAGAAAATATTTTCCTGAAATTAACTTTTTTTGTATATACCATGAAAGGAAAAGAGTTAATTGTTTTGTGGCATGTCAGTTCATGGATATCCTTTCCAGTTATCCTACAACCTAAGAAAGGTTTTTCTACTCTAACACTATCATCATTTTTCAATTTTGTTTTCAGCCACATACCAAGTTATGTGTCAAGTATTATTCTTGCTATATATGAAAATATAACCAAACCAAAGAAAAAATAAAAAAAGAACAGACTAATGATTTATACTGCTGAGGATGCATTTTTGATAGAGTAAATTGCCAACATGAACAAAGTAAACAAAAAGGTTATCTTTGCAGATGATGCAAAAATTTCAATATTTGCACAGGATGCCAAATGTCATTTTGCCATCAGTGGAACCTTAACCAATCCCAAAACAAGAACTTAACAGTTCTAATAGTTCATACCGCAGAAGATGCAATGTTCAATGGATTACCTAGCCAAAGCAAACATGGTAGACTAGTAAGATTATTCCATAAATTACTTACCAACATTTAGGACATAAAGGTCATCATAAAGGTTTCTAGCATCTGTAAAACCCCCAAAAACAAATAAGTTACTTCCAAGCGCCACAGTTGTATGCCCAGCACGTGGTGGAAATATCTTTCCTGCAGTTTTCATAGGCTCCCATGCAAGTGTGTCTGTTGGAGATTGATACATGTTAAATTAGTTGCCTTAGAGGAGATGGCATTCACTTCCACAAACAACTTCAGCTTCTCCAAATGGAAAATTGATCTTTATGCAGTAACTATAATTTGAAGCAATAAAACAAACTTGTCCAAATGTTACTAACATATGTCATTTACTTCTGAGGAGGAAAATATCACTAGATGTTCCATTCTTAATATCGTGAATGTTAAATTTCACCAAACACCTTAAGACAACAGATTGTACCCCTAATGAAAATCAATGAATAATGTCACAGTGGTTTTATCATTAGAGAAGCACTAACATCAATATTTCAACTTAATCACTAATGAGAGATATATATCTAATATTCGAAAAAAAGCACTTTATTGACATTATCATGTATAAGACATGGATTCAGAGGAAAAACCTGCATTTAGTATGTGAACATCAGCTAAATAGAAATCTGAAGAATCTTCACCACCAAGGACTATGATTTTGTTCTTCCATGATGAGCAGCTATGACAATCACGGGCAGAAGGTGGAGTGCCAGAAGTTACAGCACGTTCCCAAGTTAGTGTCTCTACAATGCCATACAAAACAAGTACTTCCAAATTTGAGATACTTCAACAATGACCAAGATGAGCACATCAACTATAATTGAAGGTGCTAAACACATGCTGCTACTTAAGCTTGATAGGAACTTAAACGAGCCTTGGCTAATATTTTTTGATAATCAAAGCACTTATTATTAAACACAAAAGGCCTCACTTTTATTGAATGAACATCAACATTCTTCCCATGAAAATGTGCAAACCAGAAAAAGTGCTTTTGAGAAAAACAATATGTAATGCATCACTATGGACATCTGAAAACTTAAGTAGTTACCTAACAATAACTTGACAAACAAAAAGTGAATTTTTCCATAAATTATGTATAATTAAAAAAATCAAATATTGAGCAAAGATTTAACCAAATGGATCTTCAGATTCAAATAATGAGCTAAAACAACACAATGGCAAATGAAGACAGTTTTAAACATGTCCTAACAAGAAAAACATGCAAATTTGTTCCAATAATTTCCTGTTAATTCCTAAAAACATTACAAAGTTGAGAAAAATTGATTGAGAAAATTTGCCTGTATCCAATATGTAAAGATCATTAAAATACTTCTCTTCATGAGTCACAGATTTGCCACAGCCACCAAAAATGAAAAGCCTCTTGTCAACAAGCACAGCAGTATGTCCTTCACGTGCATCTGGTCCCTCACCATTTAAGTTTGGCACAATCCACGTGTTTGATGCTGCACATACGATCAGCGGAAAAGATCAAACTGATGAAAGTTTCTGATTTCATTAGCATCAAGAGTAAAGCTTAGAGATGACTTTCCATCTCCATTTTATAAACGAAGAGCAACAAGCAGATCGAGGTAAACTACAGAGCTCTTGCAATCAAGAATCAAGATAAGAGTTTAGCAACACCATAATATGATGTTTCTCCATTTGATAAATGAAGGGCAAACAAGCAGATTGATGTAAACTATAGAGCTCTTTCGATCAAACATCAAGATAGTGTTTAGCAACCACATAGAGAACCAATGATCAGACAGCAAAATGTTCCTTTGAGATGTCTAAATTGATAAAATCATGTGTCATCGCAGTTTCATTCAAAAGGATTGTGAATGATCAGAATACTTACAGGTGTCCAGAATATGCATGTCCTTGAGAGGGTTCTTTCCATCCGTTCCCCCAAAGACAAACAACTTATCACCAACAGTGGTACAACTGTGGCTATCCCTTGGTGAGGGTGGAACACCCTTCAACATGGGTTTGCTCCATAACTGCTGAACTGTGGAACACATCTTACACGAGGTCATGTCGGCATGTTTTTTCTAAAAACAAGAAAACAAATACTCCAGCAAGAAGCAAAAGCAGAAGGCACATAACGTGAAATCTAGAAGGCATGAAGACGAAAAACTTTAGCTTTGTCTAGAACCCCTATTTCAGCAAAATAACACAAAATTAAAAATTAAAAATTTGACGATTGATCAAATTAACAAAAGTTAACGAACATGCTCGAAAATCCGATGAAATCCTATATAGACTTACAATTTGACACAATAGCAAAGAAATCTACATACTCTCCAAGTAGACTGTCGAAAATGGCAGACAAAAAGAACATGCAATTCAAGAGCCATCAATCAAATTCAATTCGACGTGTGAAAAAGCTTTCTTGAGAAGGAATGAGAAAGGAAACTACAGTTTATTTGGAAGGGTTAAAAAGATAAGTGGCGTTTAACACACCAAAAAAAAAGTAATGGAAACAATATTTCGAATTCAAGCGCTGTTAGCTAAGAAAATGAAGAAAAAATAATCCTTTTTGAGTACCAACACCTATAAACATCGTCGTCATCATCATCGCGGAAAAATTCGTGATCACATTGAACTTACACTGACTTACCACAAGACTAATCCAAGAAAAGGCATCTTTCAGCTGAACATTCGAATCAAAACCCTATCCGAAATCAGAAAGAAGCAAAGGAAACGGCGCAGTAGAGAACAAAGCGAGAGAGCAAGCTCCCCGCAAGAAGCCACCACCCACCGGTGTCAAAGACGTGAACATCGTTGGTCTGGCAGTTGTCGCGGCCGTAACCGCCGAAGACGTAGAGGTACCTCCCTCCCCTGACGGCGTTGCAGGTGTGGCCCCACCGGACGCCCGGGCCGCAGATCCCGCCAGCCTCCGACACCCCCTGGTCGGCGGTCTCCTCCGCTTCCGCGTCTGCGTGCACCAACTCCCACCACATCTCCAAGAGAGATTCGAGCAAAATACGGATCCCTAAGGAGGGGTAGAAGAAGGACTCAAAGACTTTAGCTTTAGGGTTCCTTTTGCTTCCTTTCCCTTCTCAAATGAGAGAGAGAGAAGAGAGAGAGAAAGCGGCGTGGGATTTGGAGCGAGGCAGAGGCAAAATCTACATACTCTCCAAGTAGACTGTCGAAAATGGCAGACAAAAAGAACATGCAATTCAAGAGCCATCAATCAAATTCAATTCGACGTGTGAAAAAGCTTTCTTGAGAAGGAATGAGAAAGGAAACTACAGTTTATTTGGAAGGGTTAAAAAGATAAGTGGCGTTTAACACACCAAAAAAAAAGTAATGGAAACAATATTTCGAATTCAAGCGCTGTTAGCTAAGAAAATGAAGAAAAAATAATCCTTTTTGAGTACCAACACCTATAAACATCGTCGTCATCATCATCGCGGAAAAATTCGTGATCACATTGAACTTACACTGACTTACCACAAGACTAATCCAAGAAAAGGCATCTTTCAGCTGAACATTCGAATCAAAACCCTATCCGAAATCAGAAAGAAGCAAAGGAAACGGCGCAGTAGAGAACAAAGCGAGAGAGCAAGCTCCCCGCAAGAAGCCACCACCCACCGGTGTCAAAGACGTGAACATCGTTGGTCTGGCAGTTGTCGCGGCCGTAACCGCCGAAGACGTAGAGGTACCTCCCTCCCCTGACGGCGTTGCAGGTGTGGCCCCACCGGACGCCCGGGCCGCAGATCCCGCCAGCCTCCGACACCCCCTGGTCGGCGGTCTCCTCCGCTTCCGCGTCTGCGTGCACCAACTCCCACCACATCTCCAAGAGAGATTCGAGCAAAATACGGATCCCTAAGGAGGGGTAGAAGAAGGACTCAAAGACTTTAGCTTTAGGGTTCCTTTTGCTTCCTTTCCCGTCTCAAATGAGAGAGAGAGAGAGAAGAGAGAGACAAAGCGGCGTGGGATTTGGAGCGAGGCAGAGGCAGAGGCAGAGGCGAGGAAGAGAGAGAGGGAGAGGGAGAGAGGTGGCCGGTCGATGTATCGGTGGGTGCTCAGTGTCCGTTCCCTTCTTCATCAGGTTGTCCGCGTCACATTTTATATGGAGCAGTACGAGATAGCAGACTAACGCCGGTGTTGACCCTCTTGTCTACCTCTTTCGCGATTCCATGCGGAAAAAGGGACCCGCTTTGTTCATGTGGGGCCACCTGACTTCAACAACCACTTTAGACTCCAAGAGGGCCCCGCACAGTACTTCATTTCCCAGGACAAAGGTCACGTGCCTCTGACCCTCTTTCCCTCGCGTCCTGACCGTCCGCTAGGTGATGAATGGTTGAGAGATAAGGAGCGTGACACGGCCGAGCTGGAGACTGTTGATTCCAATATAATTGGGCCCAAGCCCGGTCTAAGCCCAATAAGGAACTCAGATGATCTCGTCCGTTGATTTTTAGGATCTCACGAGATCATCAGGAGTGATTTGCGAGTGTCAGAACGAAAAAATTTGGCCGATTGAAAGATACCCGCAAGGCCGAATCCCTCCGTGTGTGCCGCGGGTCCCACATAGTATCTGTCACCGCCGCCAATCACAATACAGGTAGAGAGATCGGGTAAACAGGTACTCGACGGCTTCTTGATGTCCTTCATCATCTGAAGCTAAAGAAAGGTGACTCCAATCTCTGCTTTCTTCACTGCTTTCTATAGCTTTAGAGTTGTTCTTATTCCACCGCTCTGGAATTGTAGCAACTCAGGAATCAAATGGAGATGTCTCTGAAGCAGATAAGGACAACAAAGCTTCTAGTCTTTGGCCCACCTGTTCTCTTCTTTGGCACGGAAACGATGAACAGATCATTGCTCATCAACACCCTCGCAGGTTATTCAAGTGATATGACATTAAAGATTCTGTTCCTCTACGTTTGTCTTACATGTAATATCCTTTTTTTTTCTCCTTCGTTCTCAGTCCCAACGTACGCAGGTCGCTTATCATTTTATCTCTGAAATATTTCACCTACACAAATTTGAGACTGTTTCTTCGACATGAACTCATAAAGCTGATCATGTTTCTTGACTGAGAGATAAAAACTCCACGGCTTACCGATCTTAACAGAGACAATAAGTCCGAGGTCAAGATAGACCGTGCAAACCTACAGTCCAAGAGGCTGGTATATCAAACTTACCTCGTTTTCACAGTCGTTTTTTACATTAAATAACCTCGTCAATTTCTAAGTCAGATATCTCGCTATTTATTTATTATCAAAATAGTAATATAATATATCTTCTGGTATATGCGGATGATATTATTATCATAGACAATAATCCTTTGAAAATTAAGGTATTCCTTAGGCATTTGACAGATCGTTTCTCTCTTAAAGATTTAGGACCCTTGAGCTACTTTTTGGGAGTAGAAGCAACATACATGTTTTCAAAACTTTTCCTATTACAAAAAAGATATATTCAAGATCTACATGAACATACAAGATGCAAAAGCAAATACAACTCCCCTATCTAGTAGCGAGTCACTTAAACTTTATGATGGAAGCCCTGCCATAGACCCAACTCAATACCACTAAGGAGGGGTAGAAGAAGGACTCAAAGACTTTAGCTTTAGGGTTCCTTTTGCTTCCTTTCCCTTCTCAAATGAGAGAGAGAGAAGAGAGAGAGAAAGCGGCGTGGGATTTGGAGCGAGGCAGAGGCAGAGGCAGAGGCGAGGAAGAGAGAGAGGGAGAGGGAGAGAGGTGGCCGGTCGATGTATCGGTGGGTGCTCAGTGTCCGTTCCCTTCTTCATCAGGTTGTCCGCGTCACATTTTATATGGAGCAGTACGAGATAGCAGACTAACGCCGGTGTTGACCCTCTTGTCTACCTCTTTCGCGATTCCATGCGGAAAAAGGGACCCGCTTTGTTCATGTGGGGCCACCTGACTTCAACAACCACTTTAGACTCCAAGAGGGCCCCGCACAGTACTTCATTTCCCAGGACAAAGGTCACGTGCCTCTGACCCTCTTTCCCTCGCGTCCTGACCGTCCGCTAGGTGATGAATGGTTGAGAGATAAGGAGCGTGACACGGCCGAGCTGGAGACTGTTGATTCCAATTTACTGATCCGATGCAATGCGTTTCTTCTATTGCGAGTGCAACTGAAATATAATTGGGCCCAAGCCCGGTCTAAGCCCAATAAGGAACTCAGATGATCTCGTCCGTTGATTTTTAGGATCTCACGAGATCATCAGGAGTGATTTGCGAGTGTCAGAACGAAAAAATTTGGCCGATTGAAAGATACCCGCAAGGCCGAATCCCTCCGTGTGTGCCGCGGGTCCCACATAGTTTCTGTCACCGCCGCCAATCACAATACAGGTAGAGAGATCGGGTAAACAGGTACTCGACGGCTTCTTGATGTCCTTCATCATCTGAAGCTAAAGAAAGGTGACTCCAATCTCTGCTTTCTTCACTGCTTTCTATAGCTTTAGAGTTGTTCTTATTCCACCGCTCTGGAATTGTAGCAACTCAGGAATCAAATGGAGATGTCTCTGAAGCAGATAAGGACAACAAAGCTTCGAGTCTTTGGCCCACCTGTTCTCTTCTTTGGCACGGAAACGATGAACAGATCATTGCTCATCAACACCCTCGCAGGTTATTCAAGTGATATGACATTAAAGATTCTGTTCCTCTACGTTTGTCTTACATGTAATATCCTTTTTTTTTCTCCTTCGTTCTCAGTCCCAACGTACGCAGGTCGCTTATCATTTTATCTCTGAAATATTTCACCTACACAAATTTGAGACTGTTTCTCGACATGAACTCATAAAGCTGATCATGTTTCTTGACTGAGAGATAAAAACTCCACGGCTTACCGATCTTAACAGAGACAATAAGTCCGAGGTCAAGATAGACCGTGCAAACCTACAGTCCAAGAGGCTGGTATATCAAACTTACCTCGTTTTCACAGTCGTTTTTTACATTAAATAACCTCGTCAATTTCTAAGTCAGATATCTCGCTATTTATTTATTATCAAAATAGTAATATAATATATCTTCTGGTATATGCGGATGATATTATTATCATAGACAATAATCCTTTGAAAATTAAGGTATTCCTTAGGCATTTGACAGATCGTTTCTCTCTTAAAGATTTAGGACCCTTGAGCTACTTTTTGGGAGTAGAAGCAACATACATGTTTTCAAAACTTTTCCTATTACAAAAAAGATATATTCAAGATCTACATGAACATACAGGACGCAAAAGCAAATACAACTCCCCTATCTAGTAGCGAGTCACTTAAACTTTATGATGGAAGCCCTGCCATAGACCCAACTCAATACCAACAAGTCCTTGGCTCCTTACAGTACTTATCTCTTACCCGTTCAGATATCTTATTTGCGGTCAATAAATTATCACAATTCATATATCGTCCATCTACTATATATTGGTTTGCACCTAAACAAATCTTGTGATATCTTCATGAGACTCTCAATCATGACATCTTTTTCCGTAAATGCTCCCCCATTTATCTTCATGCCTTTGTCGATGCTGATTGGGCAAGAAATTTTGATGACAGAATATCCATGTCATGGTATATTATCTTCCTTGGAGCTAATCCAATCAGTTTGAGTTCTAAGAAATAAAAGACAATTGTGTGATCTACAACTGAAACTAAACATTGTGTCATTGCAACCGCGCTGCAGAACTCAATTGGATTACGAATTTACTCAAGGAATTTGGCATCGATTTCACCTCTATTTCTACAATCTATTGTGACAATGTCGGAGCCATTTACCTATGCACCAATCCAGTATTCTACTCATGCATGAAACACATAGTCATCAACTTTTACTTCGTGCGAGAACAAGTCGTAAGACATCAACTACATGTTTTTCACGTACATACGGTGATCAACTAGCGGACTCACTCACGAAGCCTTTCACTCATAAAACATTTTCATCACATCGGTTCAAGATCGACATCCTTGACAGAAGCACCGTCTTACGAGAGTATGATAGCAATTAAGATTTTTCTTTATAACAGTTTTGATAATAGTTAAGATTTCCTGGAGGAAATATCGAAGTTCTATTAAGAATTTTTTTTCCTCCTAACGTATATAAACAGGGAGCATTGTATCAAACTTATAAATATCTTCTTCTTATTTTATGTCTAACGATAATAACCTTCCACATCCACCGTTCTCTTTCTCTCTCTGCATGCAACCTGCTTAATGGTCCTGCATGGCTCTTCAGCCCAGTGTGGTGGTACTCCTTGAACTCCAGCAACGATGAAAAGCTGGAACGAGAGACGGTGGAGGGAGCCCCCACCCACATCGCCGTCTCCTTGGAGCTCTCTGACCTGTTATGTACGTGGCGCCATCCATCACGTCCTCCGACTATTGCACCACATGCACTCCAGCACGAGTCCACTCACCAAGTATGTCAAGAACACCGTCCAACGTTGCCTCCAGCTGGCACAGGATCGCGAGGAGGACCCCACCCGATCCTGTCACAGTGAACTCCCGACTCGTGATCTGTCGTTGCCATGTCAGCTTGGTGGTCTCCCTCCACCTCTCAGTCGTGCCGGCACGTCCGCCCACCGCACGAAGACCTCAGCCATGAACATGGAGATCGGAGCTTGAATGCAACCCTTTGAGATGGATGCCTTAGATATGTGGCGATGATGACGAAGGGTCGGGTCTCGTTTCGTTGTCCAGAAGTCTTTTGAATGCAACGCTTTGAGATGGACGCCTCAGATATGTGGTGAGGATGATGATGGGTCGGGTTTCCGCACCCAGAGGTCTCTTCCCTCTGACGGGTCCCACCCGATGTTATCTCTGCAAATTGCCAGACACGTAAGCGAGATGCAATGTTATGTTTTGGGTAAAGAAAGAAACGAAAGAATCGTCCCTCTTTTTCCACACTCGAATTTTGTACCCAACAAACACACCAATAAGCCGCGCCGAACGCCAGAATCCGTAAGACGCTTCACGTGCCGCTCCAGGTGAGCCGTGCCCCAACAGCGGCCTCCACCAATGGGAGCCGGCGATGCACGGACCCCACAACGCTTCCGCCTCTACCAAATGGACAACGAATTCCCCGAAACCACTCGCGGGTTTGCCCAAAAACTGATCCCTCTATATGATCCGAACAGGAGTTGCTTCTTCATCCCCTCCGCCTTCGATACGCTTCTTATCCTTAGAACGGAGGGCGAAGACGGCGCCTTCGTGTTTCTCTCTACCTGAGGAGCGCACACTGGTAGGGCTCGTTCTTGGTTCAGATAAGAAAAAGAAGAAGAAGAAGAAGAAGAAGAAGAAGGAGAAGGGGAGTGGTCGATGGGGAGGGGGAGGGTGCAGCTGAAGCGGATCGAGAACAAGATCAATCGGCAGGTGACGTTCTCGAAGCGGCGGTCGGGGCTGCTGAAGAAGGCGCACGAGATCTCCGTCCTCTGCGACGCCGAGGTGGCCCTCGTCATCTTCTCTCCCAAGGGGAAGCTCTACGAGTACTCCACTAACTCCAGGTACGTAAGCACGTTCGTTGCACCGCCTCACGAACCAATCGCCTTGGATGATGGAGCTTAGCTCTGGTTTCCCCTTCCTGCTACGTTCTTTGATTTCCTTGTCCTCTCGCATGCGACTCGTCTTGGATGATCTTACAGCATGCTTTCTCTTCATGTTGCTCGGTGCTAATCGGAGATCATGCACGCTTACTTCGTGTTTCTGAGCTGCTGAGTGCAACCAAGACGATTAAGATCAAAGATTACTGTTAGTACTGCATTCATCCTCATCGTCACTTCAGCTATCACACTCTGGCCCACTTTGACTGCGTTCTTTCTCTGAGGTTTTCGAGTCCGGCCATGAGAAATCAGATCTGCATTCTAAGCGTGTTTCCTGCAACTAAATTCTCTTTGTCCTCTTCGTTCTGACAAAGCAGATGCGTTCGTTTAGTTTCAGATCTTACACATAAACTAGAAGATGCTCATATGCGATCGATGAGGTAACATAGATTTAGATCTGGCTTTGTGGCCAGCGAGAGTTCATGGACATGAACAAGCTTCTTATCTTTTCTTGCCAGAGAAAGGAAACTAATTATGAAGGAGCATTTGGCATCATTTATTTATGTATTCATAATTCTTGGATGGAAATTAAAACCCCCTGAGATGCATGATTGCTAGCTAAAAACTACTGCAATGAATTAAATCAAATAAACTATCACATATTAATTTACTTACACACAAAACCAAAGAAATATAACATTATGGATCTTTCAAAGAAAATATAAAAACAGAGTGGAGAAAAAACAATTGAATAAGAAGCAGAAAGAAGGAAAGCCGAGTGTTCTAAGACAGTAAGACTTTCCATTTTCAGCATTTTCTACTCTTTTTCTTGTTCTCATTAATTACTATACGCATCGAGTGCTCAGTATATGAAGCTTCTGCATGCCATGGTGCATATTTCAATGGCTTGGTTCTTTCCTGCAGCATGGAAAAGCTTCTTCAACGTTACTATGAATCTTCATATGCAGAACGAGCTCTCGTAGAAGCAGATCCTCAATCGCAGGTAATTAAATGGCTGACATAGAGTCAGAAGCTAATCTCCACAATCTCTTTTGTGATAATACTTGATCCATGTCAATCTTTTGTGTAGGTAAGTTGGTGCCATGAGTATGGAAAGTTGAAGGCCAAGGTGGAGGCTCTACAAAAGAGACAAAGGTACGGGGATGGCAGAACCAAATTAAAACGAGCATCAGCTTTACTATAGACTTGTTTGATGCTTTGATACTTTCTTTTCCTGCTTCTTTGTAATGTGTTCAGGCAGCTCATGGGAGAAGAACTAGAAGCCTTGACTCTTAAAGAACTCCAGCAACTGGAACGACAGCTTGACACATCTTTAAGGCTCATGAGATCAAGAAAGGCGAGTCGATCACTTT
This sequence comes from Musa itinerans, assembly GCA_001649415.1. Lineage (NCBI taxonomy): Eukaryota > Viridiplantae > Streptophyta > Magnoliopsida > Zingiberales > Musaceae > Musa > Musa itinerans. The sequence continues at coordinate 501,459 of LVTN01000017.1, read as the reverse complement.
GTGCTGAACTAATATGTAGTGTTGCATGCCCTCCTTCATGTACTGTTTTCTTTGCGACACTGTGTATGGTAGAGCCATCGTTGCCTTTGGTTTCCTGAAGATGAAGAGACAATGCTGTGATTTGATTCCTCCTCTTTTTAATGCTACAGAATCACTTGCTGTTTGATTCAATCGAGGAGCTTCAAAGAAAGGCAAGTTCAACAGACTATGCTAGAAGTGGGATTGCATTGCTTATTTTCTCTTATATTCTCAGATCTTGTGTCTTCTTTCTATCCATTACCTATTTGATTTTGTCATTGATTATGATGGCCATGTCTGCTAAGATCATAAGGTATGAATTATAGCTTCATATCCTGCTTTCACATAGATTTGTCAAGGCTTGCTATGATCTTTTCCCAACTGTACTCATCAATCTAAATATTTATGGTGATCATGAAACATATTTTCGTCTTTGAAAATGCAAAAAAAGAAAAAAAAATCAAAATAACAGTATATATTACATAAAAGTTTGTAAAACCTTTCACCAAAACATAGCAAAGAATAGCCTGATGAAACTTTTATAGAGAATATACAATCACTATGAGAGATTGTCAAAGCTTTAAGTAGATTGTCTGTTTGATATTGCTAGTATGCTTAATTCACAGTGCCATAAGATCACTGGCAATTCCAATCATCTTAGGATGATTACACTCATCTTAGAATAAGCATATAACAAGCAACAACAGTTTCCAACCCAATTCCTGCGCAGGAAAAGTCATTGGAAGAGCAACACAGCATTCTGGAGAAGAAGGTACAGTAGAAAAACTTGTGCATTTGAACTTGATGCTCTTGCTTCTGTCTATGAACTTTGTTTTGTTCTTTGGAATTGCATCAAAACATCCAAATAAGCTCATGGAGAATGACAATAATCACAAGGCTTCTAAAGACTCTCTCCCCACCCTCAACACCAGGTAGAGTGTCCACTAGCATTTCTTTCATTGGCTCATAGATTACCTCTTCTTCTAGTAGCTATCCTTGCGGAGATAACCATTTAGTAACCTCTGTTGATGAACACCTTCTGTGTTTGAACGCAGAACTTACCCAGCGAGAGCTGCGGTTGGAATGGAGCGACCTGTCCAGCCCGGTGCCGGTAAGAAGAGTGATAGTTTACCTCCATGGATGCTTAGCCATGTCGAAGGAAGATGAGAACTTTCCACCATTGGCAACCTGAGCATTAGCTAACATGGTTAAAGCTCCATCAGCCATGAGGGTGTCTTTTTCTTCATCTTCTCCTGAACTAAATCTATGTATCCTCCTCATGCTCTTTGTTTAGTGTGGTTGTCATGTTTGTGAGATCAACTGTTCCCCGTATTTCTCATGTACAGCAATACAAAATCCCTTAGAACTCGTGCCAAATTTACATATATGCAACCATCAACTTTTGACTGTTCATATAATATTTTGGCATTCTTGTCGTGTGTAGCTTTTGCAGTTTGATGCAATGTAAATGCTATGGCTATTAGTGGCCACAGTCGAAAGAGGAGGGGAAGAAGGAAAAGAAACAGTATAGTGAGACCCTATTTAGCTTTCAAAGCACAAGATAGATATCTTCTCTTTGAGAATTAACTCAGAAGGCATTGCATTGTGGCCACACTGCAAAATGTATAAAAGAGGAGGGGAAGAAGGAAAAGAAACAGTACACTGCAAAATGTATTGACACCAATGATTGACAACAATCATGTTTCTTCTGTTAGGCAAAAGACATGCAGCATGAATCAGCCATTGGTTTGCCACCTCAAAGCTTCAGGCTTTAATCTGTCAACTGGTCTCCACATTGGTCCCTTTCTTTAGTGGCATGTTTTTGGCAAATCGTTTGGTGGAAGAAAATGCAGTGAGCACTGCAGCTACTCAACTTGTTTAGATCAACACTCTTCGAATGGATTTGTTAGTGGCAGATGGGGATTGTCTTCTTTTCTTGTTCTTCCTGTAAGATAATGAAGCAACTGTTCCTATGAAACCCAGTGACTATATTTCTTTAAGCCTACCAACAAGAACTTGTGTGACCTACCCACAAACTAGCCTTTTAGATCTTATGTTAATGTCCATAGTGTTGTATGATTAGTTCATGATCATGTTAAGTGACCTGTCTCTTTTTGCAGACAAAAGTGTCACTGCTAGTGCATGATTTCTCACTTTAGCCACCAATTCAGCATCGCATACATCATGCAAAGTTCATCAGATATCATTCTAACTCATTTGAACTTCTGGAAGAGAAAGAGAGAGATTGGAATGGCAAGGAATCCTTGCTTCTTTTTTTGTAGGACCAAACAGTTTGTCTATGTAGTTTCTCTGATATCTCACATGTAATGGACAAAGAATGAAGAATCAAATGACCCATCCAATCATATTCCAGTGTGGAACTTCTTCTCCTCCCTCTTTCCACTCTCCTCTCTCAACCTCCACATCAAACTAACATCCACAAATGATAAGGTTTGGTATGTGTATAAAAACAAGGAAAAGAGGATCTTTTTAGCTTGTATAAACTCAGCATCGAGGCAAGCAAGCATCCGTGTGGAACTAAAACACCCAATCAAATCATGATCCATCATCTTCTTCAAACAAGAACAATGTCTCTCTGTTCCATGATGCCTAATTACGCACAGTACAGAGGTTGAAGACATGGTGCTGTCCTCCTTTATCCTCCCTTTGCACAACTCGTCAATTCACTTTTGGGTTATGGCGTGAATCATACCATGGACAGAACAAACATGTGAGATGCACGTCGAATCCCACATCTACCACGCAAGGACCCACGTGGAACCCTTGGTTTCTTCCAGTTGGCACGGAGGTGAAAGCCGGCGGAAGAAGCATTCTTAAAGGAGACGCAAAGAAGAATCTGCTCGGAGTCCCAAAAGCCACCACCTTCGCCGCTTCGCATTGGCTCCAACTTGGTTGGCCGAGGTGAGTCAGTGTGCACCGCTGGTCACCCAATAGCCTGTTCTGGTCAATGCCTGGTGCACAGGTCAATGCTCATCCCGCGGATGATATTAATTACGATTTAAACTTGGTTGGCCGAGGTGAGTCAGTGTGCACCACTGGTCACCCAATAGCCTGTTCTGGTCAACGCCTTGCGCACAAGGTCAATGCTCATCCCGCGGACGATATTAATTACGATTTAAGCTTGGTTGGCCGAGGTGAGTCAAGTGTGCACCACTGGTCATCCAATAGCCTGTGCTGGTCAACGTCTCGTGCACAGGTCAATGCTCATCCCCCGGACAATATTAATTACGATTTAAACGTGGTTCTTGGTATTGCGATGGAGTTCGAATCAATGGTGGGTCGATGGGTGTGTGGGTGTGGGACCCTTACTTGGTCGGCAAATGGATGACGACACGAAGGAATCCAAATTGCTTCTGATGTCTGGAGGTAGAGGACAAGACGGAGAGCGTCACTGATGCCGCCGGATGCATCGAGGCCGTTCGTCGTTGAAGCAAGTGGACCTCTTGACCTTCGACCACTTACCGGATCCTGAAACGAAGTGAATCAATAGCAGCAGTTCTGCGGGAGAGAGAGAGAGAGAGGAAGGTGTGTTGGCCACAGGCAGCTCAATCACCACCAGCATACACATATCACACAGAAACGAGCTGCAAATGGGGAATTACAATTACATTCGTATGAACATGATATGGATTTCTTGAGATTTCTACAGTTACAAGCATGTTTCCAATCATAAGACGAGGGAAGCAAGTTCAGGATTCTGACACAATGGCAGAGCAGCTGCTTGCCGAATGATGAAACGTCGATGAATGATAATGTACACAGGGGAACAACATTAGCCTAAGTGTAAGACCTGATTAATCCGAGATTGTAGAGAGATTTGGATTTGAATAAACTGCCGAGCAGGAATCGGGTAGGAGATTCTTGTGGGGATTTGAGGTGATCTGAGTGGCCTTTTACTTGGAGCACCGTCTGACCGATCTCTGCTCGTATGTCATCGAGGGTCTTTGGATCAACCGAGTTACCAGCAGCATCGCGGACATAAAATATGTTGAAGACTTTGCCTCCTTTTGTGGTCACTTCTGCTCTTGTGACGGTCAGACCGTTCTCACGGAATATTCTTGTGACATCCGATAACAAGCCCATTCGATCACGCGTACATAACTCCAGCTTCAGACCCTGACAGCCATTTGTTTCATATGTCAAAGATAAGCGATGTTGACACTCGAAATACGACATGAATGAATCATTAGAGGTGATTAGAGCAGATGCGTGATAAAGAAATATGACCCACTTTTAGTGAGACATCGAAGAATCCCTGTAGCTAATGACAAAAACAAAATGGATGTGATTTCTGATGTCAAACCCAGCAAAATAAGAGGACTGGATCTTAGAACAATGGGTTAAAAACATTGAAGCTTATCTTTATAAAAACATGCAAATCCAACATCTTCCTGAAAAGTAGAATCGCAAAACCTCTGCAACTGACGGTAAAACATGCAACTGAATGAAGTTGAAAAATGCAGAACACCATGGAGCTAAAATCATATTAAGCAGATGATTGACTACTAAACATCTTCTTTCCCTATTCTCTGCACGTAGAGAACTTCACAAAAAAAAAAAAAGGGTACCACATACAACATAGACAAGCGACTAATGAAAACAACCAGAGCAAACAACAATCGTAATGACGAAACACGAACAAAGTCTATTAACATGCAAATGCGAAACGGAACAACTAAATTAAACTCCAGAATTGGAACTGTAGCGCAATGATTACCTCGGATACTCTCCTCTCTATGGCTGCTTCAAGGCATTGGATCACTCGCTGCCTCTCAGCTTCTGAGTTCACTGGTGACCCATCAATGTGCCTAATATAGTACTCCTTCAGGACAAGGAGAAGATAGGTCATACCTTTCGCAATAGAGAGTTTATTTTCATGTGTTAAACAAGAAAAATAAAAGTCAGCATGAAGTACCTGATAAGCTTCTGGGCCCTCTGCATCCACATTTCCATGGAAAACCACATACTGCATATCCGTCAAAGTGCAAACCGTATCAAAAAGAAGCTTTGGTCGATCCTTACATCGTATTGTGACCATCGAATAATCCTTGTCGAACCAATTAACAACAGTAACCTTTGGTCGGTGACACACATTCCCATCATCCTCACCGGATCTCTCATAATCCCTATCGTCAAACATCATCTGATGGAGCCTCCGCTCTGTGTGAGTGGCTCCCACAGACACTGCCGTCTTGGCTTCCCTGCTCTTATTGCTCCCTTTGAGCACATTGTAAAGGAGCTTCTTAATTCTAGACAGCTTTTCCGGGTCCGCAATAGCTGAGCCCGTCCCCTTGTCACTCACTTGCATCACCGCCGCCGCCCTAGTATTGTGTGTCCACACCTCCGCGTTCACCACATTGCACTCTAGATCACTGAGAACCGCACACACTTCCGAGAGCAAGCCAGGCCGATCTGTCCCGGTCAATTCTATCGATGTGTGATCAGAGGAAGGCATGAAATCTATGGATCTCCTTCGCGACGGAATATAAGAAGATTCTTCCCCCAGGGACTATGAGCAAAGCATCGTCACATCAGATGCAATTGGTAATATAATGAAATAAAAGAAAGCATGAGAATGGCATGAACACTCTACCTTGCGAATGAAACCATTTATCTCATTCAGCTTCATTTCTTCCCCAATTTTATTCCCATCCCGATCCCTCACGTTGAATACTGTCAAGATCCAAGAAGTTCACTTTCTAGTCAGTAAGATTCTATCTTGGTGAAGTCATACAGAACCAAGAAGAGCTACGAAGCCCGTGGCATACCATCCATAAACCATCCTCCGTCAGAGGATATGTAAGCCTTGGTGATGATGAGATTGAGGTCCATAAGGACCTGAACTACTTCCAAAAGAATCCCATGTTTGTTTGCGCTATCAACCTATGCCGAGCACAAAAAGCAACGCCATGGACAGACGTCAGCAGAGACAAACTCTAGAAACGCACTCCAAGAGGGAATCAACAGGGCGACATCGGAAATTACCCTAATAACCGTTGCGTCTGCGCAAGAATCATTGTCGACGACAACCCTAAGAGGGGAGGAACAGATGAGGGAATCCGAAACCACCAAGACAAATCAAAGAAGGAAAAGAAGAAATGGGGTCGATCGGAACCAAAATTTCACACCTCGGAGGGTTCATTCTTCGGATGAATTTCTCGTACTCGTCGTCGCTGTCCCACGAAGAACTCGAATCTCCATCTGTACCCCAACATTGAAGCCACAAGCAAATTCATACAGCCCAAAAGGTGCTATCTTTTCCACCATCGAAGCGAGGAAACATCCGAAACGGGTCAAGAAAACAAATCGGGCAAAACGAATCGCCGGACCGGAACGCGAACGAAAAGGGATTCCGGCAGGAAACAGAAAGAACCAACACCAGAAAGCCCGAGGAATCAATTCGACCGACCGGAAAGGGAAAACGGATGACGAGATGAACGAGGGGGTTCAGGCGAGACGAGAAGGCACGAACCCATGGTTTCTCGCCGCAGTGGCGGCGGCGGCGGCGGCTGCGGCGCGCGAACTGGAGGTCACCGAGCGAGGGTGAAGGGATGCGTCCTCCCGCTGCCTCTCCAAAGCCGCGGAGGCCGATCACACACGCACTTCAGCGTCGCCGCACGTTAAAAAGCGTTCTTTTGGCCTGCGCGCATACGTACGTATGTATACGTATGCATACGAGACACGTTACGAACTACATTTTATACGGCATACATCTCAAAGCGTATTTCTTCTTTTTTCTTTTGGCTTCTTTGCTATTATTAGTTTTAGGAAACTGTTTAATGGACTTTAAGCTTGTTTTTAACATTAAGTATTCATTAAAATAATTAAAGGCATTAATCGCCGATGCAAGTTTTAGGAAGCTCACATCTAAAACCGTTCGTTTTGTCTGTATTAATCATTTGATTATGTTGATCAGATTGATTTTATAGTATTATATATTTTATTTAATATAAGTGAGACTAAAAATGAAAATATACTTTTGCTACACAGATTTTACCTGACTTTTTTTATGAGCTTAAAATCCATTATTCAATAATAAGAGCATAAAGAGCTGATTAATTGATATCTTTCGAGATAAATGAGTCGATATCTCATTATCAAATTATTATTTTATTTATAAAATATAAAAGATGAGATTTGGAATAAAAATTTTGTTTGTGTTGGAGAAATCATTATCGTACTAATGTTTAAGCGCTCGATTAAATTAGAAAAATCATTATCATCATCATCATTTGAGTTTTTTTATTGAAATAATTTTTTTCATAATTAGTTAGAATTAAGTGGCATAAACTTGAGTGATTAATTAGTAAGGTTTTGATGTTGTCTCTGCAAATGCATTAATCTTTGATTTATCATCTATTATTGAATTGGTCGATCTCAATCATGCAATTGCCAAAGAAAAATAGGCAAAAATGAAAAGTCATGAAACATATTTTAAACGTGCGTCCATCCATAATAGAATTAGGATTGATATGTTATGGTCACAAACTAAATACAAATGTTGATTGCTTACATCGATCATTTTCGTATAATAAAACTTACATCGAGTATCGATCCCTCTCATATTCAAATTAGGATTCTTAATATAAAAATAATATATAATATAAAAAAATTTAACACGTTGTGATATATATCGATAAGCCTTTTCTATAATTGAATCAAAAAAATATTTTAAAAAATATTTATCTTTTTTATAAAAAAATAAGTGATGAACAGGAAATTCAAATCTAAAATATTATAATATATTACCAAAATATTTTAATTTTTTTTTCCTTTTAGTTGGCAACAACTTGTCAAACTCTATCTGTAGGCCAATATTTTTCTATCAAATAGTACAAACATATAATACATACATATATACATATAATTAACGGGTATAATATACATACATATATATAATAAATAGTACAAGCTTATAATATTACCTCGATAATTCAAATAATAGAAATCCTTTTTAACGTGCCTTCTACAATGGTAATACGATACATTTATTTTTCTCTCTCAATTTTTTTATTTAAGATAATTCTGATTTAAGTATTGAAGGAGAGAGCCATAATATCCTCTTATATTACGGTATGTAATTCGATTGACTCCAAAGCATTCAAAATGCCACTTCATTACCCCGGTTTCAAGGATGACTATAGGAGGAAAGAGGAATAAAGAGTGGATGTCTTACTGAGCTACTATGATCATCGATCTTTTAACCTATTCATCGACGAAAAGAGGACATATGTCATGAGCACTTTATTGTGGCATCATATCTCTTTTAGCTTCTAATAGGGGGCAGCATAATCAGTAATAATAGAACGATGAGTCTAAGTCAATAGTCAAGTTACATAAACATCAATCTAAATAATAATCCGAAAAAATATTCTATCTATATCCTAAAAACGAAGCGCAGAGGAATATTTATCCCGAAAACTAAAATCATCTCATTTTTGTCTTGTGATTGACTCGAGCATCCGATAGAAGATTACGTCGAAAAATTCATTCGATCTCGATTGAGTATAGAGTAAGTATTCAAGTCCCCATCAAAAAAATGTTCGACGACCACATCGAACTTCTTACGCACGTAAACCTAAGTCGAGTCGAGTCGATACGAAGTATCATCTCCGTTAGCTTTACAAAGAATATCGTATGTTTACGGGATATGAATCCACATTCATCTACGGAAAGGCATCACTAATCATCTCACAACTCCTGATGAATCTAAATTTATGATGAAGGTCATTTATTTACATGTGGTGGGCCTCTGTAATGTGCATCCCACCCAAATAAAAGCATGAATGCTGGAAGATATCGAACGGTCTCACATAAAATAACGCAACCTTTCTTTCGTGTCGTAGTAATAGTCCGATCCCACAAACCATACACTTCTTCTGGTGCTTATTGTAACGTGGCACACCAACAAGGGGGGGGGGAGGGAGGGGGAGAGACGCCGGCCGGCCGGCCGGATTGGTGATCACATCACGCTGCATGGCGTCGATGGGTCCTCTTCACAGACGATTTCGCAAGGTACTGGGTAGTAGGGCCCACCGTAGGCCGGCGGAGGAGGAGGAGGAAGGTTGGTCACCTTCTCGCAGGAGCAGCACCCGGTGCCTCCGCAGTAGCTCTCGTAGTATGGCCCGGGGTAGCACAGGACCGGACCCGGTGGTGGCCACAGGTAAGGAGTCAGCACCACCGGGAGCCCCTCCGGCTCCGGCTCCGCCTTCTTCTTCTCCGGCTCTGCCTTCTTCTTCTCCGGCTCATCCTTCTTCGTCCCCGCATCATCTTTCTTCTGCTTCGGCTCCTCCTTGGGCTTGTCGGCCGGTTTGGCTGCCTCGGCTTTCTGCTTCTCGTCCGGTTTCTTCTCCTTCTCCTTGATCTGGATGCCCTCGATCACCTTGCAGGCCTTGCATTTGAGCTTCTTGGCCAGCCTATGGGGATCGAAGGGGCCGGAGATCGTCACCGTCCCGTTCTTCTCATCGTAGGATATGCTTTTGATGTTCTCCTTATCTGGATAAGACAATCATCTGTTGGTCACACTGTGGAATGATCACGAGGCTGTGATGCAGCAGAGAGCCGATCGATTACCTTGGAGCTTGCGCAGGGTCTTTCTTATCTTCTTGTAACAAAGGTGGCAGCCGAGATTAACTTTTAAGATCAACGTTGAGATCTGCATAAAGATTATGTAAACCAAATGATCACCACTGCAGGATGAAGTTCGCTGTAAGTAATGGAGAGAGAGAGAGAGAGAGAGAATGTTGACTTTCCGAACAAAATCTAGTGTCTGATCAAACAAAAAGCATCATCCAAGACCAAAGAATCAAAAGAAAACAAAAAGAACCTTCTTTACAGAGATGAATAATAGAGAACATTGTGATCAGGAGTGACAGAGCAAGCCTCCAAGATCACTGGAACTACACGCTGTAGAAGAAGGAGAAGAAGAAAGGTTTTCTATGGGGGAGACGAAATGTAAAAGCTGATCGAGAAGAATCGCTTACCTTTTCTGCCATTGTGAGTAGATTGATATCCCAGCTGCGGGATTGATTGACAGACGGGAAAGGGAGAGGGAAAGGGTGTGATATATACACCTACCAGCCGATCGTACAGTGATCGGTGTCCCGCCACGCCCTTCCAACATGTCAAACCCGTGAGCCGTTCTAATCAGCTGTTGCATGTGAGATTCAGTGTCTTAATGCAGACAAAGTAGATTTCCTTCAACATCAGCCTGCAAGGTTAAACCTAGAAACATGGTAGAGAAGTTGTTGTCATAAACTCATCCATTAATTTTATGCTAATCATTTCTTACTCGAATCCTTCGATCATATCTCAGTACTAATCGTTCCTTTTGATATCGATTACCATGAATGAGATAACATGCCTATTAACTTCGTCGACAGGCTGATGCTTCAGCTGTCACGATAGATCAGCAGCTGCCAACCAATTTGTGCTCTAGATTTACTGCGAGACAGCGAGGGTCCAAATCCAAGAACATCCGAGTGTCTAAGACCACAGGACAAAGAAGAAGATGATCAGAAGCAACAGGTTTCATCTTTTTCTAATGCATCAACAGTGAGTCCAAGAATCATCGAGAAACAACTGCTGCCATTGGGAAAAATACGATCTCTGAGAGTTATTTCTGCGTATTAGATGCTTGAAGAAGGATCGTCTCGCCGAAAAGTAACCGGTGATGCTTCGATCCGATCCTGTTTCACGGGGTTCTTATTGGCTGGCATTGCGTGGTGCATTATTGCCTTGTGGCGCCACCTTCATCGACCTTTCTTACATAACATCGTAGCTTTACGTGCTCGTCATTTGATTTGAGGCGATGCGATCATCTCTTTTGAGAAGCAGGCACGACAAGATTGCGGTGAAGCGAAGTGAAGCATGCTTGCACTGTGGACATGGTGGTAGATGGCTTGCACTGAAATGGAACACCACTAAATTCACAGTAAAAACATACACGCATAAGCAGGAAGGGAAGATTTAGAGAGGACGCACCACAATCTTTCGTCGGTGATAGAGAAACCCATTCAATTAGAGATAGATCGGAGTTAGGTGAAGTGAAGCATGACACCGCCAACAATGACTTTTACTTAAGAAAGGGTTAGAAATCGACGATGTTGATGAATTAAATTGTTCAGGATTAATAAATATATCAGATTTGATGTTAATTATATCCAAAGACAGTAATGACAGAATATTTTTCTCCATTAATATAAATTAAGTAATCATAGTTGATGTGTTGCCTTATTTTAATGATTAAGTATCTTGTTTGTGTTATATGGTTAGGTTAATCGTGGGAGCAAGTTACAAATTTAGTTAATTAATTAATTAAAAATTATTAATTGATCTGAATGATATGATTTTTAGAAAATAATTTTTTTTTGTGTGAACCATAAGAAATAAAAGTTGCAATTCTATTTCCAATATAAAAGGGCTTCCAATATAATAGGATCTTCTATTATTTTCTTCATATTTTGAAATATTTATTAGAATTGTTAAAATTTGTATGATATATAATAATATTTTAATTTTAAAAATTTAAAATTTGGACATATTTATATTTTAAGAAATTATGTGTGAATTTTTATGATTAATTAGTTTTAAATTTGGGATCATGAATTTAAATTAGTTAATTCAAAATAAATGAATTTGAGGTTATTTATTATTATTAATATTTTAAAGTACTTTCTAAAAGATTAATATCTAATTTAATAAGAAGAGTTAAATTGGGTTTTGACTTGAGTTAAGTTGATTAGCCAAACGAACCCATAAGTACGTCTCAACAACCCAACCCATATGGTCAGGCAAAACTCAACCCATGTGACTAGGTATAACTCAACCCATATGGTAAATATGACTCAACCCATGTGATTATGCACAATTCAACTCATGAGTCAAGTGTGACTAAATTCAATGGTAAGACTCAACTAGTTGTGTGACCGACGCTAGACACATTGTCGCCCCTATGTCTAGCCTATTGTACCTCAACCAAACCTGCTATCTTAAACATGTATAGCATACGTGACCAGTTTGATTGAGCTCATGAGTATTTATACCAGACCAATCTGATTGGTTCAAATTAGTTCAGGGTGATTCCAGATCAATTTGACTAGTTCAAGCCTATTTAACCCAATTGAAATCGATTAAATATAATTAAACTAGTGTAGGGTGGTTTCGGACATGTTTAATAAAGATTATAGGTTGGTTCAAATATGTCATAGTTAAATTCCGTCTAGTTCATATTAATTGACCTATTCTAATTAGGGTTATGGTTGATTGAGGACTATTGAAAGATTAATGTCTTATGTATATATGTATATAGTATATGTGATTATGTTGAGTAGTCCATGTCAAAAATACACATTGTGAAAGGAGCTACAGGCTCATCACAATACAGAGCCACAAATACATATAGTTTAGCAAGTCATACATATAGTTTAGCAAGTCATACATCAAGCATGATATCTCAAAATATTTTATCATATTATTTCTTTGAATACATCCGTTAATGAATAGATGAATATAAATAAATAATCATGGATGGTTATGTATAATTGCTTAGAGCAAATAAAGCGATTCCCTTTCGGGATTAGAGGGCCGTCAAATGTAACAATTATATGGTTCTTCCATCCGATATTGAGAGTAATATGTCTCCACTTAGGCGGACGAGAGAGACCACTCTATTCATTATTGGGAGTATGATATAGATTATCTCTATCCGCTATTTGTAGTAATATATCTCGTGAAGTATGTTTCTTCATTCAATGTTGGAGGAGTGTTATGTGATGTGTATCTTTTTTCTTACTTGATCGTTAGATATATCATGGAGATGATTGTTAGATATATAAAAATTATCATTATTTATCTAATACATAAGTTTTATAATAAAGTGACATGTTATTATTTTATATTAAATTATTGATATTTAAACATATTTTAAGAGTATTAAAGATTATTTTTATAATTTTTTTGAATATTTCTACGGTTGTTATGTTTTTATCTTATATTTATTTTTAGACTAACTTACTCATTTCTAATATATTTAAAATTTCAATTAAAGAGACTTTTTTTCGTTAGTTATGGTCCTATCAAGAAAATACGATCCTTGTTTTTTAGTTAAAATATTTAATACAGTAAAAAATTTGAATTCAAATAGGAAAAAAATCTTCTGTAAATTATAAATTTTGAAGTGATGATATATTTTTTAATAAATCTAGGATACGACATTGATCCAACGAACATAAATATTTTCTAACATCTTTTAAATTTAATCTGTATTATTTCTGACGCACACCCTGTTTCCATGTTCACCTCATTCAAGCTAAAAGCATTATAAACCTATACTTGGAAATCATGCCCCCAAAACGTAACGATCAGTTGCTGTGCTACATTCATCATCTAACTTTCACTTCCATATTCTATCAGATAAAACAATCGATTACTCTTCTCGACATGGAAGACGGGTGCTCGTGGAGGACTAAGACCGCTTTTAGATGAGCAAGTTCAAGCTTTCCTGCTTACGGATGAGGCAAGCTTGACATCTATCATTTTTCTCGGGTATTGTCATCCTAACAAGTTTCACTGCTTTCTCAACCTCTGTTGTTCCTATCCTACATCACTTATGATATAGCATATTTTCGTATCCACCCCATATGACACATCGATTATCACAATAGACTTGATGTGATGTTCATAAACCGACATATTGCACTGAGCCAACTTAGAGAGCCCGAGGCCAATCGATCGCCTGACGCCATCCCTCTACACCCACTCTGCTCGAGGTTGTACGGGATGGTGCGACCATATATCGGGCCACACAACAGGCGAGAAGCAACATTAAAGGAGACTAAATCGAGCAGATGTCTCGACCATCCCTACCGAGCGCACCTCGCCCAGCTCACCCGAGCATGTCTCAACCAATCATTGTTGAGCGCTTCCTAGCCAACGCGAGACCAAGCACTCGACCCATAGAAGCCCCAAGTTGTGCCCCACGATTCTCCCATGGCACGACTCCTAGGGGGCGGGAAAGAATGATATAATATATTTTGGCATTCACCCCACGTGACACATCGGCTGTCACAATAGACTCGGCGTGACATCCCTAAACTGATGTGTCACACTGAACCAACTCAGCACCATGAGCCCGAGGCTAGCCAACCGCTTGACACCATCCCTCTGTACCCATATGCTCAAGGTTGTATGAGGCAACGCGACTATGTATTGAGCCACATAGCATGCAGGAAGCAGCACCGAAGAAGACTAAATCGAATAGATCAGACGACACCTGCACCCAATGTACGGGCCGACCACCTACGGTATCAATAGACATTAAACACCTATGTATGATAATGACTAAGGATCATTAAAGCTGCTACGTACGACCGCACACAGGAATATATATATAAATCACCCCCAGGAACAACGTCGGGGGTCGATCCTTATACACACACTCCAACTCTCTCATCTCCCACCTCTGCTAACTTAAGCATCAGAGTGATCGAGTCAAGAATCCCCCTCCCAACTCTGACCTGTGTGTAGGCACTCGACGGATAGCTAAAAGAGTGATCTTCCGCCTTTACCTGGGAAAACGAGATCTACGCCCCCTCAACCATACCTCAAGCTAAGTTATGCTGATATCTCGACCATGGCATAAACGTGCAAAACAACTTACATATTGTTCAACAGTGTCACATCTCCTCGCTCCTAATTTGAAGTGTATTGCTAACTCTCCGAGATGCTCTCTTAATGCAATGAAACAGTATTAGAATAAACAATCTCTGAATGCAATGAAGCAGTATTATGGAAAGCTTTTCTTCTTGGAATCTGATTTCATTTTATGGGTCATGTTTGAGGAATCGTAAGTGCCTGAGAACAGCTTCAAGAACTTGTATCTCTCTATCATGGAATTGTGGTCCATAATATTTCATGTATATATGCATACAGGAGTCTGTTGAAGAGTCAAAGATGAAAGAACCAATGTACTCTCATTACAGCTTAGATATATATGTTAACCAGTGATCACATGATTCTAAGTTTATTAAGCTAATGAGTTAGCTTTTTTATTCTAATTATTCTGAATAAAAGAATGTATACATTTAGGGATGTGAATGTTTATGTTTGGATCGGTGGCTGTCAATTCTACTACTAGCATCAACAAATGGATGTGGCTGGACCAGCAGCAAGAAGTCTTTTGTAAGAACTTGGCCATGAACTGACACATCCAAGTCTATCAGATATGCTGTTGGGTTTACACCATTTGTTCCTCACCACTCTTCAACAGGAGACTGAATCATATGGCTGGTCTTCCACCTTCTTTCAACACCAGAATCACATATGGACTCTACCTATGCATCATTTGTGTTTTCCTGCTTTGCTTGGACCACTTGATGTGTGATAAAAAGGCTTGTGCATGAAGCATAGTTTGCACACACTGCAAAGAGGAAGAAGCCTCCATCTTCTCATTTACATGTTCAAACTATGGATTAGGGTTTCTGGATCAACCTATATGTATGTTCACAACTCGATCCTTAGGTCACAGGAAGAACTCGAACCGAGGCGATCGAACTTATCACATCAGTGGCAAATTAGAGTGTGTACAAGTAAAACACGTCCAAGTAGCATCAGCATCACACATCAGAATCCTCACCATGACACTTTCGGTGAAGGGTTATCTGCCATCTTTTACCCAACTATGAAGTGAAAGCATAAAAATTATAACATGCTGCATAAAATACGAAAATGATCTTTATGTCAGGATTGAAATCAAATACATAGATCTCGTTTAACGATGCATACCTTTTGATGCCATCTGTTCAGAGAGGTCCTGTCTTTTTATAGACGAGAGTAGAGGGTCTACGATAAGATCTTAGGAGATTTTTTCCCATCAAGATTATCTCCTAAGTAATCATATATACGGAACTGATGCCATCTGTTCAGAGAGGTCCTGTCTTTTTATAGACGAGAGTAGAGGGTCTACGATAAGATCTTAGGAGATTTTTTTCCATCAAGATTATCTCATAAGGAATCATATGTACGAAACCCAATTAGTTATATTATATATCTTATTCAATTATAAAGGGCTATAAAAATCTAACAGTAAGATCTAATGAACCCTAAAAGCTAGAAGATTCAGATAGAGAACAACTAGAACAAATTCATTGATGCGTACCGTCATGAACTTAATTGCCACTAAGATATGGAGAGGGAAGACTGCAGAGATCAACATGGAAGCTGAGTATATAAAAGCTACTGTGCATGGAGACCCTAAGAAAAATTAATTACGATGTATGAATTATATGATTACAAAAACAATATGCTAATATATGATTTCAATCAATCAGAGACATTGTTATGAATCAGTCACTGATTAGCATAAAATTCGAGTAGCTATTGGGACTCGTGAATGCTACGTATGAACGTTCACGTGGTCGCGAAACCCACAGGAATATTCTCATAAAGACGTGACAAAACGGCGTGCTCGTGGGGCCCCCAACCATCGACTTTGTGAGATTCTCTCCGGTTGGTCACGTAAAGACCCAAAATTCTGTCGCCCTCCTCCGCCTCTTTTATCTCCGGCCGCTTTGTTCTGCTCCACCACCCGGATGAGGAGGAGGACTCGGCGGGGCGATGCTTATCGCCAAGCCCGCCAGCCACCCATTGGTCGCAAGGCTCTGGGCCCCGCGGGCTCCGGTCTCTTTCGCCCAATACCGATGAGCGACCAGTGGGGGTTTGTCCACACGTTGGGGAGTTCTCTCTCTCCCCCGCCCTCTCTGAACGATTGGCTCCTCGGAATCTATGGCGATAAGTCCTCCCCCACCCACTCTCTCTCTCTCTCTCTCTCTCGTAGCATGATTGGCTTTGAATTCGATTAGGAAGACCTTAACAAAGGTGAAGGTACTTTATCGAGTGTGGCCGATGCTTATCCTGCAGTGGGCAAAGAGAGATGCGTGGCTTCTCTTTCTTGAAGATAGAAAGAGACTTCATGCTGCATGACGTTAATATTGCCTCACGGTCGGTACCACCAGACAACATAGCACAATCTCCCACCCACTCCTGTTCATGCCTATATATACCCTTCCAGCTCTTCAAACATCATCTATTACAAGGCTAGAAAATATATACTGAGAAGCCAAGCTTGAGCTCTCTCTCTCTCTCTCTCTCTCTCTCTCTCTCTCTCTCTCTCTCTCTTTTGGATCCGAAGAACTCAGATCAAGTATTGTTATGGGTGAAGTAAGTTCCATCCTGCACTGTTGTCCAATAACAGCAGTGAATTCTAGAGATCTTAAGCGATTGAGTCTGAATGCTTTAAACGATTGAGTTTATCAACATATAGTGGTTTTCGTGTCCCTAAATCTGTTTGCTGAAGTCCTGCAAATACTTGTGACTGTGAAGGAGCAAAAGGAAGAAGAGAACAAAGAAGAGGCAGCAGAGGCGGAGCCCCCGGAGATTGTTCTCAAAGTGGATATGCACTGCGAGGGTTGTGCAAGAAAAGTAGAGCGATCACTAAGACGATTCGAAGGTAAGAATCTCTCTCTCTCTCTCTCTCTCTCTCTCTCTCTCTCTCTCTCTCTCTCTTTACTGGAAAGTAGTATTGCGATGATCGTCAAGTCAACGTATACTGATGAATAAAGAGGTCAAAAAATGAAAACAGGTGTGGAGGATGTGAAGACAGACTGCAAGTCTCGAACAGTGGTGATCAAGGGGAAGGCAGCGGATCCAGCAAAGATATGTGAGAGAATTCAGAAGAAGACAGGCAAGAAGGTCGAGCTCATCTCTCCCCTCCCAAAACCACCCGAGGAGGAGGAGAAGAAAGAGGAGGCCGAAGCCCCACCAGAAGAGACGAAAGAAGAGGTAACCACTATTGTCTTCTCCAAGTATATTATTACCCACGACCTTCCCAGTGTAAAACCTCGCTCCACATCCGTCCTTCCCATGGATGCAGCCGAAGCCGATCACGGTCATTCTCAAGGTCAGAATGCACTGCGAGAGGTGTGCTCAAGTGCTGCAGAAGCGCATCAAGAAGATGGACGGTGAGCGGATCTTAGCAGGCACTAATACCAGCAGTTTCTTGTCAGATCACTAACTCATTGGATTGCTCGTAGGTGTGGAGTCGGTGGCGACGGACTTGGCCAGCAGTCAAGTGATCGTCACAGGATTCATAGACCCAGTGAAA
The DNA here is from genome assembly GCA_001649415.1 of Musa itinerans. Lineage (NCBI taxonomy): Eukaryota > Viridiplantae > Streptophyta > Magnoliopsida > Zingiberales > Musaceae > Musa > Musa itinerans. The sequence goes on along the minus strand of LVTN01000017.1, from coordinate 483,260 downwards.
TTGGCGGAGAACGTGCACAGGAGGACGAGGAAGCAGGCTTCCATCGTGCCGGAGGAGGAGAAGAAGGATGAAGAGGGGGAGAAGAAGGACGACAATGGCGACGAGGAAAAGAAGCAAGATGAGGAGGAAGAGAAGAAAGAAGAGGAGGGAGTGAATGACGACTTCAGCAAGTACGAGAATTGGCCTTCTTCTCGGGACTATGTGGAGTACGCTTATACGCCTCAAACCTTCAGTGACGAGAACCCCAATGCTTGCTCTGTTATGTAACCTATACGAACCACAAGTGTGTATATATATATATATAGTCTAGTCTTATAATTAAGCGCTCATGTTATGTATGCCATGCATGGCCTTTTGGTAGCCACACCGAGTAGTGTCTTTACATATAAAACCTAATCGGTGATGGCATGAGCTTACGACTGTATCTCATCCATTAATAATGGGAATTCGAAAATGTTTTAGCTTTTTAATAGCTTAAGCTTTCCTTTTAGGGATCAATGGGTGATCCAATTAAAATCATGTTCATATTGTGGAATGTTCAATTAATGATAGCTACTAATTTTCTTTCTTGATTTCTGTTGATTCATAGGATTCTCAATTCATTTAGGGCAATGATCCCACTTGAGAATCATGATGAATCAGCAGCATCACAGACTTCATTGTGTGGGTGGCAAACAATAAATTTATGTCCAGCATGCCCAGATCATCTACATGAAATCTAAATCAGCATCCTGAACAATTATCAGTTTATGGAAGAACAAAAGAACAGACAATTTAGAAGACAAACAATAGCTGGAATGATGGAAAACAATGATCATCGACATGTAATGAAACTTAATATACAGGAGATTCGTAGTTAATAAAATAATTGTATCAAGAAACAGAAGAACAATTGGCTCATTATTGGTCAAACATCATCAGTCACAACACCTCCCGGATTTTGGAACAATCGCTTGCTCTAAAAACATTCTTAGTCCAATCCGAATGGACTAAGAACATTTTCAAGTATGCATAAAGTATGAACTAGCCTAACCAAATAATGTGGGGAAAAAATTATTTAACTAGGTGCGATTTGTTACCGATCAGCATCTGGTTTACTGACAAATTCTTGGAGGAAGAAAGTGCTGAGAGATTTGTCTGGCAAAGAAGAGACAAAAGGTGCCAGATTTTAGCGAAATACCTTTGTTGCTGCATTCTCAAATTTGCAAATGAAGTTTCTCGAAACAAACTATGGCAATGATAGGCCCAGCAAAATCTCCAAGAGCACAACCTACAGAAACATCGATGCAGAGCAGTAAACATGAGTATGAAGGTTGAGTTAGAACGGAGAGAATATCATCATCTCCAGTTTTAGGGTCAGCAAACATGTAAACTTAGCCTAAATATGGAAAGCACTTTTCCAGCTTCAAGGGAAGGCACATTCCAAGCTTGACAATGAGAACAAGAATCATCATTAGCCACAGAAGCAGACATACAACTCATATATGTATGTATGTATATATGTATATGTATATATATATATATATATA